>CM060123.1:6257753-6752753 GCA_030522415.1 Channallabes apus
CAACAGGGAAAGCAGCGATCTTCACTACACTTCAGCACCGCAGGATCCCTTCTATGGGTCAGTTCTGTAGGTGTTCCTTCTCAAGTAGAACCCCTGAGCCATGTACGGAACCCTGGAGGAACCTTTTCATCGTCTTGCAGATTGATTCCGGTTTATCTCGCCTTGTTGGTGCTTTTTTCCTGTTGTGTTTCTTACCCGCTAGATTGTTATCTGGTATCTCAGCGTAAAAAAAAAACTGTCAAATCTGGACGGAAATCAAGATGTCAAGGAATCAAATTTCCTTTAAAAATATAGCTTGGACCCGTTATGAGAGAAGCAGAGCTCGTCTGCGTCCTAGATCACGGCTCAGCCCTACACCGTTGGCTTTGTCAACGCTAGGATTTTCCCTCGCGACCTTTCCGCTCAGCGCCAAATCGGCTCATTTACGGAAGCCACAGGGTCACCACGTTACATCTGAGGTGTGAACGAATAAGTCGTATTACTAAAAAGGTTAATGAGATTAGATTAGCGATGTATGATTTCCATGAACGTACGACTAACTGGAGCAGCCGCGCGCTCGCTGGTGCGGCCGGCGACACGCCGCCGTGGCCTCCGAACAACAGCTGCTGATGACCGCAGGCGACACGCACTCGACATTTTAATCGGGGGGTTGGAGGATCCCTGCTGAGCGGCTGCCAAACCGGATCGCGGCTCTCGTTCTGCTATAGTTGATTGAGTTTATTTGTATTTGTTTAAAAAAAATATATAGCAAAAATTCGAGCGTGAAGTTAAAGATGAAGATATTTCAATGCTTACAAATGTTTTGTTCATTTATTTATCCAATGACGATATGTGTTTGTGTGTTTGTGCGCGTGAAAGGAAGCGTCTGCGTGCTATTTCGGGTCGTCCCACGCCCACGCGGTAGGGGGTGAAATAACAGTAGAGACGCGTCACTGCTGAATTACAGACTAGCTCCGTTGAAAGCGGCACGGACGCAAATGTGTGTTATTTCAGATTTCAGTGACATTCACCCGGCAATTAGTAGGATCAGAAAATAGCTCTGAAGAGCCAGGTGTGTGTGCGTGTGTGTGTGTGTGTGTGAGACTGTACAACACACACATCCACATGTTTGGGTTTGTTACAGGACAGGCCGTGTCAGTGACTGCTGAGTTTTCGATAGTAAGGTAGGAACAGAAGGCCTCATTATGGATACACACTCTCTCTGAGTGTACGCCCAGCCTGGGGTTGTGTGTGTGTGTGTAGCAGCCTGGTCCCTCCCTTGCTTTCCGAATAATCTCCATGTATAATCACTGGCACGGAGTCACGGAGGACGGCTGGAGAGCTTCCAGAGCGTTCTGCCGAGAGGTGCACAGGGTCTTCTGTTCTCCATATATGGGTCAGGACGAGGCTCGAGACGAACCTTTTTCGCCTCCGTGGTTTAACTAGCCGGTTCGAGTTTAGTCTAAATGACTTCAGTTCAACATAGTTTTATATTTACAGTAACAATGTTATTTATCCATCCCCATGGCAAGTATTAACCTATAACTGTAACTGAGGTGTCTTTTCTGTTGATTTCCCCCTTGATCCAGTTTGGTCGCCTGTCAGTTCCCACCCCCCACCCCCCAGCCAGCTCTCCCCGGTCATACACCAGATACCAACTGAGGAGGGTAAAGTCTAGACATGTGCTTTCTCTCTCTAAGACACTTGAAGACAACCAGTCACGTCGTTACTCCATCATGAAACCCAGCAACACTCTCGGTGGGGGAAAAAGCGCTATCCGCCCTCTTCCGCATAAGTGAGCTCATAGATTGGCTATGATCATCTAATGCCACTGTGATTGACAGGCGAGACAGACGACGCCCCTCGTATCTAAAGACGACAGATATATTTTTTTCCTTTCTTGACTCCTGTGGCATTATCAGGATTCGACTTCATGATATTTGTGTTATGGGGTGACTGCTGTTCTCCTGTTGTGACGGTCAACCCCTAGAGGGCGCCTAACGCCCGTTTTTGGTTTTTGATTTATGTTGTAGTTTGTTTGAGTTCGAGTTAAAGACTTCATTTCCCAGTTTGCCCCTCGGTCAGGTGACGTAGAAGCTCACCTGAACCGAGGGAAGTTAATGAGTTCACTGGTCTTTATGTTTAGTATAAATAGCCTGGCTGAAGTTCAGTCAGGCGTCTAGCATTTGTTGATTGTGGATTAGTTTGTGTTTGGTGTTGACCTTTTATTTATGTAAATAAAAGACTTTAATGAACCGTCAGCTCGCCTCCTCTCGCATTCATGCCACGAACACGCGCCAGACGCAGACCTCAGAGAGGGAATCGTGACAGAATGCTAGACCTAACAAGTGGCATGGCGGAGGATCCCCTCCTGAAGTTTTTTGGGGGGGGCGCGATAGCCATCTCGCCCGAGCTGGCGAACTGGCGGGACAGCGACGAGGAGTGCTACGGCTGGGACTACATCGGGCTGGTAGAGGACGAGGAGGAGATGTACCGCAGCTGTCAGTACAGCTTGCTGGAGGAGCAAGAGCACCTGCGAGAGAGCAGCGAGGAGAGAGAGAGGCAGACACCACAGAGCTGGGAGGGCTGCAGGCTCGCCATTCGGCGGACGCCATTCAGGGGCGACGCGGCATGGGGTCACGTGGTTCCCCGCACCGGCCGGAAGAGAAGGGCGAGGAAGCCCAAGTACGGCGGTGCCGAGGGGGAAAGAAAACCCCAGGCAGAGCAGCAGCAGAGAGAGGAGGAGCTCATGTGGTGGATTCCGGAGCCGGAGCGGGTGAGTGAAATGCTGGAGCATATTAAGGAGCTCCAGCAGATGATCCTCCACTTCCGGGATGACCGCGAGGCGGGCTCGGAGCTTTCTCCTCTCTCGCAGACACTCAGCAGCGAGCTAGCGTGTCAGCAGCCGCTGACCGACGCACCGCCGCCTTTCGGCTTCGAGGACAGCGAGCCAGCGTGTGAGCAGCCGCTGTACGACGCACCTGTTCTGCCGCCGCCTTTCGGCTTCGAGGACAGCGAGCCAGCGTGTGAGCAGCCGCTGTACGACGCACCTGTTCTGCCGCCGCCTTTCGGCTTCGAGGACAGCGAGCCAGCGTGTGAGCAGCCGCTGTACGACGCACCTGTTCTGCCGCCGCCTTTCGGCTTCGAGGACAGCGAGCCAGCGTGTGAGCAGCCGCTGTACGACGCACCTGTTCTGCCGCCGCCGTTCGGCTTCGAGGACAGCGAGCCAGCGTGTGAGCAGCCGCTGTACGACGCACCTGTTCTGCCGCCGCCTCCCGGTTTCGAGAACAGCGAGCCAGCGTGTCAGCAGCAGCTAACCGACGCTCCAGTTCTGCCGCCGCCTCCCGGTTTCGAGAACAGCGAGCCAGCGTGCGAGCAGCCGCTGTACGACGCACCTGTCCTGCCGCCGCCTTTCGGCTTCGAGGACAGCGAGCCAGCGTGTGAGCAGCCGCTGTACGACGCACCTGTTCTGCCGCCGCCTCCCGGCTTTGAGGACGACGTTGAACTGGTGAACGCACTGCACACTCCAGGGCCATCGTCGAGCGCACTGCACACTCCCACGCCGTCTACGAGCGCAGTGACCGCTCCCACGCCGTCTACGAGCGCAGTGACCGCTCCCACGCCGTCTACGAGCGCAGTGACCGCTCCCACGCCGTCTACGAGCGCAGTGACCGCTCTCACGCCGTCTACGAGCGCAGTGACCGCTCCCACGCCGTCTACGAGCGCAGTGACCGCTCCCACGCCGTCTACGAGCGCAGTGACCGCTCCCACGCCGTCTACGAGCGCAGTGACCGCTCCCACGCCGTCTACGAGCGCAGTGACCGCTCCCACGCCGTCTACGAGCGCAGTGACCGCTCCCACGCCGTCTACGAGCGCAGTGACCGCTCCCACGCCGTCTACGAGCGCAGTGACCGCTCCCACGCCGTCTACGAGCGCAGTGACCGCTCCAACGCCTTCGGTGAGCACTTCTCCAGCCCTGCAGCCGCCGAGCACGCTTCAAGCCCTGCAGCCGCAGAGCATGCCTCCAGCCCCGTCACCCAGCCTCCTGGATAGGAGGCGAAAGGTAGAACATTGGGTTGGGTGTCCGGGGCCTCCGGTGATGCTCCGGAGGAGCATTTTTTTGAGGGGGGATACTGTGACGGTCAACCCCTAGAGGGCGCCTAACGCCCGTTTTTGGTTTTTGATTTATGTTGTAGTTTGTTTGAGTTCGAGTTAAAGACTTCATTTCCCAGTTTGCCCCTCGGTCAGGTGACGTAGAAGCTCACCTGAACCGAGGGAAGTTAATGAGTTCACTGGTCTTTATGTTTAGTATAAATAGCCTGGCTGAAGTTCAGTCAGGCGTCTAGCATTTGTTGATTGTGGATTAGTTTGTGTTTGGTGTTGACCTTTTATTTATGTAAATAAAAGACTTTAATGAACCGTCAGCTCGCCTCCTCTCGCATTCATGCCACGAACACGCGCCAGACGCAGACCTCAGAGAGGGAATCGTGACACCTGTAATAACTTGCATATGTAAATGTATGAATTATTAAGTATGCATTCTCGTGTGTGTATGTGTGTGTGTTGACTCTGTTTGAGCTTTATGCCTTGCTCTCCCTCCTGCGTAGAGGCCAAATGGGATGCACCTTCGTCCATGCGTGTGTGTGTGTTTGTGTGCACACGTGTGTGTGTGTGTGTGTGTGTGTGAGAGCTTTGTGCCCCCTTCTGCCCCCGGCTGGGTCAAACAGAGGAGCGTCTGTGCGTGTGATGACGGGACACAAGCGTGCTGTGAAAATCTCATTGCCAAGGCTGGAAATGTGTGAAAGAGGCACAGCATAAGCTCTTTACCCCTGAACTCTCCTCATCTATCTATCTATCATCTGCAGCACAAATATACAGTGTTTGTGTGTGTGTGTGAGGTGTTGCCTGGTGCTCAGAGTGTAACGGGTCTGAACGAGAAATAAACAAAGACAACGGAGGAAGATCCAGATCAAGCAAGCCAGAGAGGGTGTGTCGAGGCACGGCAAAGGAGTAAGGAATTGTTTTCTAGTCTCTTTGTATTTATGTGTGTGTGTATGTGTGTGATCTACAGAAAAGCCACACAAGCTTGGCTGTGTATCCGCCCCGTCATTAAGGACAAGGTCACACTTCTTTCAGAAACCGAGAAGCAGCCATATGTAAGCGTACAAACTCCTCGTCCTCTCTTTCACACTCGCCTTTTTATCCCTCCCCGTGCGTGTCCCTTTTTCCTGAACAGTGACTGGTCTGTTCGTGCCAGTTGAAGTGTCGGCGTTCGAATATACGGGTCTTGCACTGTCCCAGAGATGGTTTGTCTCGAGTTCGTCAGTTGGAGCAGTTTTAAAATGTGGTTTTTGGAGAATGACCCAGGATAAGCATTAAGCAATCAAGAAAGCAAGAAATCTGAGCTTTCAAGAGCTAATTTTGTCCTATCGATGTATCTTATTGTCTTATATATACTGTATATATATATATATATATATATATATATATATATATATATATATATATATATAAAAGAAAGGAAGAAAGGTTTTGCCTGTACATTGGTCAGAACTCACTCTTACAATTATATCTATATCAGAAGGAAAGTTTGTCAGTTATGTGCCGGATTTAATATACGCCACTAATGCGGTACTTACTCAATGTAAACAAACACCTGCACCAATAGATATTAAGTAGAAAATCTCAACTGAATATTTGTACTGGGATCAGTTCATACAGTATTTTCACTTTGCCTGAAATAACAGCGCCGAAGTGGTATAAGTGAATTTTAATGCACTGGAGTCGTTTTAAGACAAAACTTCTTTATTGATCTACTTTTTCTATTTCACATCTGTGATTCACTCTCCGATTACCGATCAGAGAGTGTATTTGTCTGACGATGAAAGAAGTAAGAAGAATTTTGCGTAAAGAGCGCATAAGATACTCAACCTTGTGCCACATGTATATGGGCTTTAACCTGAAATAATATCACTGATTACATTAAAGCTGATCAGATTATTTTTATCTTTAACCTTTTAACTATTTCTACAAACTCTTTCCCCATCAACGACAGGTACTAACACTAGTTGTATATAATGCATGCCACAATAATGAATCGCAGAGCGTTTTATTCTTCTAGTACCTCCAAAATACTGTAGATCAATGGCTGTTTTTTTATTTGTTAATCAAAGACATGGATTTTTATCCATTTCTAGCAAACGTTTGTGGAGTTCTTATGTGTAGTCAGCTTTGCTACAAGAACTGTTCCTTTATACGCCTGTCTTATTTCTCTTTCTGGGTAATAATAAGTAATAAGACCATTTTTACCAAGAACGTGGAAAGACGTTTGTCCTGGAAACGTTCTGCTTTACCTCTGACTGTAGTAAAGCAAAGCGATTCATGCATTTGTCTGGAGCATCCAGTCCTTGAAGTAAGTTGTTGCTATAGAAATGTGTAGCTCAGAGCTGCTTGAATAAATGACTGAATCTCCCAATGTACTTACACATTGCCGTGTTTAAAAATAAATAAATAATACATTCTGCCAGTTCATATCAAAAGGTGTGTTTCTGGCGAATACCGTACCATCATTGAGGCTGATGCTTGATTCACATCAGGCTCGGATAGTCATCTCAACAACAGAGCCATCATGAGTCTCAGTTAACCCCGAAAGGTCTCTATTTGTTTCCTGATTCGGTCCTACCAGCCTTGTTCCAAATCCTCTCAGGTCTACATCACTCATACTGTTTCCAAATCTTTTTAAATGTCAGCAATAGCTATCCGGATCCCTTTTCTCTTAAAATGCTTTTAGGTTCACATCGACGTCGGCCCTCCGCTGAGCCCACTGGAGCGTGAGCGCTTAGGAATATTGTTCCGGAGGTAAATTTGTTTTCTTCATGGTAAGAGGCGCTCTGATGGATGAATCTGTCTCTTCCTCCCTTTTCTCCAGTTGACCTCCTTTGTCTCTGGTGTTAGTCCTTTCTTTTTATATACGCATCCATTTATCAGCCGGGTCTCACCTTTTGTTCGCAGAAAATTCGGATTGAACTATAATCTCTTTTTTTTTTTTCTTTTGTTCCCCTTCCCTCCCCCCCCTCCCTCACTCATTCTCTTAACTCCTTGGCCAAGAGATTAATTCTCCTACCTGCTTTCCAGGACCTTTTGGCTTCATGGGGTGATGTGAAAAATAGCTCATTTCTTTAGGTGTTCAATTGAGGGCATTTATTTAATTGATATATTTATTTATTTATTTATAACAGGAAGTTCCAATGTGTGTCCAAGTCATATAAAAAATTTTATTTTTATGCTTATGTTTTTTTTTTTTTAAAGACACATACGCACTATGGTGCCACTTGCAATGTCATAAATATGAAGTCTTTGCATTCAGTTTACTGCAATCTTAGGCATTTCTCTAGCATATATACTTTTTGTTATCTTGTTTATGCTCCCTTACTGTACTGTCTTGTCTTAGGAACAAAAAGGTTGCTCAAAGATTCCCTCTAAAGAGGTTTGAATAAGAGGTTTATTATTATTTTATTCTAAATTTTATTTATTATTAAGTTGCATAGAAACTTTAATGGTTCCCCAAAAGAAAAAAACAAAATAAGTTTATCAGGATATATGATTCAAGATTCAAGATTCAAAGATACTTTTTTCGGCATAGCAAATATTATATTATTATGCCTAATCGGTGCACTATGGACTTGAAAAGACATTGCTGTGCAATTCCGTGAATTTTATTCCAAACTGCCATTTTAATTCACGTTACATAATAAGTTAGGAAAATGTAGCAATTTAAGTGTAAGCCCTCTAAAATGTCTCATCCTGGTTTATTGTTGCTCGGAATCAAATGGGCTTCCAGATTTATGGGTCCTTTGCTCCCGTTAGACTGCTCAATGGTTTCTCCAGCTTGTAATGGTTTGTGACTGGTTGCGATGCGCCCGCACTCGCTTGGCTGTGGCGTTTCGAGTCGCCTGACTTTCCGGTGCTGGCCGTGGTAAATCCCTGAAGCATGCAGAGCCAGGTCCAAAGTTAATATTTCTCCATGTAAATGGCCGGATAGAAGCTGCTCTGGCCAGGACTGTATTCTAGCAGGAAGTGTGTGTAGTTCATTTCTGACTGAGGTCAAACCCCTTACTGCGAATACATTTACCAGAGTAATGATAATAAAAGGTGTTGCTACAGTTAACTTACTACAGTTATTCTCTCTCTCTCTCTCTCTCTCTCTCTCTATCTCTTGCTCTCTCTTTTTTTTCTTAAACACACACACATTTAAATGTATACACATGCACACATACCCACACACAAATGTACACACACTCAAATGTACACACAGTTGTTCAGCTGTACCTCAGTCTCGGTTCTGTGCATTGGAATACGCTCCGGCTAAAGCTAAATATTTAAACAGGGCATACTTGTGTAGCAGTTTATTTAACTTCGAGTTTGGGTTGCCGCTTTTAAAACCATTAAACCATCTGCAGCATCTGCAGCACCACCCAAGATCCATTTCCCTTTAATTTTTTATTTTCAGAATCGTGAGATCTACTAACATTTTGCTTTTTGATAATCAGAATTTTCAACTTTTCTGAATAATTTTTATTTCAATAGACACTGTTATTGGATAGCTTAATATTAGCGAGCCACCAAAATAATCTTTATAATCTAAATAAATTGTCAGACACATATTTACACAGTTGATAAACAGCTTAAGAAATTAATATCTCAATGGCTTGGTACCGAGTTAAGCGAATGAATATCTGGCTAGCTATCTTAGCTAAATGAATGAGTATACAGTATCCAGCTAGCTAAGTCGATAAATGAATGAATATTTAGCTAGCTGTTAAACTCACTAAACAAATAAACATGTAGATAACTAAACAAATGAATCAATATGAATATATAAATATCAAACAGCTATCTAATACCTGAATAAATAAATATAGCTAAAATATTTAATATACACTTAACCAAATGACAATAAGGAGCTAATAAGGTGGCTAACTATCTAAATGAATAGCTAGTTAACTAGATAAAAGAGTGAACAGCTAATGGTCTAATTACCACAAAGAATGAATATCTAGCTAGCCAGCTAGCAAGTCAGTTATCTAAATGAACGAATATATAACTAGCTAACTAACTTCCTAAATGAATAATTAGCTAGCAGTCTAACTAGCTAAAGAAATAAGTAATACATAAATAACTAAATGAATGACTATCTAACTGGCTAGCTAACCAGATAAATGAGCTTGATTTCTATCCAGCTAAATCAATGAATATTTAGCTATCTAGCTAACGAATGAATATCTAGCTAGCTAGTAAATTGACTAAATAAATAAAAAAAAATCCTAACTTAACAAATATGCAGATAGCTTAATGAATGAATACCAAGCTAGTTAGCTGACTAGTGAAATGAATGGTCAGCTAGCTAGTTAATTGACTAAATAAATTATTATCTAGTTAGCTATGCAACTAGCAAAATGAATATCTAAGCTACCTACCTAGCTACAGTATTTTGTAACAGAGGCACAGGGTATTTATTTATTTGCTGAAATCTTGGTATTTGTAGATTGAATCTGTGAAAACATATTGACTGTGAATAGGTCTACAGGAATTGTTTGCTTATTGTTGTTTCTTCCTCCTAAACCTAGTAGCTGGTAAATCTGCTAGCAAGCTGTTCAGCTAACAAGCTAGTTCAAATTGTTTTTAGATTTTACATTCAGGTTCAAAACCTGAAAAGGTGAAAAAAAAGGCAAATAATGAGAAACTAAATGCTGCATGTCTTTAGGGGGGGAGCAAAGAAAAATCTTGCTACTTGGCCAATTATGAGTGTCAGAAAGCATGTCGTGACACCCACAGCTTAGCACTCAATGGCTTTTTAGAATTGGGGAATGAATGTAGACCTGTGGAATGAGCCGTGGGATGGTGCATGTAGGAGGGATGTGAGAGTGCTGTTCTGTAAAAATCAGCCTCCACAAATTGTCCTTCTGGCAGGCGGGCATTCATAAAGAGAAGTGCCGATGCAAAGGCTGATCCCGAATCAGTTTCCTGTCTGTCTGTGCAGAAAACAGGTCCAGATTGCTGCATGAATCACTTTAGTTGCTACCTCAAGTTTGGCACGCAAACAACTGGACAGGAAAACTTTGAACCTTATACTGTCATAAACAGTGGTATTAGATGTATGAAGAGAGATGCTATGAAAGAAGTACAAAGCATAAAAAGTAGTAATAGAGCGCTTTGGTGAGTGTATAGAGATTTATCTGCGAACAAAGCATGGAAGTCAAACAGTACGTATCATAAATTATAAAGAGTATAAGAATATAAAGACTCAGAGTGTGTATTCTGCAACGGCGCTTATCTGAAAGCCACCAATAGACGGATGGCATCTAATCTGGTGATGCTCATGGCACAGCAACAGAAAATCGGGTAACGTCAATGGTGAAGCGTAAACAAAACATGCGAAAAAGGGAGATGATATCATGATTACCACGAGCTCTTTTTATGTGTGCCAAGATGGCGAGGATTGATGACTTCAACGGAGCATAGTAATTATCTTTAATCACAGGTCTGTGTTCATGGGATCTTCATGGTATAATCTGACACGGAGAACACACGTTATCGCACGGTCGGCCAGGGTTTTGTTGGGATCATCTCGTACAGTGTGACAAGTAATAATCTTAAAAGACCGCACAGTCTAAAACCAGCTTAAGACAGGATGAGAGAGAGACAGATAGAGAGAGACAGAAAGGCGGAGAGCATCGAGAACGAGAGAGAGAGAGAGAGAGAGAGAGAGAGTGCATTAGATGACTCATCACTCCTGGTTTATTGTTATTTCTTAAAATAACTGCTGCTTTTCATCAAATGTCAAATCTAATAGTGCAGTGCGAAAATGCTACCTTTTGACGTAAATCCACGTTCTCGTTCAAGTCCTTTGCGTATTTTTTCTTCAACTTTCTTTATGCACTTTTTTTGCATCTTGCTTTGACCCACTTGTGATTTGAAGCTCTTTGTGCCGCAAAGAAAACAACAACAACAACAACAATAACAAAAAAACAGCTTCCCGTCTTCCCATAGGGCTTCCACAGGGGCCGTCCTCTAACTGTAAAATGATGTCGTGATGGAAGTGGACGCGGCCTTGTAGCACTTCCTGACACTGGACAGCTCTGGTCTGAGGGGAACGTAAAGAGTCTGTCTACAAGGTCACCCCTGAGCTCAAGGCCTTTCCACTCCGAAAAAAAACAGTCCTGTGTGCGACCTAATGGTTTACACAGACCCCATCTTTCTTCTTCTGTCTCCATTCTCTCTTTCTTTCTTAAGTCTTTCTCTCGCTGTCCCTTTCTTTCTATCATGAACCAAATCCAGCAAATTAAATCCTGAGCTTCGTTACTTTGCCCAGTGTTTAAAATGTAATTTTATCCCTTTGGCTGCGCTCATTGAATCCACTTAATGCATAATCCGGAGTGGAAATTAATGTTTTTCCCCCTCAATGTTACCAGATCCCATGTTTAGCCCTGTGGATATTTGCACAAAAAAGACGGATTATTCATGGACTGAAATATTGCTTTGGAATTTCTCCCGGCTTCAGATTTGAACTCCGAAGTTAATCTCACAACTAAGGCCGGATGATAAGGATAAAATATTATACCGTGATTGTGAAACGCCTTGTAGTGTATTCAAAACATATTCGAGAAGCCGAGATGACACACGTCCTGTATTTAAGATATGTGCAAGGGAAACATATGGTCTGTGATAACAGTAAAAGACAAACGATACACTTTTGTGTTGTGCAACTCAAAAAACGGATTTATGTTGCGATCATCTCAGCAGAATGGAAACAAAACTCAGCTGTCGAATGGAAAGTCCTCTGGCCCTTTACTGCCCCTAATCCGTCTACAGTTTACCTCACCGAAATGGTATTAGCTATTATTTTTCCTCCATTTTTTTCCTTTCCGCATTTTTTTACATATAAATTTCTGCATCATCGTGCTGCCCAGACCGTTTTTCTTTTAACACCCCGCTGGCTGAAAGCTGGTTGACAAGATACTGATTCAATTCCAGATGTATTATCTCATAGTGTTACTATCTTGATTTTAAAAGAACGAAAGAATAAGCAGGAGTGTACAAACTTTTGAGTTGCAGTGTAGCCCCATTTCAGACTCAATTACTTTAATAGACCACTTTAGCATCGGTTTCATGTTACAAAATCATAATGTAAATGCAGAATGCATCCAGAACTGGCGAGCTGTGATTGAGAAATTTGCTCAGCATTTTGGTTAATATCAAAAATGCCATTTCTGGGCATGTACATGTAGCGCAGGCTGTTTTACAGGACACGGTTTGGTTGGAGCGAAGAGCGTGCACGTGTGTGGTTCTCCTACTCGGCCCCACACGCTGATGACTGGTAACTGATAGCACTGTGTGTGTGTGTGTGTGTGTACACACTGGTTTTGGCTCGTGCCCTTGCGGGAAACGCTGATCCGCCAGTTGATAAGAGGTTAGCTGGGCTTGGTCATGTGCTCTGATGTAAGCCACACAGAGCAGCCTGTGCATAGACAGGGCGAGATCGGTTTACGCAGGATTTACACAAGGGTTTAATGGATCATTTATGCTGGTCAATTATACACCATTACTCGCTTTACTATTGGATTGCAAAATAGTCAAGGTCCGTTTTTTTTTTTATTATTACAAATCAAGCATCAAATGTGTGTCATATTGCACACACACACACACGCACACAAAGCTTGTTGATTTACATACAACCCAAACTAAGCTATTTGTATTGGTTTAGCTAATTAATCACAGTGAATAAAAATGAAATGCTTTCTTACTAGTTACCTGTCACATAAAGCCTCACGTGAATTCACTGGATTTGAGATCGGTCTTGTATAATGTGTAATGTCGAATAAAGTCACATTTGCCCATAATTTGTGTAGTTGTCAATACCTTTGATTAAAATATGCATATATATAAACATATACAGTATGCATATAAACAAAGGCGTCTCTGATTGACTTAAAATCTTATATTAACATTCAATTTAATCTTTAATCTAGCCAATCAGCAGCAAGCATTTGATGTTCACTATATTTACGAATATGTACATGCAGTGGAAAAGCAAATGTCTAGCTCGTCTGATTGCAAATCAAGTCACACCTTTTTTCTTTCTTTTTTTTCTTTTTTTAACCCTTCTGTGCCTTGGGGCCCTGGGTCATCAGTTCCACTTTTCCCCACATTTTTGTGTGCATGCACTGATTGCCCTCTAATCTTAGCGCTTTGGAAACATGCAACTTAACTGTGTTTGGGGATGAGTCCAAGACTAGCACTGGAAAATGCATGCACCGATAACACTGATAGTGACAGGATGGAGAGAGAGAGAGAGAGAGAGACAAAGGTTATGGGAACTGACCTTTGCATTCATTAAACTTTGTTCTCAACAATTATTCTCACTGGCTTGCATTTTTTTTCCTGGAGACATGTGTGCTTCTAAAGTAAGAGACAGCGTAATTATCACCTTGAAAAGAAAAAAAAGGAATCTACAGATTATCAAACCAGCCTGCAAAATTGCTTTTAGAAACCCTAATGCACCTTTAATTTGGTTCCACAATATTCTCCAACCACTGTGCTATTATTCCTGTCCTATGGTAAAACCTGATTAAGAATGCATGAATTGGTGTAATTCCTCTGGGATTATTTTATTGCTGTGTTCGTTAAAATTCCAGAAGATGGTGGAAAGGCGTTGCTGAAACTTCAAGTTCAATCCTAATAAATCCCTTGGTCTTTAAAAAAAAAAAAACATTATATAACTAATGATCTTATAGCCAGAATCCAAGAGATAATTAATGATGTGCAAGACATATAATAAATACTCTTTCGCTGTTTATGCACTGGCATGAAATGTAATATCACAGACTTTTTTTTTTTTTTCTGTTGTGGCTGTGTGATCAGAAACTGCAGATTTTAAGCTAAGTTTTAAAAGAATTAACCAATTCGAAGCCTTCTATGTGAGTGAGCGGGTCCTCTTACCTGTCATGTATTTGATGGAGTATCAGTCATTGTAGGTATACAATTATAAATACAGTCTTTACATTAAAATGAAGCAAAATGTATTACTGTACTGCATATTTGGCATGAGATGTCTGATGTGGGATGTTGGCATTGCATACCATTGCCAACACACAGCTCCAGGTTTTCTGGTTCGTTCTGGGAATAAACTTACTCGTTGATACCCCTTTGCCACCAGAGTAAACCAGGTGCTAGCTCATGTCTCATGCTAATGCGGGTTTAGAGTTGGTTCAATAACAAACCTTCTAAGAGCTGGCTTTGGTTTTTCATGGGCTAGAAAGTCATGTCATTACGTCACGTTTATGAACGTCTCTACTTTTCATGGTCAAATACACTCCCTGTTCTGTAATCAAAAAAAGAGATCTCGGATTAAGATTAAGGAGATCTCGGATTAAGATTAGGTTTTTTCTTAAAATGATTCCAGCGTACTAAAATTCACTTATATCACTTCAGCGCTGTTCTTTTAGCAGTGAAAATATGAACTAATCCCAGTGAAAGTATTCAGTTTAGGTTTTCTAATTAATATCTATTGGTGGAGGTGTTTGTTTACACTGAGCAAGTAGTGCATTAGTAGATTTAAAGTAGATTATTAAATCTGGGCACATAACTGTTCATAACATCGCTTTTACACTGATTTCACTTATGGTAGTGAGATATCGAAATTACTGCAAAAATTTTCATTAAATCCTGTCCAGTGGCTGATTTAAGACACACCCACAGTTTGACGGATGCACAGTACACTGTCAGAACTTGAGGTTTATAATCTGGCACATAACTGCTCATAACTTCCTTTCTACTCAACATTGTGATTTCATTTATGGTGCACTTTAGGCAAATTATGAAGCTCAGACGTTTCATGCATCAGTTTTCTGTGATGCTGGAACAAAATCTGGCTGGACAGACTAAATTTATAATAATAGTTATTTATTATAATACAGACTAAATTTTCTGAGACTTGTTTCAGGTGCTCCAATGTATGAACCGTCAAGATATCATTGAAAGAGTGAGTTCTGACCAATGTACAGGAAAAACCTTTTAAATTCTTTTATTTATGTACATTAATAGCTCATTTTAATACACTGCACAGGCTTGACAGGCCACATTATCTGCCTCTTGGTATTATCATATTTGTAACTGAAGGTGTCAAGACCCCTTCAGTGTTGTGTTACATTATTTACTGCTATTCTGTGCCTTTTCAATGGCGCTTTAACTGCCCCTGGGGCGATCGAGCCCGGGGGGTTAAATTGTCTCATTTACATGTAAATAACCTCAAAACACCCGCCATTGAGTTCCTAATTATAACTAAACGCGGGGCGCTGACCCCGCCCCTACTGCGTGGGTTCATTAGCATACCCACCGGTGATTGGTTTATCCGCAACACAACTTTGATCGGGCTTATTAGCATACTCAGAGGTGATTGGTTAGTCTGAAACGCGCATGGTACGTTCTTATTTGCATACTGAGAGCTGATTGGTCAGAGACGAGCGCTTGTTCAGCTCAGACTGCGCTCGAGCGGTGAGTAGAAGGCAGTCGGGCTCCACTCGCGCTGCGCTGCGCCGATTTATTCTTACATTATTATTATTATTATTATTAGGAAATTTAGATCGGAGGAGGATCTGGTCTGATCTGGTCTGATTCCGTGATTATGCCCGGGAGAAATCGTCTTGACGCAGGATCTAATTCGGATTGTCCACAGCTCGAGGCTCTACTGATGGTTTTTCTGGAGAAGAAGTTGAAGTTGAGAGAGACATGCCTTTTAAGCCAGGAAGCTGTTTTTATTTTAGTCTGAAGCTGGGAATATGGGGATCCTGCGTGAATCCTGAGTCCGAACTCTGAGCTTTCACTAATGAGAAACGGTAGGAAACAATCCAGGTTCCCATTTCTTGCTTCAAAGGAAAAAAGAGGAAACTGTTACACTTTTACACATAAAAGCAATACATTGTATAAGAGGCTGTTTGTTGTGCGTCATGTTGCATGCTCAAATCATGTCTTTGATGTCTACACTTCTACTTGTTTCTTTTTTTCTTTTCTTTTAATTTTTGCAAAAGAACATAAAAAACAAACGAGCTCAGGGTTTGTGTGTGTGTGTGTGTGTGTGTGTTTTTGCAGAAACGCGTCCCTGTGACGCACCGCTGCGTAAAAGCGCTTTTATGGCACCAAAAACGCGCACTTTTGCGCTTTCTCATCTTTCATTGTTAGAAATTAGACTCTTGCATTTTTTTTATTATTATTTTTATTTGGTCTCCCCCGGGGTGCAGCGCTGTTGACCCGTGCCCTGTAAGTCGGATTAAGGCTTTTGTTTGCGGTTTGTTTGGCTTTGTTGCCCTCCAAAGGATCGAGTCAGGACTGAGCAGCGCGCATTTACATTTGAATGCGATGTCCGAGATCTCTCTCTCTCTCTCTCTCTCTCTCACAAACACACACACACTACTTCTTTCTATCTACCTCTTCTTGGATCCTTTCTTTCTCTTTTCCTCTCTCTCTCTCTTTGGCACGTACGCACCGCAGTATTATCGTCACCCCCGATCTGACCTTGTTACTGCTCTGCATTTTATTAGAGATAATAAATCAAACCCGACTGGGTCGTTTAAATATTTAAGGCAAACCAGTTTTTTTGGATGAACACCTGGAGACCAGCTTTATGCGCGTTTGCACACACACACGGAATTAACCTGATCACTGAGTGTATCATCCAGCATGTGTGCATTCCCATTCCTACATCCACACCCTTTGTGGGTTCTTGGGATACCACCAGAAAATGAACCTATTGACCAATTTACACCCTGGTCTTTTTCGATCCATCACCATCAACCTCATGCACAAATGAAGAAGTAGTCATGGGACGTGTATAAGCTGGTACTGATTGCTTGCTGGTGGCGTAGTGGTTAGCACCGTCGCCTTGCACCTCCAGGGTCTGGGTTCATTTCCTGCCTCTGGTCTGTGTGCATGGAGTTTGCATGTTCTCCCTGTGGTTGGTGGGTTTCCGCCGGGTGCCCTGGTTTTCTCCCACAATCTAAAAACATTAATGCGGATTACTCTAACTGACGCTCCTAAAAAAGTCTCCTGGGATACAGTTGAAAATGTTCTGGACCCACTTGAATTTACTTTGCTCACACCTGAGCCAACAGGGCGTCTCATTAGCAGGCACATTCTGAATCAACGTCAGTGTGTTAAAGTTGAAAAAAAAAAACGCTGAGGAGAGTTGCCTCGTCTGCCTCGTGTCAGTGTGTAGTTGCATGAGGTCGCCGGGTTTAGTTTGGTGCAACATTCCAGCTTTACCTGAGTCAAAAGAAACGGCGCACAAATATCTGTAGAGATCTTAAAAGAAAACTTGATGAAACAGTCACTTCACGGGGTTGTCTCCATATGAACCAAATCTATTTAAATACGGTAAAATAATAAGAACAGTTTCCAAGTAACAGGATATAACAGGTGATCAGCTATGCAAATACAGGGCGTTGACTCAGGTGGGGTAAAAAGAGGACTTCTCGGCATGAGACCCTTCTGACGTGCCGAATACATTGTGTGGAAATCCAGCTTTATCACTGTAAGTGCTGCAGTTATGATTAAGCACCTGATTCGTTCCATTCAGCAATTCATCAAAAGCTCCTCAACAGATTAATTGATTTAGAAATTCATTTCATCAGATCTTTTTTTTTTTTTTTTTTCATTTTACAAACCATCCTTTAAAGGCACGAGTCTCTGTCTTTCCGCCCACACCGTTGTCTCGCTGTGTTTTAGTGAGCATTCTGATGGTTCGGACAGATGCGAAATGTAGCGTAAATCTCCGAAGGTTGCTCGCTCGTTTCCTGTGCATGAACCCTGGTTGTGCTTCAGTCTTTTTTCTTTCTTTTTTGTTCCTCTCATCCAACAGGCTGTAAGTCTTTCTTTAGCAGCAAACCATGAGCAGACCCCCGTGAGCAGGTAGCAGGGCAACCTGAGAGCAGATTTAAACACGATGACATGCCCCCCATTCCCCCCCCCTCAAGCAAATCAACATACATTAACAGCTGTTGTCCCCTTCGTTTATTTTGCCATTTCGGGGGCGTGAAATAAAACCCGGATCTGTAGTAAATCTAAAGAATGCAGACGCTCCGATGTCTGATAGCGTGTGATGCGCGAGGCGCGTCTGCTTGATATTCGTCGTGGGATGTGCGCCAGGCCACAGGTGCCTGCACGCCCTTGGGAGAGAATTTAACCGGCCGTGATGGATTACAGCAGGTGGAGGCGCATGTGGTAATCCCTGTGCATTCGAACATACTGTATTAGTGCATTGTAATTGCTTGCTAACAACATGTTCCATCGGTGAGGATTGTTGGAAATTAAGTGAATTCTCACTGTTGTGTGACGGCTCTCATGTCAGGTTTTTTAATTTTTATTTTAATCATTCTCCTCCATTCTTCGTTCATGTATAGAACTTATTTGAATTGGTTCTGGGGTGCCAATACTAATGATACTTTTGATTAGTGGTGAAAAGGACAAGAAGTTACAATGGCATTGAAACCAACGGAACCAAATATGGTGAAAGGTTTTATGTCTGACAATTACAAAGAAAGTAGGCATGGCTTACATGCACATAAAAAGGTGTGGCCTCCGTGTCAGTTCCTATGAAGAAGTTGTGGCTTATGTGTCTGTCATTCTGTATAAAAAAAGGTAATGCCTATGGGTCTGTCAGTCTCTGTGAAGTAGGCGTGGCTTATGAACCTGTTAGCAAGCATGGTCTCATTGTCAAGTTATTTAAAAGAGGTGTGGCCTCTGTGTATGACTTCTATGTCAATTATCCCCAAATGAAAGGCGTGGCCTGTGTAATTGTCCATCCCAGTTAAGTGGTCGGATTTTCTTTAAGTAAAGGAGATGTGGCTGCTATGTGTGTGAATTCTATGTCAATTATATGCAATTGGAATAGGTGTGGCCTAAGTATTTGTCCATCCTAGTGATGAAGGCGTGGCTTATGGGACTGTTAGAAAGCATGGCCTCATTGACAGTTTAAGTAAAGGTGGTATGTGACTTCCAAATCTCAAGAGGTGTGGCCTAGGTATGTCGGTCCCAGTGAAGTGGGCGTGGCTTATGAGCATGTGAAAAGGTGTGGCCTCTTTGTTAGGTGAAGTAAAGTGGGGGTGACCTCTTTGTGTGTGTGTGTGTGTGTGCGTGCCTTCTGTATCAGTTATGACCAAATGAAAGAGGTGTGGCCTATGTGCCTGTCAGTTCCAATTAAATGGGCGTGGCTTATGAGCCTATGAGAGAGCATGGTCTAATTCTCAGGATAAGTTAAAGAGGTGTGGCCTCTGTGTGTGACATGAAAGAGGTGTGGCCTATGAACCTGTCAATCCTATGAAGAATAAACTTTGGTGGTTTGAGAATTCCAGGATGCAGTAGATTTCTGGCTGTATTTAAGCCTGAAACTGGGTGCGGCTCTGTTTTAAGATCATCCTGTTGGATTGTTTGAAGGAAAAACAATCCCAGACAGAGAGAGAGTGAGAGAGAGAGAGAGAGTTTGCTCTGCTATAGCCAGCTGCGTCTAGCTCCTGCAACACACTGTCTGTTTGGAATGATGCTATGGAAATCCTGCATGCCTGACAGGTATCCTGGCGATGCTGAAGGTCTCTTCAAAAACACACATGCCCACGCGGACAGCATGGAATTACTCATAAACCCGACCGTGCTGCATGTGTTCTGCCTGTAGCTATTGTTAAACACATAGCGGAGAGAACAATCCAGCAGAGACATCACATCTGCCGTCTTAAAAAAACGATGTGAGAACGCACTTATTAAAGACGGAATGCGGACGTCTGTCTGCTCGCATCGTGAATACGCGGCTCGCTGTCTCTCCGGACCCCTCGGAGGCTGGCAGCAGTTCAGGAACGACTCCGGGGACAGGACAGCCGCTTTTTAAGCCTGTCTAGCGAAGGCGGGGTGCATGTTTTTTTCCGAAGGCCGTCAGCACAAGGTCTCCTGCGTGCACGGGGTTTTGTAATGAAATCAGCGTGTGCAGCTTTTGCTATCCATCTGTCGGGCGATGAGAGCTTGAAATCTGGAATTCTAGGCTGGACCGGTGTATCCGCTCAAAGAGAAAACCGGCTTGCTGGTGCTCCTGCGATCAATCGTGTGGGCCAGGGAGTGATGACATTCTTGGTTGTAAAAGAAAAGAAAAGAATTTCCCTTGCGAATATGTTTATTTTACGTAAAAAAAAAACCGTCTGTCTGGGAATCCTGCCCTTGTTCATCTTGGCTTTAGACTTGTACCAGACTAAGCATGTGTTCTTCGAGTTTCTTCCTGATCTGCGACGCTCTGAGCTTTGTTTCCGTGCAAAGCAGACAAGAGAGTCGCAAGATTCGAACGGTGAGTCCAGACGAAATCCTTTAAACAGACGCCATCTTGAAGTTTGTGTCTTGTCTCAGGTCATGAGGATGTGATGAGACAGCGTGACTGCGGTTCCCTAAGGCCGGGTCATGACATGGTGTTCTAGACCTGACATAAAAATGCACACAGAAAGCAGAGGTAGAGGTTTATCGCTATGGAGGTCACAAGGTCGAAGGGAAAAATCCACCCTGAGCAGCTTGTAGCAGTAATTATCAGTATGCAATATTTTTTTTTGGATGAGATTTTACCCTTCGCTTTACCCTTGCTTTGCAAAAAAAGTGGCGCTTTAGTCCTGTTCCAAATCTTCAGCTTTCACTAGAGTCTGTAAAAATTGCACAAAAGCTTAAAGTCGGGTTCAAAGATGTTAGTATTTCGGCTCTGCTAGGAATATTATGATGTCATAAAACACTTATGTTGATCTAATCGCAGTGTCTCATTTTATTACTCGCCCCAGTCACATTATTCAGTACGACAGGAATGCCGTTGTTGCAAAAAGAATACACAGTTAAAACTAATGAGGCGCACTTAGCGTGATCTCATTATTGCTCCAGCTCCTGCTTCCTCTCATCCATCATTACTGATAGCGCGCTGTTTGGGTGAAACATTCCCGTGTACACGCTATACTCACGCCGTGTCCTTGTCCTTGTTGGAGCAGCTGCGGGAGTGAAGTGCTCAGCGTCCTCAATCTAAAAACGAACGCATCAGGATGGGGGGAAGAGTTTAATATTAGAATAATATTCGTTTCTGGATGTGTATTTTCCTTCCTTCCTTCCTGCTTCGTTAAATGTTTGAAAAAAGATTGATGCACGCCTTCGTATTTGAGGTTTAACTCGGTTTTACTGTACGTCGGCTTTGTTCCCCGGCGCAGAAGACGATGGCGTCCATTGACTTGCAAAGCGTCTCGGTGCACAAACCCGGCATCGAACAAACAGTTTGTGTGTCTGGTCTCGTGTCTCGCCACAACGAATGCGGATAGATTCAAATCTAAAGCGTTCATTTCCATATTACAGGTGTAGACAGGTGACAAAGGAATAAATAAATAAATAAATACAGCCATGGCTCTGGTACGCTGTGAGTGGTTGCATGGGGGGCGTTTATTTATTCATTCATTTCACTGCCATGACTCGGCTTTTATTTGTCTCCTTGCCGAGAATCGGTGCAGAGCTCCTCCAGACGATCGCTTTAATCAGACTATGAAAAGTTTCTAACATGAAAAGTGCATGGTTTCCTCTCCAGGATCATGACTCCGCCCACGTTACATTGCGGGCGCACTCGTAGCCTGTGGCGAGTTCTTTCTTTTCCCTTTATTTTCTCACCTCCTAGAAAGCGCCCGAGGTGCTAACAGGATTCGGTCTGTGTTCTGTTCCTGCCTTTGAGGCAGATGAGGTTGAGAGATCTGACCAGCAGCCTCCAGAGCCAGACGGTGAGGTTTGGCACGGCCGCGTCTGCCCTGCTGGAGACTAACCAGATGTGAAGCGTTTGACTGGCATGTGTGTGTGTGTGTGTGTGTGTGTGTGAGGCTCTTCAGCGGCTCTTGAGGCTTGGTCCTGTTGTAACCAAATGTGGCCAGGTTACTAGAGCGTGAGGAGGAGTTTGGCCGGCAGTCGCGGTGTGCATTTGTGTGTGAAGTGTCGCTGTAACCTGATGCCTGCTTTTCTCACATTGAAGAACAGGACACTGATTTGCCTTATTGTGTGTGTGTGTGTGTGTGTGTGTAGGTAGTGGTAGTGAGAGGGGGAGGATGTGCGTTTTAATAAACTGAGCTCTTGGAAAGCTGTGCTTTTGTGATGAGCTACTGGAAGACGCCTGAGTCACGGCTGAGTCAGCATTAAAGGTGCAATGCGGTGCTTTTCAAAGTGCGTCTAGACTTTTAACAATCGCAGATTTTCAAAGGTAAATCCGCCATTTACGTGAAACATCAACGGATTTACCGGAAAGTCTTGCAATTCCTTTGTTTCATGGTTCTGTTTGAAATCTTTCTGAAATTTCCACAGCCAAGTTAGAGGTCGTTTTTAGTAAAGGGGTAACGCGTGCCTGTTAATGTGGGTAAGATCCTAATATACAGTATTAGCGATATAATCATTATAAATAATGTCCAGTATCTTCACTAGTTTAGAACAGTTAAATTGTTGCATTTTGTTCAGAAACAACAGATTAGATGGTAGATGTACATAATACACAGTCTATATATTTTTTGTAGCATCACTCAACTTAAATGATGGGAATCTCATTTAAGATACAATACGATATTATCGCGATACTCGGGTAATGTTATTCTGTAAGTATCGCGATTTCATAAATATCATAATTCTCTATATTCATTTCTTTACGGTTCGAAACAAACTTGGGAAACTATTTCCTCCTGCCACACAGGACGCTGTGCCAATGTGGGAATAGTTTAGAGAGCACCACCTGTAGGATTATAGAGGAACTGCAATATATTACCGCTTCAAAAAATCGCCATACGTAACTGAATCAAGGTTTTTTTTTTTCTTCACTATAATAACTCAACTTGGTCTTTCACATTTTTGTAAAATATAATTCACTAGCAGTTTGTTCGCAAACCTGTGTATCTTTTTGTAACTGTTTTACTTTTGTATGTGAATTATACAGGTGCAACTTAGTTCTGTTTCTCTCTCTTAAAAAGCTTCAAAGCTGAACTGCCTTAGTAAGAGAACATGTAGAAGCTAAAAGGAGCAGCGTGTGAAAATTGCAGTTGGATCAGTAATTCAGGCTGTTTTTCCCCCGAGTTGCCAAAAGATCTCGATGGAGTCCATCAAGCACATTTTATAAAAGCGACTCTTTATTTTCGTCCAATACTTTGTGTTTAAATCATGAACAGATGGGGCGCTATTGACTGATCGGTCCTCCTGGAATTGCTTACTATCCTGATTTGTTTGGCAGATTTCCTTGCACACAGATTTTATTGTGTAACGAGCTCAGATTGTTCTGGTTTAATATCGTTTTATATATCGTTGTCCCAAAGAATTCATGGCTCGGTGACTCCACTCATCATCATCTCATACATACAGCAGTAACTCCACCCAAGTCACTCACATGCATTTTGCTTTCCTCTGCACGCAGGAAGATCTGTCTGCACTGCAAGTGTCCGCGTGAGGATCATGCTGTGACGGCCATGCCTCTGGAGATGGAGAAAAACGTGTCCAAGCTGCTGTACGACTTCCAGAGGAACTCCACGTCGGACGACGACTCGGGCTGCGCTCTGGAGGAGTACGCCTGGGTGCCGCCGGGGCTCAAACCCGAACAGGTACCGCACCACCTTTCCTCATCCGCAACGTAGATACGGGATTTAATTTCACTAACACGTAGTAGGAGTCTGTCTCCGGTTAAACCCTGTGAATCGTTGGTAGTTTCTGATTCTATTCGTCTGCACTAAAAAATTTTATTGTCTGATTTAAAGGTCGATAATCAAAGGTATCGAACAAACACTGACATGTCGTGTAACTTGTTATAATGTGACGTCTCGTACATAGCGATTATCATTCATTCATCTTACATAAGCTTCTTCTGGAGCCAATCACAGGAGACGTTGGGCACGAGGCTAATTGTCGTTCCCAAATCGCCCATAGTGTGAGTGTCTTTGGAAACCAGAGAACCCGGAGGAAACCCACCAAGCACAAGGCGAACATGCAAACTCCACGCTCACAGACCTTAGGCAAGAATCGAACCCTCGACCCTGAGGCTCCGAGGCCGCAGAGCTTGCGATTTTCTCTATCACATCACAGTTCTCCAGTCCAATAGGTGGCGATATTTCACGAAAAAAAAAAAACAATAAGCAGCAAAGAAGAAGATGCGGAATATAGAGGCGGTTTGCAATTCCCCTCCAGAAACTGCGGGTTTAGGAATTTGGCAATTTTATTGAGTTCAATTTTAATTCTGTATCAATTAATTGAATTGATCAATGATATATTGTTTAAATCTCACTGCTCTAGGAACTTAGGACGGGGTTCCTATCCAGTTCAAGGCTACAAGAGCATGCACACACACACACACACCAAGTCATACACTATGGAAAATTTGCAAATAAACATCGCATGTCTTTGGAAGGTATGAGGAAAACCACCAATCACGGGAAGAACATGCAAACTTCACACACCCAGAGACCAGAGATGAGATCAGATCCCCTAACGCACCCCGGCATGCCACCGTCTTGTGATCCACAGTAGCAGTATTGTTGAAGAAAAAAAATATATATATATTTGGGGAAATTATTATTATTATTACTATTATTATTAAAGCACATTATTTCGTCATTCTTTGTCAAACACGCCGCTGGTTTTCCATGTGACATGCTAAGCAGTCAGCGGGCTACAATCCAAACTACCCCATGGCTGCACTCCATCTCTACAAACCTACATTAAAAATAATAAACTTTCCTAACGGACGTACGAATAAACACACCGTCTCCAGACAGAAAAGCCTTTTACGCTAACGAATGAGCCGATTCTGGCGGCTTCCTGGCACGTCCACATGCCTCGGGCTCACACACACACACACATACACACATACACACAAGCTGCACTGTTTGGCTCACACATACAGATACATTTACATCTATCTGTCCTAACGCTGTCAGAGGCACTAAAGCACATAGTTTGAGACTAACCGGGTAGAACGTAGGGTCGGTTATGGAAACGATACCGCAGACATGGTTGTTGTTACAGAAAGCTAAACTTTGCCGTTCGTTTGCTCGGCTGTTTTGGAAGTTATTTTAAGAAAATAAATAAAACAGCACGGGGATCGGTGAGGCTCAAGGGCACAATGTTGAGCTGGAGAGCGGCGAATGCCCATGCTAGACAAACACACACACTGTTACTCTTTCTTTGTCTCATCACGCTTTTACAATTTACTTTGAATTCAAACATGCTAGAAAATTTGTTTGCATGTTTTTCTGTAAGAGCGTCGGCGGTCCGTTCACTCTCGTAGAGAGCTAGGCTTCGGCGTATTCTCACGCGGGCTTTATTAGACTCCCGCGGCTGCCTGGCTCTCTTTATAGCCCAGTTAATTCTCAGTCGTGGCTACGAGTTTCATTTCCCCCACAAAAAAACAAAAGGAGGTCGTATTACTAGCGCAGCGAAGCAGGTCAATAACCAATAAAGCCGGTCTACTGTCTCCATTTCTGGTCCTCGGAGGTCAGCCAACGGTTGTGGTCGATTATTATGTTTTCTTTCTTTTTTTTTCCCCTTTTCTCTTTCTCTCAAGGCTCTCGGTATGAACCGGCGCAGAATACACGACAGGGTATAAACAAGTTAGCTGATCGATTCGTCTTAATGGGTGTTTATTAAACGTGCATGCGACCACAGTCGGTCGAAGGTCCGCCTCGAATCGGGGGCTGAAATGGATGGCTGTGCGTTCCGCGCGACCTTGGCTGTGGAATTGCTTGGTTTCTTGCCAGCACTAACCGAGACGGAGACACGGCCCCTGTGAGATTGAAGCGAGACGTAAAATAAATGCACCCGAAGCCGAGAGTTGATGCGCTTGTTATTCTCGAGCTGTTCCTTTGTTCATTCATTCATCAGAACGTTGAAATATCCAGATTAATTCGGAGAGGCGTACCTCCAGAAAGAAAATTAAGAACTAAAGGGAGGCCAGGACGTTTCTAACTCTCCTACGGGCATTTATCCAGAAGCAAGGAAACACAAGAAGCATGCTAAGACATTTCTGTGGACTGGGATTTTAGAGATTACTGCCTGTTTCCAAAACCACACATGACGGGTATTAGATTAGTGATCCAATTATGTCGGCTTAATCCTGCTGATCGCCCCGAAGGCACCCGCAGGATCCGCGCGTCCACGTTTCTGTCTCGTGCTGCTCTTTCGTACGCTCACTCTGAATGTGTCCCGGGAGTCATTTTGGACGGCGCAGCAGCAGGAAACATCACTACTTATGCATGTCCGACTTGGCTGGCTGCTGTCTTTCAGTCTTCATGGAAAAAAGGAAGTCGAACGTAGGACGTAGCCCAGTTTTTTAATCATCCCTCGCAAGACGAGTCCCTTAAGATGGAAAATCTCAAAGTGGAAAAATAATCATAGGCATGCAACGATTTTACAATATGGTCAGACAGTTACGGGAACTGATGTCCTGGTCGTCTGTTGTTTCGCTTGGTTGCGGTTGCTGCAGGGAATTTATACGAGAAAGGATAAAACTTGTATCACTCGAGCGGTACGATCATTCAGGCCAGCGGTAACATGACACCAAATCCCTTCGGATAAAATAACCTGCGAATGTGTAAATAACCGACCCTTCTGCAAAACATCGGCACGTCCCCGAGAGCCTTTCTGCGCCTTATGAAGGCCAGCTGTATGCACCGAGATGCGCAAGGTGGCTGCCAGACCCCCGGACTCGCGGGCGGATGATCGCCAGATCTCTTCGCTCTGATTACTGTTATTTCCACGAGCCGCTGGTTCGCATGAGAGCGCTGGCTTGCGTCCGTCAGATCTCCGCACCACACCAGCGCTGATTGTTATTGTTGGACGGGAGCTCGGGTAATTTATTGGATCCCGGCCGGTGAAATTTTCAGCTGAACAAATCCCTCAACCGAGCACTTCTCGAGACCGTGGCCGGCCAAGACAAGCAGCAGAAGAGCCGCGGCGCTCTTCTTCGGGGGGATATAGCAAGTCTCTGGAAAGGCTCGCATCGTGGTGGAAATGCGTGTCGTGTCTGAGGATCGTCGTTTCCGCGTGTTCCCCGGGTTCCACTGGCTGAGTTTTTCAGACAGAAAGGACATCATCCGCGGTTTTGTACTCCATCCGTTTGTGAAAGGGAGTGATGGATATAGAGAAGTGCGCTGCCTCGCTGGTTTTCCTCAGCCGACAGCAGCGCCTCGGCGACGGCTATAAATCACGTCTCGTGCAGGATCCATTTTGTTCGGCTTTATTCGACGGGTTTATGTGGTGTAAGGAAGGGCAGATGGAGCTCGGTGCTTCATCACATTAAGTCATTAGACGTTAGCCATGTGTAATGAGGTGGAAGGCCAGGAGGGGGCCTCGAACGCACGCGGGGAAAAAAATCTCTTTTTTATAAATAATCACATCATTTTTATTTCTCTTTCTTAATCACAGGGCTGTGAGTTCAAATCCCCCGTCTGCCTTTGAATTCTTCCGAATGAACAAATTTAACCCTGTGATTACATCGTCGCTTGAAACAATGTCCTCGTTTACCCGCAACGTCGCAAACAACAAAACCGCTCATTTTGTCCTCGCCACTTAGCCGAAAAAGGTGGAGGGCAAAGGTTGCGTCTCAGCGCCGTTGTTAATCATCGTAATTTAGAGCTGTACGGATAAATACGCGAAAGCATGTGTGCGAAAATAGACACACACACACACACACGCACAAAGGGTCTCGAGATGAAGCCTCGGTGTCAGCACTGCTGGGGATGTGAGAGGGCAGATTCCATTAACTTTACATTGCTCAGCTATAAATCACCCTGACTGTAATTGCTCTCTGTGTGTGTGTGTGTGTGTGTGTGTGTGTGTGTGTGTGTGTGAGTGCGAGAGTTTGTTTGAAAGGACGTGTCGAGGAACGGGGGAAGGGTTAACAAGAATAGGGGCTGAATAACACCCCGGCCCGATGTTTACCTCACTCCCAGGACGCGACTCTGTTTCAGACATGTTGTGTTTAATTTATCGCGTAAACCATGAACCTTATAATGGATTTAAAAAGTGCAGAAAAATGGCATCTGTAGTCAAAATATATATGTTTAGTGTCAAAATGGAAGAAATGAGACACAGTGAAAAACGTTTAGAGTTTGAAACGCGGCTAATTGAGCTGAGAAATGTCTTTTAGACCTAGATCTAACCGGACATCTGGGACATAATAAAATCGTATAAGGGTTTGGGCTTCCAGCCTTACGGCAGTCACCGAGTCACCGAGCATGTGCGCTGGCATTTAATAAGGCCACGTTCACGTAAATAACATGACACGCAAATTTATTTGCATTTTATGACAGTTAACGTTCATAATTACGCGTGACTTTTCTCTGACTCGTCTGTCTTGGACTCGTCTGTCTCGCGACACACGTGTGCACATTAATGCGCCTTTTCCACGCCATTTGTGGATTAAAACATGTCATATTAGTGCGAGCAATCGTTCACTTTTTAGTGATTTTGCTCTGGATGAATTCCGATCGGACTGTTCTCATTCGAGTCACATGACCAGATTTGTATTAAAATTACATTACTCGCGTTAAAAGATGGGATTTGAGTCACTTCAGGCTGAACGCAGCATGAACGACTCAATAGAACGACGCAATTAGAAGACGTCTTTAAATACGATAATCCAAAAGGCGGAAAATGTTCGTTACGGTTTGATGAAAGTGTTCAAAAGTCTCGCGGCCTCAAAACAACTTTAGTTGCATGTTAATCACTGCTCTCTCTCTCTCTTTCTCTCTCTCTTTTTTTCCAGGTTCATCAGTATTACAGCTCTGTGCCTGAGGACAAGGTGCCGTACGTGAACAGCGCCGGAGAGAAACACCGCATCAAACAGCTCCTGCACCAGCTGCCGCCTCACGACAACGAGGTGAGGACGTTTACGCCACCCGTGAGAGTGCGCGAGTGCATGTGTGTGCGTGTGCGAGTGCATGCGTTCCTGTCTTCGCACCTGTCCTATGTGGGTTTTTTTTCTTTTGTCCTGTTGACATGTAAATAATCTGGAGAGACGTGTTTCCTGCTCAGGTGCGGTATTGTAGCTCTCTGGATGATGAGGAGAAGAGGGAGCTGAAGCTCTTCAGTAACCAGAGGAAGAGGGAGAACCTGGGCCGGGGTAACGTCAGGCCGTTTCCCGTCACCATGACCGGAGCCATATGTGAACAGGTGACGAACAGGTCTTCGTCTTATGCGGGGATTCGATTTCGTACGAGGTCGGCGATTTAACAGTAGAGTGTGTATGACGATGTAATGATAACCGTACTGCTGAACTCGTGAGCCAAGTTGCGGAAAATCACCAGGATAGAAAATTGGTGTTCTGGAAAACTTCATGGAAAAGACAGGAAATTGTTAAACTGTCTGGGATGACAAAATAAAATAAATAAAAGTGCAAAAGTACATATTTTGGTTGACTGCTATAATTTGCTGATTTTTCTTCTTCTTCTTCAGACATTAATATGCCACAGTTACAGTGCTGTGAAAAAGTATTTGCCCCTTCCAGATTTATTTGTCGCACTTAAATGATTGAGATTAAAAAAAAAACTTATATTGCACAAACATACCACTTTCCAGATCCATGTCAGTCCTCATCTGTTTCTAAATTCCTGGCGTGATGTGTTGCTTTTTGAGACCTTCTAGCGTGCTTGACTTTGTCGGACAGGTTCTACTTAAGAAGAGATTTCTTGATTCATCGGGTCTGGCAGTAAACAGGCCTGGATGTGGCAACTCGGCTTTTCAAAAACAATGATTAATCACAGTTTTGTTGTAATTGTGTAATATTAAAATAAGTTTGATGATCCTCAGTCATTTAAATGTGACAAATCTGCACCAATAATAATAATAATCAGGCTTTTTCACAGCCCTGTATGTCACGAAGTTGTCAAGGGCACTAGCAATCTGACATTCGTGTCGTCCTCGCCACCTTTTGACACATGCAAATCTGGCACCGTTATTAAAATTTCTAAAAAGGCATGAAAACGTGTTATACATAGATACAGACAGAGGGGGCACTCTTTTCAACTGCGTCGTTCTTACTTTCCTGTCAGTGTCTAAGCACAGCTTTAAGGGAGTTTAGATCCACCTGCTTGCCCTTCCTCCACCTCTGCTGCTCCTGACACACAGATGGTCCACACACACACACATATATACACACACACGCACACACACACACTTCTGTAACCTGCAGATATTTATTTTGTCTTCAGCTGTGCTGGAACAGAAGGTCGCAATTCCTATTCCTATAAATAGTTCATTTCTCAGGTACTGAGCAGATAAAAATATACAGATTGTTAGAATGATGAAGCAAGCAGCAGGAAATAAAGCGAGCATGTGCCTGAAGACACACAGAGAGAGAGAGAGAGAGAGAGAGAGAGAGATGATACTAGATTTAAAGCTGTTTCCTCCTCACTGTTATCAGATGCACTCTGTAATAGAAAGGTTTGCTCTATCGATTCAATCCCCCAGCCCTGACGGTGACCTCTACGCGACTTTGAATTTATCAAGCGTCTAATTTTAGATCACTGCAGCAGTGTAAAATGAAAAAAGGATTTTTTTTTTAAATGGTCGTGAACATTAGTTTGTCCAGGTGAACGCTCAGCTATTACATTAAGACTGAACCTTCATCTGATGTCTATAATGTTTTTTTTTGTTTGTTTGTTTTGTTTTCCAGTGTGGCGGTCAGATTAACGGAGGCGACATTGCTGTATTTGCATCCCGGGCCGGTCACGGCGTTTGCTGGCACCCTCGGTGCTTCGTGTGCAGCACGTGCGACGAGCTCCTGGTGGATCTCATTTATTTCTACCAGGAGGGCAAAATCTACTGCGGACGGCACCATGCCGAGCGGCTGAAACCTCGGTGTTCTGCCTGCGATGAGGTAACGCCATGACAACAACCCCTTGTATGAATATAGTTTCAGTTCTGCTGTCTTGATTAATGTTACCACAGCGATCCATTCCGGATTATGATTGGTCAGAAGTATCACCAGCTAACAATAGCTTCATCACACCACCCCATCTTTTATTGTTTTCCTACAACAGTACACCCTGGTCATGTTTTTATCAAGGGGTAATTTCCAGACTGAAAGTGGAGAAACATGCACTTACATTGAATGTCCACTAGGGGCACTGTCCAAAAGTGAGTCCATCCCCATAGAGCTCCATGTTAAAATGTCCAAAACATGTTTACAGCCTGGTACAAAAAAATGGGTTTGGTTTCCATAGATAGATTTCCCGTTCAAGACAACTATATTGTGTGAATTTTTATGTAAATCATGGGCGATTTGAGTTACTATCGAGTTACTACCCGCTAGCTGACTGCAATGCATCGCTTTAGCTAACTGGAATCGTTATGACAACAAATGTACAAGCTGACACTGGATGACGTGTAGGGTAAGCTAGCTAGCTCTTGGTAACTGAGATACGTATGCATGTTCCAACCAACAGCCAGGCTCCATTCGCTCCACCCATATGCCCATTTATGGATTTTCCAGGATTTAGGCGAACAGCTGTTCAGAAAACCTCTGAGGGTTTCTCCAGTTCTTTTTACATAGTCTACATTTTATACTCTGCATGCTATACACTCTACACGTAATGAGCGTACTGTATGACTTGCGTCCCCAAATCCCAGTCCTTCTACCCTACATTTTTGCACTGCTACCTTTTTCCCGTCGCTCTGGAGGGCTTGATAAGCCGCTCATTTGAGTTGATGAATGACTAAGGATTGGAAAGCTTAGCCTTGTTTCAGCATATTTTCAGAGCCATGCATGTATAATGAAGGATGGCACACACACGACTCCATGCATTTTTAAACACAGATGATTATCAGTACAGGCTTAGTTGGATTAATAGAGGCGTTAAACTAATAACGTCCATGAATAATTCAGGTATCTGGCCTCTCGTCCCGTCTTATAGTCATGTTCGCTCATTTGGAAGGTGGAGGAACCTGAAACATGATCCAGCGGCTGAAAATTTTTACCTGTTTTTGTAAAAATAAATAAATAAATAAATAAAAAATTGTAATAATATGCTCTATCTTCTGATATATGAGAATGTCCGTGCAGTGTCGTAGCCCGGGGCGAAGACTGCCGAGACTGCTTCCATTGAGCCTGGCTGTCTGTCCTAAAATTAAATGTAATGGATGGGTGCAGTTTGGCTTTTAGCTTCTATTCAAAGATAAATGGATCCATGCATCACTTTTTTTCACCCGTCACATTTTTCACCTCTTTCTCTCAGATCATCTTCGCGGACGAGTGCACAGAAGCAGAAGGCAGGCACTGGCACATGAAGCACTTCTGCTGTTTCGAGTGCGAGACTGTTTTGGGCGGTCAGCGCTACATCATGAAAGAAGGTCGTCCGTACTGCTGCGGATGTTTCGAGTCCCTGTACGCCGAGTACTGCGACTCCTGCGGGGAACATATCGGTAAGAGCAACATTCCGCAACCAAGCATATCTACTTTCGTATTTTCTGAAGAGAATTGCAGCTGTGAGACATCTGATCTGGTTCAGACAAAAGTGTGGTTGGAGGCTTGATTTCAAGCTTCAAATGAAATGAAAAGTATTTTAATGACAGAACTTTGGAAGAATCAGTGGAGTGGACATGTGATTCGAAATCAGGGTCATGAAACAGGCAGCGATCAAAAACGAGGCAAGGTTCCAATAAACAACATGAAACAAATGCTTCGAACTTACTTACAAACAGGGATTGGCAGGACTTCGTAGTGAGCTTGAGTTATGTAAATAATCCTAAAGCAGAAAGTAAACCTGAAGTGCTTGGCAGACGTAGCAGTATTATGGATATCTACAGTCTCACAGTTGAACCATGTGGGTTCATGTTTTGGCATGGTGCCTCGCGGTATTCCTGGGCCTTATTGGTGTCAAGGACGTTAGTGTCGAACCAGAAGGAACAAGTTCCCATTCCTGACTAATTCCTGACAAGAGGAATGAAAGCCATTCCTGCTCACTAATTCCAAATGATACGAACAGTAATCCAAGTTAGACCAAGAGCCATCCTAAAGACATAACACATTATTGACGTTATCCATACGCCGCCCAGTGTTTCCATTACTTATTTAGCCCCAATTGTGTCACAAGGCAGCACTCCATCCCATAATAACTCGGTTCGTCGGCTCATTGGTTTCAAGCCCGACATCATTTCCAGCTGCGTTTTGGCACGTCACTCAGTACAAATTTCGTCTGTAATCATTTTCTGTATAGGCTGCAGAAAGTATGAGAGTGAAACTGATTAAAAAATGGTTTGCAAACAGATGTTGCCCATTAGACTGGGGCCAGTTCGTGTGTGTAAGTGGAGCTGTAATTAAAATGTAATGTATTTGTGTAGTGCAAGGCGTGCAGCATAATCAGTTTACTCCAAACACTTCTACACTTCAAGGGAATTAGACTGGACTTTCTGCTATTTCGGATTTTTTCCTACACTTATCTTGCTCATCAATATTTATAATAGATCTGTTCAAGTGATACTTGAGCCTAAAACAACTTCTTCATCAGTAACTAGAGCTCAAAAAAATATACAGGTGACTGTGTTGCATTGACCGTATGATATATTTCTTTATAAATTATTTTTTTTCTGTAGTGATTTTAGTAAAACTGAACATGTCTGGCCAAGGAAATTTACATATTATATTAGAAAGCGCTAGATGTACCAATAGCTACAATATTCTGGCACAACCACAATGTTGCACAAGGGCACTCATCATATTTCCTCAAGTTTTAAAGCTATGTGTAATCTGTCTTACTGTTTCCATCACAGGGATTGACCAGGGCCAGATGACTTATGATGGCCAGCACTGGCATGCCACTGAAGACTGCTTCTGCTGTGCACGCTGCAAAAAGTCCCTACTGGGTCGTCCATTTCTGCCCAAACAGGGTCAAATCTTCTGCTCGAGGGCTTGTAGTGTGAACGAGGATACTAATGGCTCGGACTCCTCCGACTCTGCCTTTCAAAGTGGAAGAACCCGTGAAACCAGGCACAGCAGCTCCAAATCCAGCAAGAGCAGTAGCAACAGCAACAGTGGTGGGAACGGTTCTAGCGGACGGTATTCGGCTGACGTGGACCCACTTTCCCTGCAGATGGACCTGCTGAGTCTGTCGAGTCAGGCCCCAAGTCTGACCAGAGAACCTCCGTCCTGGAAAAAGCAAATTGATAGGTATGGCTATGAAAGTCGGGATGAATCATCCCAGACTCCTTTGCAACTGCTGAGACAGTGCAACATAAGAACTTCCTATACCCAGCAAGACAGTAGGCCTAAAGAATCTGCACAGTCCAAGAGACCTCCTATATCTGCCTTCAAAGGACATTCATTTAATGAAAACTGGCTTCAGCCAGAATCGGAGGACCGCTACCCAGCCGAACTGAAAGCGCAGGCTAGTTTTAATGAGTTGCCATCCAACGGATTCATGGACAAGCGCTCTGTCAGCATGCACGCCTTTCAGAGGGAGAGAGAGCGGGAAAGAGAGAAGGAGGTTGCGGCTCAACTGGGCCGAAGCAGGAACCCCATTAGTGCACTTGGCTTTAGTGATCAGCTAACACCACTAGAGCAAACACCTCGTGGTTCCATGGAGTCACTAGCGCTGTCCAACGCCACAGGTAGCTCTTGACTTGATTCTGTTTTAAGGTTATCATTGAGGCATGACTTTTCTCAATCAGACATGATATTTGTGGTTCTTCACTTATTGTTTTTAACTCTTCTTTTGTCAAATGTAGGTACCTCGGCAGACGGAGGTGGTAAGCGTCAGGAGCACTTGTCCCGCTTCTCTATGCCTGACTTGAGTAAAGATTCTGGCATGAACGTCTCAGAGAAGAGCAACATGGGCACTCTGAACTCTTCAGTGCAGTTCCACAGCTCAGAATCACTTCACAGCCTCACCACCGGGCAGCCGTACCTGGAGATGGAGCCACCTGTGCAGGTGAAATATCCACTTCCGTATTCCCAGCAGTCTCCTGGAATCACCATTCTACCACCCGGCTTCACCTTTCAGGAAGAGGACAGGGCGAGTTTAGTGAGCAGCGCTCACAATGCCCGACTGGCACCCATGAGTGAACGGACTCACCGGCGTGTTATTGAACCGGAAGAGCCACGGCGAAGGCATCACCACCGTTCGCATCGCTCTCGTCGTTCTCGTTCTGAAAACGCACTCAATTTAGCAGCCCAACACCGTCCAATGGTGCCAGAGCGATCACAGTTACGTGTACGTGAGGATTATGATCGGTTTCCTCCTCCTCATGGTCCTCGGGATCCAATAAACGGTGGTATTAGAGATTCCAGATTTAGACAGCAACCTTTCAGGCCATGTCCTCGCACAACTTCAGACCTTACGCTTCAAAACCCGGCTCCACAGCGTCACATGGGTCGATACGCCTGGGATCAGTATGATTACGATGACGACTGGTGCTCTACTTGTTCCTCGTCTTCCGAATCTGAAGACGAGGGCTATTTCCTGGGGGAGCCAATCCCCAAACCAGTGAACCTAAGGTATATGACTAGTGAGGAGTTACTGCACAAGTACAGTTCTACCGGACTCGTAGGATCTGGTCATCCTGGAACTCGAGGACAGTTACACACTCGCAAGCGACGGAAAAGCAAAAACTGTATTATATCCTAACATACACCCCTGATGCACTCTTTTCCACTTTAATAGGTTAAGAATTCACTCGTCCTGCTTGAATCTGCTTTTCAGTACCATGTGGTTGTCAGTGAGTGATATGCAGTAACGTTGGCTTAAGATACGCTTGTGCAAGATACGCTTTATCCCTTTGATATTCACAAATAATCGTTTCTTAGAAAGTTTTCTCCAGGTCTTGCTGCAGCCAGTTCATTTTACTCCCTTTATAGCCAGCCCAGTTTTGCACCAATTTCTCTTGCAGTGTGTTTCTAAATGAGTTTATTCAGTAATTGCAATGTGTATATTAGCAAATGAATTAATAAAGACACTTAAGTTAAAGAAAAATGTAAAGTGAATATAATGTAAATGATGATGTACCACATATTTTTATATTTTGTAACAATAGAATCATTTATGTATTAAGTATAATGTAGAGATTCCATAGGAACGCATGCAAGTTACTTTGCTGTTTTTTTTGTCCCGTATTGGAAATTAAAAGTGAGCATTTCAGCAAGTAGTTTTGACTGACAGGTGTCGGTTCCAGATCATCAGAGCACGATGCGGTATCAGAAGAATGCACTCGCCATCTGCTCAATGAATAAATGCATTAGAACATAGCGATGAGGCATCATCTGCCCCCCTTACTTACAGCAGATATGTTTAGGAAAGTTCGGTGCTTCTTTTCACTCTTGCTTCAACAGGAGCTGTGTTGTTAATCTTACTAAATAAATACATTTAATTAAAAAATATATATAGTAAAGGCCCAATATATGCATACAGTAAAGTATAAAATGCAACAGGGTGTGCTGTTAAAGGGAAAATAATCAGTGGCAGAGTGATTTTTTCCATCTTAAACAAAATATTATAAAACAAAAAATAATCTCTGCTAATCTCCGTATAGTGCCTGGCTGTTGTTTTGAGCATGCCTATTTGCATCAGATACCACAAAATAGCTTTAGCTAACATTTATGTACATGCTAACTTTACTTTGCACTTGATAGGGTTTAATCATTCATACCCTCCTACATTTCTAACAGCTAGAAACTTGACACCTGCATTAGCCATGCCCCTAATTGTGCATAATTTTATGGATGTAGTTTTAACTAACAAGTTATATAAAACGTATGTGGTGACTTGTGACCTGTGGTCTATGGGCATCGACTCGCGTTTGCATCCAGCCCCAGTGGACGTTCGAGGAACTGCACATTTTTGGAACCCGGAGGTTGCCTCATGATCCAAAAGTCAAAGCAATCTGCCAAAAAAAAAAAAATTTTCCCCAACAAAACAAGTCAGTTCCTGTCAACTATAAACTTATCATTAATTCCTTCAACAGCCTCTGTTTTTATTTCCACTGGTAAAGAATAATACACTTGTCAACAACAACAGTTCTGTACACTGTGATAACTTCCTTCTGACATCAGTGCATGAATGTCAACTTATAGAGGATTGCAGCATATTAATAACTGCAGTTTTTCCATAAGATAATTAAATTTTATTAGATCATATACCATACAAATCCACCATATGGTATAGAAACTATACCAAGAAACAATACTTAGCAATACCATCTGTCGAGCAGATTAGTTTAAAATGAAACAGGAATTTTTATTTGAATATTAACACTTATAATAGGACTGTTAGTTAAATAGGGCAGCAGCACAGGACTGAGATCTTGTTGCCCATGTGAGGAACAGCAATCACACAATGTTATCAAAAAGCTTCAAGATTAACTGTTATCAAGAAACTACTTTATTTATCTACATTTACACACCATCACCTTCAAAATAGTCCCTTGCACAGTGCTCCTGGTGATCCTGCCACTTCTCGAATATGTATTTTTTTTCAAAGCATGTAAAGCACCATCTGCGATTCTCGCTGGATCTCCACAATGGTGTCAAAACGGCAACCTTTAAGCTGGATCTTTGTCATCGGGAAGAGAGGAGCCAGGAGCCAAATCTGGCAAGTAAGGTGGATGTGGAAGTGAGATCATTGGAGGTTTTCCTGATCTCATGTCGTCTTCCAGTGATGTTCTTTCTCTCTTGAATAAGTAAACGTCTCAACTGTCTTAAATGACTCACTGCTGCATTGCCGTAAACTTATTGAATCATGTCAAACGTCTCCGTGGCATATTTGCCCAGTTTCACACATAATTTTACATCCGCACAGGACGATGTCTTTTGGCACACTGACTTATGAAGATCGACTGTGCATGTAGCCATGTGCTGCCACTTGTTGGCATGTTACAAAACTAGTCTCCAAACTTTTTGATACAACCTCGTAACTGACCCAATATTTGAATGAAGGGACAAAACAGATATATTAAGACATTGAGAGCAACAAAGACCAAAATGGAATGCTTGAATGTTCTAGAAAAGCCACTCTGTAAGTTTGTTCGGTCATGTTAATGCTGTGGCAGAGAAAAAAAAAACAGCAAAAATTAAAATAAGTGGTCGCTTGCTTAATATGACATGCTCAACAGCTGCTGCTTTAGCTTCTTTGAGCTCGTTCTGGTAGAAATGTTGGTCCAAACATCACAAATAGCTTAACTGAGATCACTCGGTCTGCCACAGACTTCGACCGACACCATGCTAAACAGCGTGACATGCAATAAACTTATCACCCAGTATAAAGTAGCCTTAATGGACTGAAATTCAGAGTTTGAACTCAGTAGCTACACTTCTGACTTGACTAAATGAGGTGAAGCACTAATTCCTTTGACAGCCACGAGGCTTCCGTAGTCTTTGCGCTAATCCCCACGGAATGCGTGTCCTCGAGACGTGCATGTATATTGTGGTGATTGAAGAAAAAGAAAAATAAGCATTTGGCAACGTTATTGTAGAAACAGCTGCATAAACATGTGAACTACATTAAGGGCGCTGTGAAAATGACTGGGTGGGACGCTGCTGGGCTCTCATTCTCGCTCGGGTTCCCACCCACCGGTTCAGAAGAGATGGTTTGTCTATATTCAGTAGCAGCGCTGCCAAGTATTTATTGATGGAACTGGAAAGGAAGAATGAGCCCTTTGTAGCCAATCAGACAACGCCTATATGCACAGCAATTCAGCCAAACGATCTGTTGTTTAAGTTCATCTGAAATCAGCGAGACTTGCTTAAAGAGCTTCTTTGTTTTCTGGAGCAAGTGAGAGGAAGCACGGCTCTCAGGCTTTTGCTTGTGCATTGATCTACATTGAGTACATTGAGTATTGAGCGCTGCGAATTCAGCATAGAACTGCGCCCACTTACCCACAGCACGGCCTTATTTTCGTATTAGCTTGCGTCTGGAGCAGGTCAGGTAATAGTACAGAACTATGCTAAGTGTCTGGGTTTAGACTACAGTACATCTCCACAAGTTGAATCTCATTATTTTCTCCTTGATTTGTCTGCTTTACAGGATTATGTAGCTATACTGGTTGGGCCACCCTTAGCAGCAATAACTACAATCAAGCGTTTGCGATAACTTGCAACGAGTCTTTTACAGCGCTCTGGGGGAATTTTGGCCCACTCATCTTTGCAGAATTGTTGTAATTCAGCTTTATTTGAGGGTTTTCTAGCATGAACCGCCTTTTTAAGGTCATGCCACAACATCTCAATAGGATTCAGGTCAGGACTTTGACTAGGCCACTCCAAAGTCTTCATTTTGTTTTTCTTCAGCCATTCAGAGGTGGATTTGCTGGTGTGTTTTGGGTCATTGTCCTGCTGCAGCACCCAAGATCGCTTCAGCTTGAGTTGACGAACAGATGGCCGGACATTCTCCTTCAGGATTTTTTGGTAGACAGTAGAATTCATGGTTCCATCTATCACAGCAAGCCTTCCAGGTCCTGAAGCAGCAAAACAACCCCAGACCATCACACTACCACCACCATATTTTACTGTTGGTATGATGTTCTTTTTCTGAAATGCTGTGTTACTTTTACGCCAGATGTAACGAGACACGCACCTTCCAAAAAGTTAAACTTTTGTCTCGTCGGTCCACAAGGTATTTTTCCAAAAGTCTTGGCAATCATTGAGATGTTTTTTAGCAAAATTGAGACGAGCCTTAATGTTCTTTTTGCTTAAAAGTGGTTTGCGCCTTGGAAATCTGCCATGCAGGCCGTTTTTGCCCAGTCTCTTTCTTATGGTGGAGTCGTGAACACTGACCTTAATTGAGGCAAGTGAGGCCTGCAGTTCTTTAGATGTTGTCCTGGGGTCTTTTGTGGCCTCTCGGATGAGTTGTCTCTGCGCTCTTGGGGTAATTTTGGTCCGCCGGCCACTCCTGGGAAGGTTCACCACTGTTCCATGTTTTTGCCATTTGTGGATAATGGCTCTCACTGTGGTTCACTGGAGTCCCAAAGCTTTAGAAATGGCTTTATAACCTTTACCAGACTGATAGATCTCAATTACTTTTGTTCTCATTTGTTCCTGAATTTCTTTGGATCTTGGCATGATGTCTAGCTTTTGAGGTGCTTTTGGTCTACTTCTCTGTGTCAGGTAGCTCCTATTTAAGTGATTTCTTGATTGAAACAGGTGTGGCAGTAATCAGGCCTGGGGGTGACTACAGAAATTGAACTCAGGTGTGATAAACCACAATTAAGTTATTTTTTAACAAGGGGGGCAATCACTTTTTCACACAGGGCCATGTAGATTTGGAGTTTTTTTTCTCCCTTAATAACGTAAACCTTCATTTAAAAACTGCATTTTGTGTTCAATTATGTTATCTTTGACTAATAGTTAACGGTTTTTGATGAGCAGAAACATTTAAGTGTGACAAACATGCAAAAGAATAAGAAATCAGGAAGGGGGCAAATAGTTTTTCACACCACTGTATATAGTTTACGAACTCATTGACCACACCAGGTGCCACTGCTGTCGGCTGAAAAAAAAGAGGAAACTGAGGCTACAATTCGCACCAAAATTGGGCAGAAGATTGACAAAACATTGCTTGGTCTGACGTATCTCGATTTCTGCTTCTACATTCAGATGGTGGGGTCAGAATTTGGCGTAAAAACAGTTCAGGTGGTGTAATGGTGTGGGTTACCTGAGCATGGTTACCTGAGCATTGTTTTCACCTCTTTATGACCACACGATAACGTGCCATGTCATACAACTGGTGTCCTGAACATTACAATGAGTTCACCATAGTGGCCAAATGGCCTCCATAATCACTAGATCTCAATCCAATCGCGCACCTCTAGGATGTGGTGGAGAGTCAGTAGATTCGCATCATGGATGTGCAGCCGACAAATCTGCAGCTGTGCTCATGTGAATATGGACCAAAAAGGAATGTTTCTAGTATATTGTTCAATCCCTGCCACAAAGAATGAAGGCATTTCTGAAAACAAAAGGGGGTGAGTCACTGAGTGTGTGTGTGTGTGTGTGTGTGTGTGTGTGTGTATACATTTTAGACGGAATAATGCAGCAATTTCACCAAAAACAATCCTTGATGGTCCTACGGAATAAGATATTGCCTGTTTACTTCAGTAAATGCAGAACACATTAAAGTCAAAGTGTTCGCTGTTTAAGCTCAGGGGTCAAGTGTGGAGGAATGAAACAGTACGCCTTGACAAAACGCACCGTATCCAATTCACTAATAAAAACCATCGAACAGAGGTTTCGCCGAATCAAGCTTGTTTGCAAGAAGTTATATCACCATTTGATGTCGGAATGCCCTTATGAAAGCTGTTTCTAACTTGTTCGATGAGTGTACAGCGCCCGTTCGCTTTATGTCGAACGCTGCAGGTTCTGAGTAAATTAGACTTAAGGTTTATGGATGGGCTTCATGGCAGGCTATCATTAGATTTCTGAAGATTTATGAGCAGTTAATACAGTCACTTCTTGTGCTTTTTAGAGCCGCACTGGAGTCGGTCAGTGACGAAACACCTCATAAAGCCAGAGAACGAGCTGTAAGCTTCAGGAATTATTACCCTTGTAGTAACACCTGCCATAGTCGTTAAGGTCAGTAATTTAAGGACATCATATATAAAAATTATAGTCTTGTTAAGGAACCTCAGGAGCTCAGGAAGTACAAGTGCTACCAGAAATACTTGTGTTTCATTATTCGGTTTTCATAAAAGATGCAATAAAAATAAGGTTAACATATACAGAAGTAATTTATGGCTTATTAAAAGATTCTGGGCGGCACGGTGGCTTAGTGGTTAGCACTGTCCTCTTGCACCAAAAGGATTCGGGTTCGATTCCCACTTTGGGTCTACATGCAACAAGTTTGTGCTTGGTGGGTTTCCCCTGTGTACTCTGGTTTCCTCCCACAGTCCGAAAACATGCATTCCTAAATAGCCTGTAGTGTGTGTCCCCTACAATGTATTTGTACCCCACCATGTACCCTAGGTCTCCTGGGATAGGCTCCATACCGTATATACAGAATAAAGCGGTGTAGACCTTGAGTGAGTGAGTAAAAGGTTCTGAAATTGCAGCCCTTGCTGAAATTTTAAACCCCCGCAACCAGAATCGTCCCCCACAAAAGCACTTAGTGACCTGTATTTGATTGAAGTATACGAGGCCATCTTTAATCAACCATTCTTGCTCCTAACTACTCAATAAATAAATGCTGATACACATCACATTTTTATCGCAGCATGAAAAGGAACAAACGCACCATGCACAGGCTTTTTAGACTCTCATATCTGCATTGATTTTTTTTTTTCCCGCTCGAAATCTTTCCGCTGCTTGGTCACGGCTCGTGTCGAGTCAGCTTCCCTGAATAGCTCCCATATCTGTTATTTATTCCCCCTAAGGAGGATGTGGAGTCTCTTTTCGAAGGCTGATGAAATCTGTAATTACCGTGCGTTTCAATCCAAAACTGTACCAAATTGCCGCTTAGCACTCTCAGCCTTAAAATAGCCTGATTTAATTATTCACCACTGTAGGATGCAGGAATGTTAATGGCGCTGCATGAATAGGAATCATGTGATCGCAGTAGATGAAGATTTCCAGTCTGCTCCTCGTCATGTGTGTTAGATTAGCACTGGCAGGAAGAGGCCTGACCCCAGATCAGCTCCAGGCTGTGTACTCTACTTTGGCACTTTGGGTGCCAGCTTGGTTCTGCTTCCACCAGCGTAAATAGTTGGTTGAGACTGTTAACGATGTGTTGCAGCGATTAAAACCGTGCTTGGTCTTCTTGGGGGAAGAAAAAGAGAAGCACGATGGAAGCCTTGGTGTGTTTCCCATATCACATAATTAAGGCTGGCAGAAATGCCCTTCAAGCTCAGCGCGCTCCCATTACCTACATCTCCTAGTAGGCAGCATATCCTAGTTATGTCAAGACATATAACTCCCTTCCTCAAGGACTGTATGCTCATGTGAACATATGTTCAATCCACATAATGAGATATGGTAGATTAATCATGGATTACAGCAGCTATGACAGTTTTTGTGGCTGAAATTCATACCATAGATTCACAGTTGTGTTCATAAGTATTCGTACAGTGACAATTTTAACTCTTTAGGAATTACTATCTTTAAAAAATCCTTCCGTGTTCATAGCAGTGTGATGGCCAGTTGCTGTCGGTTTCTTCATTATTTCATGAGAAATAAACACTGTATACAGGGTCACTTTGGCTGAAGCCAACACACACATACATGCACTCAGATTATAGGCAATTTGGGAATGGCAATTAATTCAATTCAATTCAATTCAATTCAGTTTTATTTGTATAGCGTTTTTAACAATTGACATTGTCTCAAAACAGCTTTACACAATCAAAAGAATTATTTAAGTTTGTATGGAATGTGAATGTGTATGAATCAAAATGTTCAGATATTCCCTGGTGAGCAAGCCCGAGGGCGACAGTGTCAAGGAAAAACTCCCTGAGATGGTAATAGGAAGAAACCTTGAGAGGAACCAGACTCGACAGGGAACCCATCCTCATCTGGGTGAAACAGATAGCAGGAAATGATCTGCATTTATACAGTGTTAAGTGTTAGGTTCAGCTATAATAGTTGATGTTAATTGATGTTATAATAGTTGATGTAAAATGGAGTCCAGTAGTTATTCGAGACTCAGATAGACTTGTAGAAAGTTCCAGTCCTGAACTATCAAATTGTCAAGTCCTCAGAGAAACAGCTGACAACACCAGTCGAGGCCAGAACCGTCTTCTAAGTATAGAGAATCATCCCCAGACACCAGACGCATCCTAAAGAGACACACGGGGCATCCATGCGATGAGACCTCCAACCAGAAACGGGGCACCAGGATGGGTCAGACAGGTCCGGAGGGCAGAGGGAGTCTGGATCACTGGCAGCTCAGGAACCACATGTGTAGCTCGACAGAGAGAGAGAGAGAAAGAGTGAAAGGGGGAGACAGGGGGAGAGAGGAAAGAGAAAGAGGGGAGGAAGAGAAGAGGAGGAGAGATTGCAATTAGGTATGGTCACAGTCACATAATGTATAATATGAATGTATATTTACTGTAGAGTGCAAGCAGGGACTCCGGCAGGACTAACTATGACAGCATAACTAAAAGGGAGAGCCAGAAGGAAACACAAACATGAGGGCTCCCTGAGATGTAAAGCAAACAATCACCTCACCGTCAACAAACCTGAGTGATCAAATGAGACTGAGGAAGACAGCATCTATACATACCAGTTCACCATAATACTCTACGTCCATGAGTCCCCCAGATCTGCTCCTTTACCTTATGGCAAATCTATTTATAAAAATGCTTGGCTAAATAAATAGGTTTTGAGCCTAGACTTAAACACTGAGACTGTGTCTGAGTCCCGAACACTATTTGGAAGACTATTCCATAATTTTGGGGCTTTGTAAGAAAAAGCTCTGCCCCCAGCTGTAGTTTTCATAATACGCGGTACTGACAAGCAGCCTGCATCCTTTGACCGAAGTAGGCGTGGCGGATCGTAAGACACTAGCAGTTCGCTCAGATACTGCGGGGCGAGACCATTTAATGCCTTATATGTCAAGAGTAGTATTTTAAAATCAATGCGAAATTTCACAGGGAGCCAATGTAGTGAAGATAGGATAGGGGTGATGTGCTCATATCTTCTGGTTCTAGTGAGGACTCTCGCTGCTGCATTTTGGACTAGCTGAAGCTTGTTTATGCACCTAACTGAACAACCAGACAGTAAGGCATTACAATAGTCCAACCTAGAAGTGATAAAAGCATGAACTAGTTTTTCTGCATCGTTTAGCGACAATATATTTCTTATTTTGGCGATATTTCTGAGGTGAAAGAATGCTATCCTGGTGATATTATCTACATGAGCTTCAAATGAAAGGCTGGAATCTATAATCACGCCGAGGTCTTTTACTGTTGCACTTGACGGAACAGAAAGGCCATCTAAAGTTACGGTGTGATCTAAGATTTTACTCCTAGCTGTATGCGGTCCTATGACTAGAACTTCTGTCTTATCCGGATTAAGCAGAAGGAAGTTAATTAGCATCCAATTTCTTATGTCCTGCACACATTGCTCAACTTTAGTAAGATGGTTTTTCTCATCAGGTTTTGTTGAGACGTATAGCGTGTGTTGTCAGCATAACAATGAAAACTAATACCATGCTTACGGATTATGTTGCCCAGAGGAAGCATGTAAAGGGAAAAAAGCAGTGGGCCTAAAACTGAACCCTGCGGAATGCCAAACTCCACTAGAGAACATGCAGAATAATCACCATTTAAGTCTACATACTGATAACGATCGGTCAAATAGGATCTAAGCCAGGAGAGGGCTGTACCCTTAATTCCTACTGCATTTTCTAATCTGTGAAGAAGAATAGCATGATCAATAGTGTCAAAAGCTGCACTGAGGTCGAGTAATACAAGCATAGTTACACAACCCTGATCAGAGGCCAATAGGAGGTCATTTACTACTTTAACGAGTGCTGTTTCTGTGCTGTGATGAGGCCTAAATCCTGACTGATACAGTTCATGTATGCCATTTCTATGTAGGTATGAGCATAGCTGCTCCGCTACTATCTTTTCCAGAATCTTAGAGATAAAGGGGAGGTTTGATATTGGCCTGTAATTGGACAGCTGACAGGGGTCGAGGTCAGGTTTCTTAATTATTGGTTTAATAACTGCTACTTTAAAAGATTTTGGAACATAACCAATGCTGAGTGAGAAATTAATTATTCTCAACAGCGGTTCTGTTATTACTGATACTATCTGTTTAAGAAAATGTGTCGGTATAGGATCTAATATACAGGTTGATGAATTTGCAGAAGAGATGAGTGAAATTAGTTCATTCTCTTCAAGAGGAGTAAAGTATTCTAGGTTTGAATCTGACATGGCTAGGTTAACATCTGTATCAATTACATTGTTTGGTTTCAAAGCCTCAATTTTATGCCTGATATTTACAATTTTATTATTAAAAAAGTTCATGAAGTCCTCACTATTGCATGATGTTGTTGTGGAGATTTCTGTAGTGGTCTTATTTCTGGTTAATTTGGCTACGGTATTAAATAATTATTATTAACTATTATTATTATTCAATTAACACTGGAACATGGGAATCGAACACTGACCCTGGAGGTGTGAGGCAATGCTGCTGGAGATTTGAACCTTTCAAATCAAAATTTATACCTGTTCATGAGAACTTTCAATATCTCAATATCAACATCAATGCAAGGACAGGAAGTTATCAATAGCCTAAATAAAACAAAACATACCTATCAGAGAGATAGGAGAAATTTTACAAGTGGCCGCTCTGGTGAGCTCAGCAACACCACAAGGCCTTGAAAACCTCAGAGGACACCCAAAGTGGATGATTACAAAATCATTTTCTTTATTGTTTCCTTGGTGAAGAAAACACCTTCACAACTCAACACATCGTGAATTAATTGAAGTAGTAGGATGAATTCTGTAGTGTACATCTAAGCACTAAGTGCACTTTAATTTCCATTCAGGTTCAGTCAAATGCTGCAAAACCTATAGAACGGTGCATCACCGAAGCAGATGAACCGTACTTCAAAAGATAAACGTACCACAAAAGATAAACATACCTCAAAAGCAACTTAAGGAAAAGAAATTTAAGGTTCTTATAGAGTCCAATACTTATGGACTTGAGAGTGTATCAACGTCCTTTTTGTAATATGTTATCGTTTTTATGCTACAGCTCATTCACACTGAATTGTATGTTAGAGAGAATATCTACTGTATATATGGATGTGGCCAAAAGTATTTGGACAAAAGGTCAATTTAAGGTTTTAATATCATTCTCAATTTTTGACAAGCAGGATAATTGGATAATTATAATCATTCATTTTATACAATTAAATTGCGGTACAACAATCAATCTTCAGCACCTCTGCCATGAAGTCCTTAATTCTTTAAAACCTAGTGGATCTGGCTGGGCATAGAGTCAAAAAGGCATCTGTTGTACTCTGGCGTCACTTGCTCCATCTACAGTATGCCTGTTTGATCGCTTCCTGAAGATCATGTACAGTAGAAGGTTTCATGACTGCTACTGCCTTTATCACAAACAGGTTTCTATTGGGTTTAGATCTGGAGACGACACATGTCATGGCTCCAGGAGCTCCATAGCATTGTTGCATAGCCAGTTTCTCACTAGTTCTTCAGTTAATTAGCACTCTTCATCCAGATAGGCTGGAACTAATTAGTGATATTAGCTGTTTTGTGCACAAGGACTTTTGGCCACCACTGTAATGGTGCAATAGTACAAATAAATACCAAAATGTTTATCAAAATGTGTTGATATTAAAGAGTATGTATTTGATTACTCTTGTTTCTTCATGGAATGAACCTCCAGTGCCAGCTTTGCTACTCAAAATTTGTGCACTTTTGCGCTTTATGGTTTCTCTGTTACATGTCAAGCTGGTTTTTTGGCCTTATTAACTTGAAGAAAATGTCAGTTTATACTTCCAAAGAAACCCAAAAGCGATAAGACGAAGCCATTTGTTTCACAGATGTTCTACATGCTGAAATATAATCGTATTATAATAATCGTAGAAAAATATCATAATTTAAAAATAGTATTCATGATTCTGTAGTACAAGAGGACTACTTTGGACATCCTGTTACAGGAAAATAATCAGCACCTCTGCCTTATTTCATCACCCTGTCACTAATTATTTTCCTATAACAGCATGTCCTGTCATGTTCTATTACTTTTGACTTGTCGTCTGTATTGTTTCATTCCGTCCTGGTCTCCGCAGTCGTACACCCCGTGGTGTTTTCTATAGTGTGAACTGGTGACGCATTCATTCGCAACACCCACTCGCAATGTGGGCCTGAATTGAGAAACATCCACAGTTAAATGGAGTCCATTCGTGGCGCTTAATGCGCAGTTCAGAAAGTGTCTAAGGTGTTTTAGATTCATGGAATGTCTGGATTACGACACTGCTCATCCTGCCAAGAGCTTTGGCTCACGTCTGTGTCACTCTCCAGCATGCTAATGGTGTTACTGAGCTCCCCTGTCCCTCGCAAATCATAACACTACATGCACACACATGCTTGGTATCTGCTGGATCACCAGCGTGCTTCAGTCTTTCTCTGACTTGCATCTGAAGGGTGAACATACCAAAGGTTCCTGGTCAGACTGGGGCGGCCCCAGGCGACGAATCTCAACCTGCGAGAGTTCTGTGTTTTCATTTCATTCCTGTAAGCTTTGTTAACGCATGAAGTTTCACAACCACTCATTGGAGACTAAAGGGTGGAAAGTGACCAAGGATGCACATACAATTTATTCAGATAAAGATAAAATAAAGGAATTCATTCCATCTCAGAAGACTGTAAGGTGATTCAACGACATTATGAGGAAATTTAAAAGTTATTCCACTTCCAGAACGAAGAAAAAGCTAAATTCCGGCAAAATTCAGTAGCAATGACTGAGACAAGCCCAGTGTGATCAGATATCCCCATCTCCAGCCCAAGTGATCAGATATCTTTAGGGTTAAATGTTTTTAAGGAAATGGAGTGATAATCTGCTAATTAAAACCCAGTAACCTAAACCCATGGCGTTTCACAGCTCAAGCGTAACCTGTTGAAACATGTAACGTACAGTAGGGTTGCCACATGCTGAACCATGCCTGCTTCGCATCTAAAACGCTGGCTTCCCAGGAACTCCTGTAGTAATTGGGAAAATATATGGAAATGGCTTGGAGCGAGATCAGGACTGTACAATAACTTCCCGCCGAGTTCCTGTAATGTGTAAGTGGAGTTGGTGGATGATTGCGTGTACAGTTCCTATAGAGAGACGTGTCTCTTCCTCAAGTTGCCAACAAGTTATTAATTGATTTTCAATGGTCAGGAAAAATTAAAGGAGTTCCATTCGATGAATGTTCACAGGAATGACTGGGATCATCAGCCTTCTTTAAAATTTTGCACCATTAAAAAAATTATGTACACCATTTTGTTACACCTTAATTCACCAGAAATTTCACCACAAGTCCCGGTTTGACTTGAACATCCCTTGTAGATAAATATAATTTAGCTGTATATAAAATCAAGCATATGAAAAATAAGATATTATATAACAAATTTTTTTTAAGGCACAGTTGTGGGGAAACTCGGACCAGATTGTACACTCATGCTATTAGCTAGCCAAGTGAACTATAGACTAACTAGCCTTTTTTATTTTTATATTTTTTTACAGTATGAAAGCTCTGTATTAATTTTGACACTTGTTGTTTTAAATATATATAGAGTAGCTCAAAGGGGTAATGATAATGTGCAAGGGGCATCTTTAATAAATAGCTATATAGCTAGAAATACTGTATGTATAAATTAGCAATATTAAAAAAAAGCTAATTGACTTAGCAAGGTACTGAAACCCAAACATCTAGGCAGCTTTCTAGCATTAGCTTTCTGCTTGTATTGTTACTATTTGAGGTGGTGTACACATCAGCATAGCTTACTTGCTAAACTTAGACAACAACTTTTTAGATTAGCTGTGTCAAATAGAGATATAATGTGTAATGATGTGATGAAAATGTGAAAGTTACAGATGGCTACTTGAGTAATTTGGAAGAATTATTACTACAGTACCAGTACTCGTGTTCACTCTTATTCTTTGTACTCAGACATCCTTTTTTTCTTAAAATAATGATATCATTTGTGTTTCTAAGCGTACATGTTCAAGTTTGTACACATTTCTCATTCTTTATTAAACATCAAAATGTATTCAACGTCCCATGTCGGTGTGTTAGGCTGATTATGTTAATATTAACGTTAATCCGAACGACTTTCTCATTATCATCAGCCAGTTTGCTAGCCCTGTGATGCCAGAAGGCGAGGAAGAAGTGTGTATGCTGTACTTGTTGAAAAAGACAGGAACGCTGCGTCATCACCCTCATGATAGAGAAACAAAGGCCATCTGCCCCCACGCTCACCATCGTCCAGATGAATAATCGTCACGAAGAGCCCTAACTCACATTCATAATCATGCTAATGGACGTAATTATACATCAGGAACCTCGCCTGACCCCTCAGACTTTAACAGATCACACCGGCATTGTACAGCTGCCAGTGACTTTGTCTCGCTGACAGATCCTTCATCTTCAGATGACACGGACGACGTTTTTCCGCGCTGTCGAAGTGCCTGTCATTCTCAGTATGTGTTAGAGCTACATTTGTTCATTAGCTCTGTTCAACAACAGGCTAATTGTCCCTGCCACTCCAGCAGACAACGGCGAACTTTTCCCGTCCGATAACGCACTTAGCTAAAAGGCTTTCGTGGCTCTTGTCTAAAAGTTAGTACGTTTATAAATACTCTCATGGTATGTACAAAGGTTTTATCAGTGCTGTTGTATTAGATGATAAATGGAACTACTTGGAAAACTTTTTTTTTTTTGCTTTTACATTAGAATTTTTTCTTTCTGGATGTACAGTATGCTCTCTCTCTCTCTCTCTCTCTCTCTCTTCCAGAACAGAAACACCACTGTCCTGAATTCTGAAGACAAACACCTCCTCCGTCTGACCAGTCAGACGTACTGCAATTCAGTAACCATTCACATGAAAATGTTTTGGGAAAGAAATTGAAAATTAAGAATATATGGAAAATGATTAGGGCCACCATTAAAAAAAAAACGTAAATATCAGAATTCTGACTTTAAACTCAGGCGTATGGAAACCTGTAAGGATCCAAGTTTAGTGAGAGAGTCATGCAGGAGGGGAGCTGATTGAAAATATTAGATATTAGAGATCAGATATTTCCTTACTTCTTAATGCATGGCCTTCAATTTCTAAAAAAAACTAAGAAAAGGCCACAACAAGAAGAGAGGAAATATCTGACATTTTCGATCAGCCTAAAACACAGACCATTTTTAGCCATTTTCTGTATTAATATATAGGGGTCAGCAGATACAGTGGAACCTCGGATAACGAGCATAATTCATTCCGGAAGTGGGCTCGTATTCTAAACACTCGTAAACCAAATTTAATTTTCCCATAAGACACAATGGTACAAATACTTCGTTACCTTACTTAAGTAGACATTTTGGGTATCTATACTTTACTGGAGTAATTATTTTTCAGCCGACTTTTTACTTCTACTCCTTACATTTTTAAGCAATTATCTGTACTTTCTACTCCTTACATTTGAAAAATAGCCTCGTTACTCTATTTTTATGATCAGAACGCGCAACCCCCCCGCGGGCATGATAAGAACGCGCACAACGACCGCCACCCAGCAAACCCCCCCGGTCCCATGATACGAACAAGCTCAACGCCACCCCCTCCCCGGTCGCATGATCAGAAAGCGAAATCTTAATGCTTTTGTCGCCCCTCACAGTACTTTTACTTTTATACTTTAAGTAGTTTTGAAACCAGTACTTTTAAACTTTTACTTAAGTAAAAAGATTGGGTTGATACTTCAACTTCTAAAGTATTTTTGAACCCTAGTATCTATACTTCTACTCAAGTAATGAATGTGAATACTTTTGACACCACTGTTGTGCACACACACAAACAAACATACTCACACACACACACACATACATATGTGTGTGTGTATGTTTGTGTGTGTGTACACACAAATGTGAGCCCCACATTTATGTCACTCTAATATTCCAGTAACTATTCTAATATTCCAGTAACTCATCAAATTCATGCTTTTTAAAAGTAATAATAACTCTGTTTGTACCTGACATATATAGAAACCCATATACAGTATAGAGACTTCTATAAACAGTTGATTTTTAAAAATCAACATCATTGACTGATAGATCCATGCTGCTTGAGTTAAAAAAAAAACAGAATTCTAAGAACCCAAATATTTTTATCATGGTGCTCATCCTCTTACACATAACATGGTGAGTATTTCAAACAATAAAAAAGCTGTGTAAGGCAATTACACAACAATTACCATCATTGGCGGCTTCTCCACTTTCGGGAAACTCAACAAACTCGATGCCAGACATTTCTTTGTGATTTCAGCAAACGTTTAATATTATTACTTGCCACAAAGTACAGAATGATCCCTGACAACAACAACATTGTATGATTATATATCTTTGTCAGATTGTACAATATTGATCATGTGATCATTATCGGATTTGGATTTTTCAACTTTAAGTATCACATTTTTGCAATAACAAAACAACAAGAAGAAAACCATTCTCATGACACCTCGGGTTGTAGCACTGTAGCTCGCGGACCACCAAGCTACTAGCAGCTAATGTTTTTTGGACGGGAGGAAAAAAACAGCGATAATTTAAGTTATAATTTAATAGAACTGATTACGTCTCATAACATTAGCGATTATTAGTAACCAGTTATGCTAGCATTGAACGTTCATCACCAAGCAAAGGAATAACACTGAATATACTTGAAGTCATTTCTTACAAATGTGTTACATTTGTACTTGCTGCTAGCTATTGTTGTTGTCATTAAAACTGTTTCACCACATCGGAAGGTCTCTTAAAACTCCTGAAAATCAGACATTCAGGGGGGCAGTGAGGACAAAATGTCCTCTGTTGGAATTCATGTCTGTGGAGTGCAGTTGACATTAGCACATGAATGCTACGCGGATAAGCAACAGCAGCCAAGCGCCGATAAAACATCTCGTTATTAGCGTGATGGTGTCAGTCTTGCTCACTGCGTGTATATTTCACAAGTTAATGAGGTCGGGGTAAAAAAGTGTTGCCTGGCAGGCGTTGATAAGGGGGAATCCCTCAGAATGAAGCTTGACTGGAATTCCCGCTGGACTCATAAACCCCACTGAGCCATGAATTCGTGCGGGGGGTTGGATTGAAATGCAGATGAAGAGCAGCTTGAACAATGAGGTGGAGTTCATAATGAGTGCTCACATTAAAAATCCCCAAGGATGTCAGGCCTACATCTAAAAATAAAAACCCTAACAGCGCTAATATTCATTTGAATATGGTAGATATCTGTCTTGTGTTTCTCAATCTTTGTGTCTGAAAACCAGGTCACTGTTGTGCACATGCAATTCTTCTCTTCGTCTTGTCTTCTTGGTTTTTACCGGCAGTTGTCATCCACAATGTTGCATTACCACCACCTTCTGGTCTTGACCTCCCTCATATCTTTCTTTCAGTTTAAATCCTCTTTTCTTTTGTCCTCTTCTCTTATGTCCTAAAGTATTATTTCTGATTAGCATATATATATATATATATATATATATATATATATATATATATATATATATATATATGCATTTACATGTTTCCTTTATATGCCCATGTTCGTAAAAATTGATTGATATGATTAAATGTTACTAATTGTAACCACTTCTCAGAGAATTATTACAAAGAACTAATAAAAATAGTTCTAATTACACACTTTAAGTTCAAGAATGATATTGAGTCACACAATTACACTTCTGCATCGTACTGTATTATTTGTATTCTTTTAATACCTCAGCGCTACTTGATTTTTTTTAGTTCTTACTAGTTAGAGAGTGTCGGGTAATTTCCTGCATCATCCTTTCTGACAGTAGTTCCAGCTGCAAGGTTTTGCTTGTAATACTTCACTGTTTCCATGGTAACAACTAACACCTAAAACTGTAAAGAATTATGTGAATTTGGTCAAGTTTCCTTTGTTTATGGAGACTTTCAGTTTTCTGTAAATTCGAATCGATTTCATTCATCCAAAATTTTCATCACTGGGTCCTGGGTACACTTGAACGCCCCTCATCCTAGTATTGACATATAGCTGTGTAGGAGACAGAAACCCTTCAGTATTTGCAGTTTTCGGGAAATAATCAGTGATACATGAACTCTTGCAGTGTATTTTTAAGTGGCTATACAGTATAAGCACGAATATCTGCCTGGTAGTCGAGATATTTATATCTTTATAGACTTTCCTTATACGCACTAATCAGCAGTTACATCACTCTAAGGTCCACATGTCTTACTACTACAGTGACATAAGGGATAAATTAAGCCAAATGCTTCCACATACTATAATTCCCACCCACATGAATGCAACGTATTCAATTTAGAGCACTTTAGCCAGCTCTACGCTAAAAAAGAAAAAGAAAAAAAAAAGACAATTCCTGTATGGAATCCAGGAATCATTATCCTGGTAACAGGAGAGTGTGTAGAAAAAAAGGAATTAAATCTCCATTAGATTACCAGATACATATTTAGGAATTCCTTTTTTAAATTATCCAATTAGCATGAGATAAAATGAAACTAGAAGGTAACATATCTTCAGAAATATTGTTTAATTTTGTGTATAAGCATTGATACATGAAATGGGAATTCATGTATAAATGTTCATACACCAATCCATTGCAGGGCACACACACATACACTATGGGAAATTTGGGGACACCAATTAGCCCAACCTGCATATCTTTGGACTGTTGGAGGAAACCCACCAAGTATAGAAAGAACATGCAAACTCCATGCACACAGAGATGGGAATCGAACCTGGACCCTGGAGGTGCAAGGCGACAGTGCTAACCACTACACCACCGTGCCGCCTAATGGGGGGTTTAAAACCACACAAATTAAATTTCATGATGATACTGTAATGAGCTGTATTTTTCAGAAAAAGCTTTTTTATTTATATATATGAAATAGCTAGTGCACATTTACACCTCCTGATAAAGGTTCTGTGACAGTTTGGTCTAATTCCCATGCATGGCTTAGGAGGAGTTGCCGATGCGAGACGACAGATTTTTTCATCCATTATCCAGATAATTTTCTTATCCTAAAAAATAAAGATGTGTTTGAATTGTCAGGATTTTATGCAGTTGCTTCTTGAATTTTCACTAAGCCAGAGTCAAACTGGGGTTGAAAGACTGAGCTGTCTAGACACATTACCTGCGATGCTGCCACAGACCTCAGGTTGGGAAATCAAGTGCTTTACCACAAAGCCACACTCAAGTTCGCGATTCTCTCAGGCAGTTTATCTTGTGCATTAAACCCCCTGTCATCCAAGCTTAGTCTGGTATTTCATCCTGAGATGTGGCTTGAGGGTTTCGTCCTGTGGTGGTGTAGTAGGTAGTTGCACAAGCATGTGACAGTCAGGCTTCATGGCTTATCTGAAGTGCTGTCATACATTTTGAAGCACATGTTTTTGTATAGAGGTGTTGACAAGTAAAAGATAATTCTGCAATACTGAGGAGGTTCTGTAGGTTTCTATGGTTCATTGGTTAAGAACATACAGGTAAGTGTACTGTATATCTGGCAGTCCTGCTTTAAGGCTGGTAGAGGATCTTGCATTTCTGCAGTGGTGTCAAAAGTATTCACATTCATTACTTGAGTAGAAGTATAGATACCAGGGTTTAAAAAGACTTCTTTAGAAGTTGAAGTATCAACCCAAGCTTTTTACTCAAGTAAAAGTGTAAAAGTACTGGTTTCAAAACTACTTAAAGTATAAAAGTAAAAGTAACGTGAGGGGGGAAAAATCATTAAGGTCACGTGTTTTGATCATGCGACGGGGGGGGGGGGGGGGGGGGGGGGTGCGCATTCTGATCATAAAAATAGAGTAACGAGGCTATTTTTAAAATGTAAGGAGTAGAAAGTACAGATAATTGCTTAAAAATGTAAGGAGTAGAAGTAAAAAGTCAGCTGAAAAATAATTACTCCAGTAAAGTATAGATACCCAAAATTTCTACTTAAGTAAGGTAACGAAGTATTTGTACTTCGTTACTTGACACCTCTGCATTTCTGAACATCCTTACTGAGTTTAAGGTGAGGCAGTTTCAGGCCATTAGCCTACAGTTAGTTAGTTATTTCAAGATATGCGTGCTGAAAGCCTGGTTGGAAACACACCGTGTGTAGGATACAGGAACAGCAGAGTCAGGGGGAGTCTGAGCAACACGAGTAGGAAGGTGTGGGAGGTGTAGAAGAGAATCTACATGAGTGCTGAGCCTCCACCACATCTCATAATAAAAGCTGCAGGAAACAGACACCATTGTCCTGTAGTGGGGTAGTGACCTGCTCTCTAGTGCATTAACGCAAAGTAACAAACACAAAATGAAAAACTCTAAAACAAACCAAAAAAAAAAGTATAAAAGGAGTTTAGTGCGATGGTGTTTAGCTCAGGTGGATAAGCATTGCCTCAGAATGGTATAACTGCTGGTTCAAATCCTATGAATGAGTATTTTTGCTTTGTCTTTAAGTGAAAAGCATGAAAATGAAACACATCAGCTGTGTGTGTGTGAGAGAGATTTTGTTGCTCATGTGATTAAAAAAAAAAAAAAAAAAAAAAAAAAAAAGAGATAACAAATAGCTCATGTGTATGAAACCTGCTGCTTTGGCTTGAGGTTGCTAGTTCAAATCCCAGGAAAGACTAACATTCTTTACCTTTAGGTCAGAATTAATAACACAAGTTGGAAAGGTCCATTAAAACAAACTTCAATGTGAGATCCTGTAGCTCATGTGGATGAGTGCTTGCCTCCAGACAGAGAGGTTGCTGGTTCGAAACCCAGGCAGCATGTAAATGGTTCAGGACTGTATGTGAAATAAAGGGTTCTGCAGCTTGATAAGAGAGTTTTGACTTCGTTTTTGGATAATATAGTAAAACTATCATCCTCAACTTCTGTCCATCCATCACCTCCACGCACATTAATCCTGGGGACAAGCCAGATTCGAACCAACAATCTCTGATCTCAGCAGCAAGTCATTTACCACTACACCACCAAGTCCCACAGCAAACCACCTACGTTAGAGAACTTTTGTATTTTAAAAAAATACATAAACATCCATCATAGACAAGAGGGAAAATGGAGACAGCACGGCTCATCACAACTCTTAGGAGCCGCCACAGAGGAGCTCCTGCGTATTGGTTGCCATCTACTTTCATCCTTAAACTGCCTTTATCTACTGTAGGTGCTGTTTAAAGTTGACCTGATGTGCAGTTCATGGAAGAAGCCCCCAAGCTTCTCATGTGCCCCTATCCTAATCCCAGATGAGAATGCGGTTACCCACTTGTGTCGCTTCGCAGTTTTGATTTTGTCTTCCGAGATTTCACGCAGCGTGCACAGCCCTGACTTTCCACCAATCCATCCATGTCTAAAGGTCACCATGTGATATTCGGAATCTTATATTAAATCCTAACCTTTGGATTATATGCTGCAGGGATTTAATCAATATTACTGTCACAATTTCTCACCTCATACTGTATGTTTCATGGATCATTCAGTGACCCACAAGGGTACAGTCAAGCACTGGCCCAAAGGTTACTGATAAAGGATTGTTAAAATGCCTGATGATTGATGAAGGTTGATTGGCTCAACTGTCCTTATTATAGTGGGCGCAGACTCTAACACTCCACTCGACTTTTACTTTGGTTATGGCCGTGGCGTCGTTTCGATAAACTTATGCAATGTTGCAACATTTATTTCTGTCCAGAGTCGCAGGAATTTCTCTCCAAGATCTTGCATTGGTAATGGGAAAATCAGAAGACTGCATAAAGCCTTCTCCATCACATCCCAAAGACTCAAGGTCTGGACTATATGGTGGCCAATCCATGCTCCCGGATCCACTCTCACAATTTAAGCCCAATGAATCCTGGCACTGTCATCATGGAATATATCTGTGGAATCCTCAACCGAGTTAATTTTTTGGGTGCATAACGTAGCTGAAACTAGACCTGACCCACAAAGCAACCCCATATCATAACACTGTCCCTCCACTGCATTCCGAGCTATATTTAACGATGAAATATAATGCATATAATATCACAGGATTGGGATTAAACAGCTGGGTGTCCATAGGAAAATCACTTGTTAATAAGACACATCAGAAAAATAGGCTTCAGTTTGCTAGGGAGCTAAAGATCAGACTTTGGAGTGATGGAAATAGGTCATGTGGTCTGGTGAGTCCAGATTGATCCTATTCCAGAGTGATGGGCGTAAGAAGGTCAGGGTAAGAAGGGGAGCGCAGGAAGCGATGCATCCATCATGCATAGTGTCCACTGTACAAGCTTCTGGAGACAGTGTTATGATCTGGGGTCGCTTCAGTCGCTCAGGTCTAGACTCGGTCTAGACGTTAGGTGGCAATAAAATGAAGTCAGCTGACGACCTGAATGTACTGAATGACCAGATTATCACATCTATGGAGTTTTTCTTTCCTGTTGGCACGACCGTACGTAGCTCAGATTGGGAAAGAACATTTCAGGAAGAATGAGGAATCATTCGAGGAATAATTGAATAAAATTTTGGAATGTAGTGTGTTTGCAGGCTGTAATGCAGGCTGTAATATCTGGGCTTAAATGTTCCTTTCATTTAATCGACTATTATTACCGAGGTCTCGACACTGGACATGGACATGTGACTACAAGAAGTCGAAAAATTCTAGTTCCATCTTAATAGGTTAAGAGTTCCAAGCTCATTTTGTTCTGCCATTCAATTCAGCAGAAGGTGCAGGAGATCACCTCCCCTGAGCCACGCATACAATTTAAACTCTAATTATAATTACTAGCATGTCATCAATAGGCCGGGCGTTCGGTTCGATTTGTAACTAAACTCCGCAGGGTGCACACTTCACTAGGTTCTCATTTGCCTCACCTCGGACCTGCGATCTGCAAAGCCAGTGAAAATAGCCACAGTTACTGACATCATCACTCTTACGACTTGGGGCACGCTTTCTCAGAGGTAGATGGAATTAATAGACGGCCTATTAATAATGCTTAAAATACAGAAAAACAGAAGGCAGAAAAACAGCAGCTTGAAAAAATCAAACAGGAATGCAGTAAAGAAAAATTTTATTAATAACATGGCAGTGTCTGATTTGAAACCATAGTGAATATACCGTCCTGTTCAAGTCTTGAGACACCACATATTTCTTTATACAAGAAGCAGAATTACTTGTACTTTTTAATGCAGTCTTGAGAAATTGTTCTCCCTTAATACAGGAGACATCATTTGACAGCAGGACATAAATCCGACCGCTAGGCGTCACTACCTCATTTCATCGCCTGTGCGCTCCTCTAAGCGTGCCCTCTTTTTCTTCGCCTCGTTGAGTTGCGGCTCACCGGAAGTGACTGCCATACATTTCTACTGTTGTTTAGATTTCTTCAGAGTCATCGTCGGTTGTCAGATTGAGCTCGCGCCGTTCCCGTTCCCCTCGCCCGCGCTGATCGAATCCCCGAAGTCACCAGAATGCCGTTAGAGAACCTGGAGGAGGAGGGGCTGCCCAAAAACCCCGATCTGAGGATCGCGCAGCTCAAGTTTCTGCTCACTCTCGATGATCACAGGCAGGATGCCGAGGTGAAGACCGAGCTCATGGAGGCGATTCGGTCCAACAGTGAGTATTTAAACCCGCTCCGTGTCCTCCAGTACCCGTGTGTGTTTTTTCCTCATGCCGCGCTTCTCGATAAAGGCTACAACAGCTAGCGTGAAATAATCATGCTAGCTGAATGCTAACAAGGTTACTGTTCCCACCCGTAATGCGATATAACCCCGCCCTTTTGGACTACGATTGGTTGTTATGTGCTCGTGCTGAAACCAGCCAATCCGTGGGTAGACAGCGTGTCGCCTTAACCAATCCGTATGATTTTACGGAAAGTGGGTGGGGAAAATAACTGGCTAATAATGTTGCACAATGATGTTTGCAATTTAGCCAAGTTTATATGTATACACACACACACATATACATATATATATATATATATATATATATATACATATATGACTGTTTAGTCAGTAAACAATCTTATATGATTTCACCTTTAAAAAAAAGCTTGTGTATATAGAGGTGAAGAGAATTTATTGGGGGATATATATATATATATATATATATATATATACAAGAAAATTATCTCTATTAATGCATTTAAATGAGTATTTATGAGGAACCGTATTGAAAATTCTGTGCGTTATTTCAGACATGGCTCCTTACTACGAGACCTTGTGTAAAGAACTGAAGTGGACCGTGGACTCGGACCTGCTGAGCAAGATGAAAAAGGCCAATGAGGATGAGCTTAAGCGCCTGGACGAGGTCCTGGAGGACGCAGAGAAGAACCTCGGCGAAAGCGAGATCCGGGACGCCATGATGGCCAAAGCCGAGTATCTGATTCGGATCGGAGACAAGGTGAGGTGCAGAGCTTTATCCTGGTTGTCCAGCACGCCTGCTGGTTCAACACTACATTCATTTTCTTTTTCCTCCTCGTGATTTAGGAAGGAGCTCTGACCGCATTTAGGAAAACCTACGACAAAACCGTCGCTCTGGGCCACCGCTTGGACATTGTCTTCTACCTGTTGAGGATCGGGCTGTTTTACATGGACAGCGACCTCATCACGCGCAACACAGAGAAAGCCAAGAGGTAAAGAATATACAATCTTGACATTGTTACTCATTGGAACCTCATGTTTTAACCGAATTCGATCTCTACAGTCTGATCGAAGAGGGCGGAGACTGGGACAGGAGGAACCGCCTGAAGGTGTATCAGGGCTTGTACTGCGTCGCCATCAGAGATTTCAAGCAGGCTGCCGAACTTTTCCTCGACACTGTCTCCACCTTTACCTCATATGAGCTCATGGACTACAAGACATTCGTCACGTACACCGTCTACGTCTGCATGATCGCGCTGAAGAGGCCGGACCTGAGGGAGAAGGTGAGAGGATATACACAGAGCAGAGAGAGAAATTGGCGCTGAATGTTCAAAGTAGATATAAGAACACTGGTCTCCTTTCAGGTGATTAAAGGTGCGGAGATTCTGGAGGTGCTGCACAGTCTGCCTGGAGTGCGTCAGTACCTGTTCTCTCTCTACGAGTGCCGTTACTCCATCTTCTTCCAGTCTCTGGGTGAGTCCTGATCTTACTCTCCCTCTCTCTGTCCATCAGTCTGTGCTTGTTTTTATTAAGTTGCTCTATGTTGTTTTTGCTCCCGCAGCTCGTGTCGAGCAGGAAATGAAGAGGGACTGGCTCTTTGCTCCTCACTACCGCTACTACGTGCGTGAGATGCGCATTCTGGCCTACAGCCAGCTCTTGGAGTCGTACCGCTCCCTCACGCTTGGCTACATGGCTGATGCCTTTGGAGTCAGCACGGAGTTCATCGACCAGTGCGTACAACTCGCCCTTTACATATTTGCACATGCACTTTTTTCTCAACACATTCATTTTATTTATTCATTTTTTCTTCTTCCTAAGGGAGCTATCGAGGTTCATCGCTGCTGGCCGACTGCACTGCAAGATCGACAAAGTGAATGAGATTGTCGAGACCAACAGGTAAAAAAAAAAAAAAAAGTGGATTGTCAGGAATATCTTCAATTAAGGGTAAAAAAAAAATGTAGAAATAGACATTTAAATGGGATTAAAAGTTTAATAGGAACAGTTAGAGAGTACTTTGTTGTTGGTCTTTTGGCTGCTCCCGTTCAGGGATCGCCACAGTGGACTATCCGCTCCACGCACATCTTGGCACAGGTTTTACACTGGATGTGCTTTCTGACGCAACGCTCCCATTTTATTTGGGCTTGGTCCCTAGTGGCTGGGGTTTAGGCACCAAGAGGCTTAGAATAATTTGATATACAGGTAGACCCTGCTTTACTAACTAGTTCCATTCCGGGAGCATGTTCATAAGTCTGATTTGTTCTCAAGTCCGACAAAGTGAGTCTTATGCTCCTTTGACACTTATATACAATGTTAAGCCTACCAATTCACTTGACTAAACCTGTCCCCTCACACTAAAAATTTCATATAATTGTAAATATTGGTATCTCCAGTGTCAATTTTTTGTACAATACACCTGAGCTACTTCTGTGATTTGTTCCCGCGGTCAGTTTGTATCTGCGGAAGTTCAGAAGTAAGGGAACTACCTGTACAATCTGAATAAGATCATGAATAAGAATACGAATTTTTTTTTAATAGGAATTCATTATTACAAAGCACAGAGACTGTTCTGCGTTTATGCTGATGATTTTCTCTCTCTCTCTCTGCAGGCCAGACAGTAAGAATTGGCAGTATCAGGAAACCATAAAGAAGGGTGACCTCCTGCTGAACAGAGTGCAGAAGCTTTCTCGAGTCATCAACATGTAGCGGGTTTACACAACACGGCGTGTTAGTCTTTAGGCATGTGACGGTGTTCGAATACAATTCCGGTGTCTTGAATTGCCTTTTGTTTTATGTACAGTATCTAATAAAATAAAAAAAAACCTTTTCAGAGAACACACGTGTCTGAATCTGAAACAAACCGCACAAACAAAACACCAGACTCATGCATTTGTTTTTCTTATAAATAACAGTATAAATTACTTTGTTTTATTTACAGAAAAAACCTGTTACAAAACAAATAGACTATACAATCTTTTTTTCTTTAAATATTACGTAAATCTAACCTACTATGTTTTGTTCATGAATTACATAGCAGCCAACACACAAAAGTCCAGCTGTTCAAATGATTGGATTATGTAGATTTATAAAAATAAAAATAAACTCAAGAAAAACAAAACCCTTAAAATTTACAAACTTGAATATTTTTCTTTGCTCTGGGTTGATGTTTCGGAGCTGTGATTCACATTCCACATCTGTGCTTCTATTATCGGTAAATCATCATCGTAAAACAAATCCATCATAAACATTGCCAGTGGAGCTCAGCAAAGAAAAGAAAAAGAGAACAAAACAAAAATGGCCCGCCTTTCCTTTCTTATTTATGAACGAGATGCGAAACAGGGCTTTGCTTCAGTACTGAATTAAACACACCTTCGAACCACGCTCCCCCTGCCGATGACTACGAACTGGAATACTTTGTGTATTAAAAGTGATCACGTTTAACAGCCTGCGTTCTGCATGTATACATCACTCCCGAAAAAGTAAATTAAATCAGCCAGGAAATTTAAGTGCATACAATTAACCAAATCGACTGTTGAGTGTAACGCTTTAAACGCACCGTCAGAGGTACGGTAACGAGGGCGTGTTTGAGACTGTAATGAAACGGCGGGGGTGATGGGAGCATGGACAGTTATTTCTTGTTTCCTTAAAAACACATCATATAATAACACTTGTGTAACGTGGAACAAACACGACTGCTGAAACAGGTGAGGAAACAAATTCAGGCACTTTTTCCGCTTCGTTGTTGTTCTAAAAAGCGAACGACTAAAGAACGACTTGCAGTGTTATGAAATATAAATACGTTTGGCAACGGCGGTGCGTTAAGTGTTCGACACTCTCGTCTCTCGTTATTAAATTGCTTTAAGAGCCCGCGGGATCCTTTAACACAAACAGCCAGTGAAATGCGATGGGTGTGATCTTTTTCCTCAAAGTTTTTGGAGACTTTTTCTTCTGAGATATCCTCTTAATTTTATTACATAAAAAAGGGGGAAATCATAACCATGGCAATAGTGATGATTTAAAATAAAAACATGACTCTCTCCACTAGGGCGGCAACGTTCCTTCATAAGGATTTTCAGTCCACCATTTCTAAAGAAGAAGATTTTACGATTAAGAGGTGTATTGCATTATCAGCTTGGCAGTGAACCACTTCAAATCTTAAAACGAATCCGTTCACTAAATAAATAATAACGATCTCGTCTGTACCAAAAGACGTGTAAGAAAATGCCTGTGCAAAAATACATCTCCGTATGTACAATTTGTTGTTTTGTGTTTTTTTTTATCAATTTATTTTAGTTAAAGAAAATACGTATTCTGAAATAGCCAACAGCTAACCAACATTTCTTGATTAAAAAAAAAAAAAAAAGCCAAAAGAAGAAGGACATTAAAAAAAACCTCTCGTTTTCCTCAGCTACAATCGCTGACTGACATCAGTTTGGATTTTTAGTTATTAATTCTCTTTCCCTTCTGCAGACATCCGCTTCACACTTTAATACTCCACAAGCTTTCGACTCTCGCAAGAGAGAGCTATTGCCGGTTTTCATAGAAAATCCTATTTTTAATCGATGATTTATTTCAAAACACTATCTCAGCATATCTTATCGTCATTATTGGATATAATCATAGTGATTTATTCGATGTGAAAAAGCGGGGATTGCTTTTGAGCTCGCGCATCAGTGCACGTATACGTGTGAAAGAAAATGAACGTGTGGCTACAGGGCTATAAAGCATCACCGTAGGAGCTTCTCACAGTAGTTCGTCTCGTATTCTGTAGTTCCCGTGTATTGCCGCTGACCTCCACCTACCTCACTACACCTGCTCGAAGTAAGAAAAAATTATAATAAAGCCGAGTTTAGGATGCTTTCACACTTGCCGTGCTGACAATAATGGACGAGTCACGGTCTTTCATTCGTTCACGTGTGCGTGTCTGCGTGTGTGCGCGCGCGCGAGAGTGAAATCTAATCAAACCGCTGTTGCGTCACTAAATAGACAAGCATCATTGCGTTATGTTTTCTAGTGTAAATGTGCATCGCTGTTGCAAAGAAAACAAAAAAACAAAAACACCCTCAAGGTTGTGTAATAAATTGCATGATCTCTTTTTTAGTGTGTGTTAAACAAGCACTTGTCCTTTACAGCCTGAAAGTTTTTTACATCTAGCCGTAGTGATTAAGGGAGATTTCATGTAGTTTGACAGGTACTAAAGGTGAGCAACAATAACGGTCTGAATAAAAAATAAATAAAATAAAAAAAACTCAGACGAACAGATCTCCCTAGCAAAGCTTGAATTACGACAATTACAAGTGTTTAAAAGGTTTTGATACAGTTCACTGTATTGAAACTGATTTAAATGGATACTTTTAAGGATTTTCACCCTGATTTCTGTCCACCACAATCTGATTTAAATTTTAATCGGTTTTATTCACGGCCTCACCGGATTAAATAATCGACTTTTCTGTGCTTTCTAGGGCTGCACAATTTAATAATAAAAAAAAAAAGTAATAAAAATAATATATGAATAAAAAAATAAAATCACATTGCAATTATTTATATATAACTATTAAACATTCCATCTGTTTTTTTAAATTAATCATTGAACCATGTTTGCCTTTGAGTTTGTAAAATGTTGCAGTTCCTCTATAATCCTGCAGGTGGTGTCAGAGAACTGTTCACACATCGACATCGCAGAGCATACTGTGCGGTAGGAGCAAATTATTTGCTAGATTTATTTATTCTATATATTACAATATAATATTAATTATATCAAACATCGAACTAAGGTATTTACGAAATCGTGATACTTATAGAATCGTCAACAGGTCGAACCGGCATCGTGATAATATCGTATCGGGTGATCCCTGGCGATTCCCATCCCTAGGATAACGGCAAAAAAAAAAAATGGCACAAGAGATCTTGTTAAGTGAAGGTTTGCCAATATTTATCACCTCAAAATTATTTAAAAAGTAAAGAAATACAGTAACTATCAAAAGTTTGGACACTGAGGCTGGTAACTCAACATTAACTTCACCTCTAAGTTTTTATCTTGCTCTCCTGGGATGGTCTTGTTTCATCATGGTGGTTGATGGGTTTACACTACTGTTCTTGCAAGAACCCGTTCCAGTAGACTGATCATCGTCATTGTAGTTACTTAACTACTCAGTTCCATTTGTGTTATTTTACAGTTTTAAAGGATCCGGTATTGTTCCAGAATGTGGAAAATACATCACTAAACATAAAACACTGAAATACCAAGTGTTTCCAAACCTTTCTGACTGGTACTGTACTTACATTATTGACAAACTCCCGGGTAATTGCACAATCCATGTCATTTAGATTGTTTTTCACCTCAGTGCCTCATGGCTATGCTGTAAGTTAACAGCGTCAAACGTGTCGGAGCCACAAGCCACAATTTTACAATTAAGATTTGTAGTTTAAAAATAAACAAAAAAACAACAACAACAAAAAGTAGGAATTGGGCTTTAGTGTTTAAAAAAAAAAAAAAAAAAAGACTGGGTTTTAAGGTTTTAAAAAAATAGACTCAGACATGGTGGATGGAGATGAAAAGCTTTAAAGTATCCATTTAACGCAAGTGTGGAATCACTAACAGGAAGTGCCTTAGCTTTCCTTAATAAGGGAAAATCCGTAATTCAGTTTGACTCATTTTAAGTGCTAAATTTGGTTAAGCAATTTTAAACCGAGCTTATTAACTGCATTGTTAATTAAAGATTATGGAAGTTTCTTTTGATCAAAATGTAGCTGCGAAATGAGATTTTGTTCCGATCTCTTTTACAAAAATTGCAAATAGTTGCTGTGTGTAAACGACTTTCATTAAGACTTTAAATGCTCATCCGTTTTGCATTTAAGTCGTCAATTCGGATACCGTCTCCTTTTCTTTTCTTCTTTTAAATCCCTAAAATGTGCTGAATTGCATTATGGCAAAAACTCCTCCTTACACAATAAATATTAAACTAAATGGGATTGCATTGGTTTTCTTCTCTGAGACTCCTGATATATATTACGTCTGCTTCCTGCGTCTCACCCTCGAACAATCACAGTTCACACAGAATTTCATTTCCAGTGTTCTGGTATCATCCATAGGAACACACACACATACACACACTCACTGAAAGAAATCAACAGAAATGCTCTTTTTCGCTAATGAAGCCCGTGACTCTGATGCTGTGCAGTGGTGTAGGCGTGGCCCTGTACCAGCCCTTAACTGTAACTCTGCATCACACGCTGCCTGCCAGCGGGGCGAATGCCGTCTCATTCATTCACCCTCCACGCAGATGTGCCCCTCTCGTGGTGTAATTTTCCACCTGTGTGATGCCCCCTTGTGGCGCGCCATCACCGAGCGGCCCAGTGTGCTCTCCACCCTGAGGATTGTGGGAAGCTGAGAGTAAGAGAAGAATAAGAAGGCCTCGTGCAGTGTGCCGTGACGGGCGCTAAGGGAGCTCCGCTCCGCCGCTTCGCACCCCCAGAGCCGGCCCACCTGTGTCAGGGACGGGCCTTTGGCTGAGAAAGGAGGATAAGAAAAAGGCTTGTTACGACAACAAATATATACAAATATATATCTTTTTTTTAATGTAAAAAATTATTTTGGCAGTAAATTTTTATTTATATATATTTATATATATATATATATATATATATATATATATATATATATATATATATATATATATATATATATATGTAATGCAACAGTAATTGCATTACCTATAAATTTTAGTCAGACCGTTGAAGTTTTACTGTGTTTTAATACATAGGGTCTTGTATAAATATTTTTAGCATTTCCATAAAATCTAAAAATTAAAAAATAAATAAATAAAAAGGGGGGGGGGGATCTCACAGGGGGTTACACCGTTTTAAAAGCCGATTATAATTAGACTGTAAACATTAGTAGTGGAGAGGGAAAAAAAAATCATCACACTGACTCACTAACTTTTTTTTTTTTTTTTTTTAAACAGAGGTGCTAAAATGTTGCAATTCCTCTTTGATCCTACAGGTGGCACTCTAAACTATTCTCACATCTGCAGTCAGCGCAGCATCTTCAGCATGAGGAGTGAACTGTTTGCTGAGTTTGTTTAGAATTGTAACAAAATCTAAAAAATATGTAAATAAAAAAATCTAATGTGGATGTTTATAAAATCATGATGCTTAGAGAATCGCAATGCAAATCCGCAGATCCAGGACCCGGGTATAGTGATGATACTGAGTCGGCTGCTCTCCCGGTGATTCCCATCCACAGTAAACATCGATACACACCTGATGTATAAGCGAGTTGTTGGGAAGCCCTGGTGTTCCCGGCATGGGTCGCGTGTGTTTGCCGTGGATGTTGTTGATGGCTGGAGATTTGGCCATTTTGGGCCTGCCAGGCCCCTGCGCCCCTCCAGGTGCTATAAAAGGCAAAGACTTTGTTACTACACACACACACACACACACACACACACACGCACACACACACAGACACACACACACACACAAAGTAGAATTAAAAGCCAAATAGAATTAAATAGTTATTTGATTGATTAATCAATTAATCAACATTTATATACAGGTCCTTCTCAAAAAATTTGCATATTGTGAAAGTTCATTATTTTCTGTAATGTACTGATAAACATTAGACTTTCATATATTTTAGATTCATTACACACAAACTGAAGTAGTTCAAGCCTTTTATTGTTTTAATATTGAAGATTGTGGCATACAGCTCATGAAAACCCAAAATCCCTATCTCAAAAAATTAGCATTTCTCATCCGACCAATAAAAGAAAAGTGTTTTTAATACAAACCGGATTCCAAAAAAGTTGGGACACTAAACAAATTGTGAATAAAAACTGAATGCAATGATGTGGAGATGGCAAATGGCAAATATTTTATTCAGAATAGAACATAGATGACAGATCAAAAGTTTAATCTGAGAAAATGTATCATTTTAAAGGAAAAATATGTTGATTCCAAATTTCACGGTGTCAACAAATCCCAAAAAAGTTGGGACAAGTAGCAATAAGAGGCTGGAAAAAAGTAAATTTGAGCATAACGAAGAGCTGGAAGACCAATTAACAGTAATTAGGTTAATTGGCAACATGATTGGGTATAAAAAGAGCTTCTCAGAGTGGCAGTGTCTCTCAGAAGCCAAGATGGGTAGAGGATCACCAATTCCCACAATGTTGCGCAGAAAGATAGTGGAGCAATATCAGAAAGGTGTTACCCAGCGAAAAATTGCAAAGACTTTGCAGTTATCATCATCAACTGTACATAATATCATCCGAAGATTCAGAGAATCTGGAACAATCTCTGTGCGTAAGGGTCAAGGGCGTAAAACCATACTGGATGCCCGTGATCTCCGGGCCCTTAAACGACACTGCACCACAAACAGGAATGCTACTGTAAAGGAAATCACAGAATGGGCTCAGGAATACTTACAGAAACCATTGTCAGTGAACACAATCCACCGTGCCATCCGCCGTCGCCAGCTGAAACTCTACAGTACAAAGAAGAAGCCATTTCTAAGCAAGATCCACAAGCACAGGCGTTTTCATTGGGCCAGGGATCATTTAAAATGGAGTGTGGCAAAATGGAAGACTGTTCTGTGGTCAGACGAGTCACGATTCGAAGTTCTTGTTGGAAATGTGGGACGCCATGTCATCCGGACCAAAGAGGACAAGGACAACCCACGTTGTTATCAACGCTCAGTTCAGAAGCCTGCATCTCTGATGGTATGGGGTTGCATGAGTGCGTGTGGCATGGGCAGCTTGCATGTCTGGAAAGGCACCATCAATGCAGAAAAATATATTCAGGTTCTAGAACAACATCTAGTCATCTCTTTCAGGGAAGATCCTGCATTTTTCAACAAGATAATGCCAGACCACATTCTTCATCAATCACAACATCATGGCTGCGTAGGAGAAGGATCCGGGTACTGAAATGGCCAGTCTGCAGTCCAGATCTTTCCCCTATAGAGAACATTTGGCGCATCATAAAGAGGAAGGTGCGACAAAGAAGGCCCAAGACGATTGAACAGTTAGAGGCCTGAATTAGACAAGAATGGGAGAGCATTCCTATTTCTAAACTTGAGAAGCTGGTCTCCTCGGTCCCCAGATGTCTGTTGAGTGTTGTAAGAAGAAGGGGAGATGCCACACAGTGGTGAAAATGGCCTTGTCCCAACTTTTTTGGGATTTGTTGACAACATGACATTTTGATTCACCATATTTTTCCTTTAAAATGATAAATTTTCTCGGATTAAACTTTTGATCTGTCATCTATGTTCTATTCTGAATAAAATACTGACTTTTGCCATCTCCACATCATTGCATTCAGTTTTTATTCACAATTTGTTTAGTGTCCCAACTTTTTTGGAATCCGGTTTGTACAAAAAAAGTCATCCTTCAAATAATTATGTTCAGTTCTGCACTCAATACTTGGTTGGGAATCCTTTTGCAGATTCTTGTGTCTTGTGTCTCTCAACTTTCTCTTCACAATATCCCACAGATTCTCTATGGGGTTCAGGTCAGGAGAGTTGGCAGGCCAATTGAGCACAGTAATACCATGGTCAGTAAACCATTTACCAGTGGTGTTGGCACTGTGAGCAGGTGCCAGGTCGTGCTGAAAAATGAAATCTTCATCTCCATAAAGCTTTTCAGTAGATGGAAGCATGAAGTGCTCCAAAATCTCCTGATAGCTAGCTGCATTGACCCTGCCCTTGATAAAACACAGTGGACCAACACCAGCAGCTGACATGGCACCCCAGACCATCACTGACTGTGGGTACTTGACACTGGACTTCAGGCATTTTGGCATTTCCCTCTCCCCAGTCTTCCTCCAGACTCTGGCACCTTGATTTTTGGCAACCTGTAGCCCATTTCCTGCACACGCCTGTACACGGTGGCTCTGGATGGTTCTACTCCAGACTCAGTCCACTGCTTCCGCAGGTCCCCCAAGGTCTGGAATCGGTCCTTCTCCACAATCTTCCTCAGGGCCCGGTCACCTCTTCTCGTTGTGCAGCGTTTTCTGCCGCACTTTTTCCTTCCCACTGAAGTGCCTTGATACAGCACTCTGGGAACAGCCTATTCATTCAGAAATGTCTTTGTGTCTTACCCTCTTGCTTGAGGGTGTTAATGATGGCCTTCTGGACAGCAGTCAGGTCGGCAGTCTTACCCATGATTGCGGTTTTGAGTAATGAACCAGGCTGGGAGTTTTTAAAAGCCTCAGGAATCTTTTGCAGGTGTTTAGAGTTAATTAGTTGATTCAGATGATTAGGTTAATAGCTCGTTTAGAGAACCTTTTCGTGATATGCAAATTTTTTGAGATAGGGATTTTGGGTTTTCATGAGCTGTATGCCACAATCATCAATATTAAAACAATAAAAGGCTTGAACTACTTCAGTTTGTGTGTAATGAATCTAAAATATATGAAAGTCTAATGTTTATCAGTACATTACAGAAAATAATGAACTTTATCACAATATGTTAATTTTTTAAGTGTTACACAGCCAAAATGGTAATAAAATAGCAATAAAAAAATTACAAGACGAAATAAAACACATAAAAATGATAAACATAAAATTATTAAATATCAAAAGCTATTCTAAGTAAATGAGTTTTTCTTTTAGTCTCAATACTCATAGAGCACAAATTATGTCGCCTTATCATAAAATGCATATTTGTATTTTTCGTTGCTGTGCGTCTCTAGATCTCCGTACAAAAAGCCGTCTCTGCTCCTACTAGTGATGTGTCGTTTGTTCTTTTTGAATTTGTGCTTTTTGAACAAATCTTTAAATGTGACTCAGTAGAACGAGTCGTTTCAGAGAGTGATTCGTTCATTGTCTACTGGGCGCGCATGCGTGAATCACAGCGAAACCCCCGTAGGAACAGGAAACAGAATTGAACGATTGTCTCTCAATGACTCTTCTACTCCGAATCATTCATTCTTTTGTCATGTGACTCCCATAGACGCTATGCGGTGTACTAGATTCAAAAGAACGAACGACTCTGACTTTAAGATATAAGAGGTGAGCTACTCATTCCGTTTATTATAATATGTGCTTAGCTGCATTGTAATATTTTCGTTACTGGATCTATAGCCACAATTTGTGTATGTAGACGTGTTGGGGGTCTGTTTTATTGAAAATGCAACATTTAATTTTATTTCTGATCAAAAGAACGAAATGAAGATCCGTTCATTTTGTTGAACGAGATTCCAAGAACCGAGTCATTAAAATGATTCAAACTTCCCATCATTAGCTCCTACATTACCTGTGCAGGTCGCTGTGCCGGTGAGGCTGCTGGTGGCTTGTGAACTCTTCCTCCTCTTGGTGCCGGTTCTCCCGTCTGGGTTGTTCACAAACGGGCCGAGCGAGAGCGTCGAGTCGCTGCTGTTCATCATCACGCTCATGCGCTTGATGGGCTCGGCCGCTTCCTGGCGCGCGCCCATCGAGTTGCCGCGCCCCGGCGTACCGTGCGCCGAAGAGGAGGAGGACGACGATGAAGAAGAAGAAGAAAAAGCCCCAGACGACGCCATGGAGGTTAGCGAGGAGTGGAAGCTGCTCCCTGAGGTGCCCAAGTTCACCATGCAGTTCTTTTTTAAAGAGGAAGAGGAGGACGATGGAGAGGATTCGGCGCCGTATTTCAGCAGAGAGCTGTTCTTGCGCTTCTTCGTCGAGCCGAGGCTGATTGCGCTGCTGTTGCTGCTACTCACGCCGCCGTTGTCGCTATTGTTGTTGTTGTTGTTAACGCTGGAGCTAGCTAGCGAAGCCGGCGAGGGCTCCCTGACCCACAAGTGCTTGGGTGTGGAGCGGGATTTGAGCAGGGATTTGTTCGAGCCGGGAGTGGAGGGCAGCGAAGACGAGTGTGCTGAAGGCATCTGGGGTGAGGACGAGGACACTTGTCTGGACGAGCCGCCGCTGTAACCGAGCTGCTCTCCTGCCCTCTGTGACGTGACACGGGCATTTAAGGTGGTCCCATACGACAGTGTAGGCTTGCTGTCGTGTGACTGGCTGTAAGGCGGTGGAGGGGAGGGGCTCAGAAACCCAGAGGAAGAGGACAGCGAGTTTGTGGTAGACCTGTGAGATGATGTCACCGTCAACGAAGAGGAATTCTCCAATGCGAGAGGGATTTTTCTGTGAGAGTTAAACCACAAAGCAGAGTGAGAATGTCCGCGTGTGAAATGCATTTAATACTGACTTTTCAATTAGTTAATAAACATGAGAGATGATTTTACAGGAAATATAAGACTTGTTTTAGTGGAAAAGTTTGCACACCCTTAATATGACTAAATATCATTTTTACACTCGCATTTCTCTTTCAGAATGTGATTCAATAATAGATGAAATACCAACCCCTAAACAAGGGTGAGTCAAAAATTGTCCTCACACCACTTCTGCACTGCATCATCAGCGCTTTTCGTTCAAAGTACTGCCTACCCCCACCCCTCTGCGCAGGTGTGAACGTGTTGCATCGGTTCATTCTGTGCAAGCAAAGATGGACACCTCTCCTGTGATTCGCACAAAGGAAGAGCAGCGTGTTGCTTATTTTTATTTTTTTTATTTGTGGTCCGAGTGTGTACCCAGTGCCGGTAGAGTGCAAACAGAAGAGTAACAAAATGTTATTAAATGTAACTGATATTCTAAGGAAGAGAATCATTACTGGTGACGAGACCCAAATTACATCATTATGAGCCTGAGAGTAAATGGCAGAGGGTGGAATGAAAACATCCTCAATCAGCGGCCGAGAAAAAGTTCAAAAAGTCAACCATCAGCTGGAAAATCCATCAATCCTCACAGTTTTCGGGGATTCTCAGGGTCCAGAATAGAGATGTTCTGATACCATTTTTTCCCTCCCGATACCGATTACCGATCCGATACCTGGGTGTGTATCTGTACTGTGTGTGTGTTTGTATGTGTGTGTGTATATATATATATATATACACATACACACTATATATATATATATATATATATATATATATATATATATATATATATATATATATATATATACACATACATACTATATATATATATATATACACATACATACTATATATATATATATATATATATATATATATATATATATATATATATATATATATATATATACACACACATAAAAAAGAAATTATATATATATTTATTTATTTATGTAAGTAAAATACTACTAGCCCTGTGTAACGGGTTCGATCCTAAGTGCACGGGCGACACCATGAAACACGGACACGAGGCGAGGTCTTACAGGGAAAAGGGTAATTTATTTAGAAAAATGGGGAAGGAAAGGGTTAAAGGCTCTCTGCGGTCTTTTCCACTTCGGCGGCAGGGATTTAAAGGCGGGCTCGACGCGGAAGTGAAGGTGCCGCGGGAGCTCGCGCAGCTCGTTCACGCGCTCCTCTCGCGGAGATCAAAGGCGCCCCCCCTTTTTAAAGTCTCTGGGGCGCATCACATCGCCCCGCTCTTCAATTCAATTCAATTGTATTTATATAGCGCTTTTAACAATGGTCATTGTCTCAAAGCAGCTTCACAAAAATTAAAGAAATTTAACAAAAAAAAAAAAAATAATAAAAAAATTAATTAATTAATTAAAAAAATTAATTAATTAATAAAAAAAAATGTATAAATAGCTCTTGTGCCACTGTCCCTCATAAAATCCACCGCGTCGCAAAGTCCAGCTTCCCAACAGTCAGACCCCGAGCTACACTCCCCGCTGTGCTTTATAGCGCCGATAGCTCATGGGCCGTTGCCTGATTCTGCGGCCCTGCTACTTCACATACCTAAAGGGGGGGTGGGGGGAGGCCGCCTAACTAGTGAGCGAGGAGCAATATCAATTTGGGCACACGCCCATCACAGGCGCATGCCGTGACACACTGTAAGTAAGCTAAGCTAGCAAAGCTAGCGGGCATAAATAGGTTATGTTTAGGAAAATGGTATCGGATCGGTACGTGGACTCAAATACTCGCCGATTCCGATGCCAGATTTTTTTGTGGTATCGGCAGCATTTCCGATACCAGTATCGGAATCGGAACAACCCTAGTCCAGAAGTATTGGATCACTGTTACAGTGAGAAGCTCATTGAACTAAACTTCGGCTTAAACGCAGACGACTGATACCCCAGTGTGTTGTGATCTTTCCTCACACTTCTGCACACACTGCAAAAACTTTGTATTGAGGTGTTAAAGCATCCTCCTTACAGACCTGATCTCTCACTACATCAGACTTTCACCTGTCTGGTCACCTGAAAGTAGCCCTACAAGGACGAAGATTCCTTTCTGATGAAAAAGTGAAGACGACAGGGCATTTGTGGCAGAAGGACAAAGTGTATTGAAAAGCGAGCAGGAGATTATGTTTATAAATTACGCATTTGTCTTTTCTAAAAGTTAAGCTAGAGTGTGGCTCATTTTTGACTCACGCTTGTAATTTTTACTATGACTGACTGATTTTACGGTCAAGGAAATGTAAAAAGGTTAATTATTTTTAAGGTTATTAAGTCTGAGTGCTATAGCAGGAGAGCGTTTCTCACTTCCACATCAGCGAGGTGACGTGTTTGTCCATCATGGCCACCAGCGCATATCGGACTCGATCCCAGCGCCGGTCGAACGAATAACAGCTTCTCCCGAACAGTCGGCTCCCGAAAGGGCAGGACTAGATAAACGGAGGAGGAGAGGTCATTAAAACTCCATGTCACAGTAAACGTTATTAGACTTTCTAAATAGAGCTGATATCACAGAAAAAAAAAATCATATCACCTGCTTGACACAAAATACTGACGCAATTTTTTATTTATTATTTACCTTATGTTTCTTTCCAAGCTAGAGCTCTTCTTCACATTTCCCATCAGACTACATTATGATGTGCATTATGAATATTGTGATGGAGTGAGTGCACTTTCATCCATGACTCACGTGTCCTATTAACTATATTAATACAGGTAGTCCCCGACTTAAGAACAAATCGGACTTGCGAACAGAACATGCTCCTGGAACAGACAGTGTTCATAAGTCCGACAAAGTGAGTCTTGTACGCTTTTGAGACAAATATACAATGTAAAGCATACCAATCCATTTAACTAAATCTCTGTCCCCTTTCCTCACACTGCCATCGTGTGGCCAAAAACCGTAAACTTGCCTAAGGAAATGACTCTCGCATGAAATGTAACAGTGTTGTCTCTGCGCCTTTAAAATCTTGAGGGGAATCCCAGGCGCCATTTTGTCTCGGAGCTGTTTTCCACTGTATTGGACTGTGATCTCTGTCTCGTTAAGGATTTTCCAAAATTAGGATTACAGATTTCTATCGTCGTGCTCCTGGACCGATTCACTGAAACCGGTGAGGCCGGCTCATTTCTCCCGCACCCTCACACACGGACTTTGGACATTTTATACATTCACTTGCGCACTGGAAATATTAATATAATTGTAAATAATGGTATCTGGTGCACGACCGTGTCTATTTTTTGCACAATACACGTGAGCTACTTTGAACCAGAAGTAGAACCACGGTCCGTTTCATATCTGCGGAAATTCGAAACTCGGATGTTCATAAGTCGGGGACTACCTGTAGAATTGTCTATGCATCAGACATAAATTTTATATTAATAAAGGACAACAGAAGCTTGTTGGGACTGAAAGACGTTCAAGCACAAAAACCATTGACTGAGAGAAGTACTTACAGCAGCTGGCCTTGGATGGTAACCTGAATAGTGGCAGTCCAGTTTGTCCATGATTTCCTCTCTCTCCTCGTTCTCCCCCTCATCGCTGGAGGGACAAGCCGCGCTGTCGGGCGTGGGAGCCAGGTGGGGATGCAGTGTTGGGTCAGGGGTCGCGGCGGCATCCCCTAAACTGCTCAGCCCGCTGTGAGAGCTACTGCTGATAAAAGCAAACAGGAAATATTAATACTGGCTCCTATTAAACTCATCTTTGTGTAGGATTTATTAAAAACCTTTGAAAGAATTGATAGAGTGAGAATGAACGAGAGAGAGAGAGAGAGAGAGAGAGAGTGGAGGTGAACGCGAGGGCAAGTGAGAGTGATAGCGAGGGAGTATGATTGAGGAAGTGAGAGTATGAGGGCGAAAGAGAAAGTGAGGACCAAGGAGGATCGATGAAATTGCTGACTCACCGTGGAAGCACGGGATTGTGGGGTTTGGTTTTGCCAAGAGGGAAGAGCTTGGCCGCGTCAGCGGCGGTAACTGTAGGGTTGCCGTGGTGAGGGGGTGGGTGGGGCTCCCTGAGAGGGGGTGGGGTTTGCTGTGATGGCTCCGTCCTATGCTGTTGCTGCTGCAGCTCCTTCTCCCGGGTTCGGTTCTTGTGCTCCGCCAGCAACACGTCGAAGCGCTTCCGCCTCCCGGGCACCGCCCTTCTCTGGCTTAAGGAATGTGTCTGCGTGGGGAATAATAGCGGGTTACGGTCTTTATAGTATAAATGTACAAGTGTGTTGAGAAAACTTTCAAATTTGTTACATCAGAAATGTAAAGAATGACCAAAATGTCGTTTAAAAAAAAAAAAAAAAAAAAAAAACTGTCATTAAATTCATTTTGATCTTTTATGATCTAACATCAAACAGCATCACCCTACACCACTCATGTTTAATATGACAGGCTGTGTAAAGTAACAGTGAATCCATGATGATGAAAATTACAACAAATAATAATCCAGTGGCAATTTTAAGATGGTGAGGTAAAGTGTGAAGTACCTTTAATGTATAGTCTCACGTTAAATGTGTATATTTGAAATGGTGTGTGTGTGTGTGTGTGTGTGTGTGTAGGTTGAGTGGGACTAACCTTGCACGTTAAGGATCTTGTGCATGGCTTACGTGCTCCGATATCCATGACTCCGCAATGGACATCCGGACTGAACTCGCGTTCTGGGGAGAAACCAGACGACAAAAACGCGAGGTAGAACAAAATCTCTAAATATACAAAAACGCAATAGAAACCTTATAAACATTTAAATGCAGGTTTTATTTCAAGACCGATGATGAGAATGTACAGTGTGTCACCAGTTTAATCACTTATCCTTCTATCGAGCGCTCGCCTTCACCGGTTGATCTGTAAAATCTACCTTGCTTCACGCAACTCACCTAACACTTTCCTGGTGGGTCTTTTGCTACTGGCGTTGGTGCTGCTGCTGCTGTCCTGCTTCTTGCTGAGCGGGGAGACGTGACCCTTCCCGTTGGGGATGTGGCCGGGGGTTGGCTGAAGAGCCTTTGGTACAGACTGGCTATTAAGGCCTGGCTTCGAGGGCGAGAAGCTCACAGTACTGCAGGAAGAAGAGGATGAGGAAGAAGCAGGAGCGTGGCCAGGCTTCGAGGACGTGTAATCCATCTTCACATGGATCTTCTCCACTTTGACAGCTGGGGTCAGACTTTGGGGGGGGGGGGGGGGGTACACACACAGAGTTATTATGTGGGACTGAAAAAGATCTTAGCATAATAGAAGCAGGAAAGATAGAATGAATAGAAATAATTAATTTTAATAAAAGAACGTAGAATACCAAGTAGAGCAACACAATTAAACTAAAGATATAACTTCCAATAAAAAAACTAAAATTAAAATGTAAAAATTTGGGATGGAATATACAAAATAAAAAAAAAAAATTGGTGTAGCTCGAGATATACATGATATTATTATTAATATCATATTAGTATAATATAAATCATACAATTTTTCTTTTCCTGTAGTGAGTATACACTTTTGACTATCAGTGAATCTAAAAATAAGGTAAAGCTTTAAATATGGAATTGTTTAATGCCAAGTTTATATTTATTTAATTAATTAAATAATTATAAATTAATTATTTATTAATTATTTATATATATTTTTAAATAAAAATTTTTTTTTAAATTTAAGGCAGATTTATAAATAAAATAGAAATATACAAAAACAAATTGTATATTGTATATTTATAGCTTAATATAAATTTTAAATACCAGATTTACAAATAAAAATAGAAATATTTTTTATATTATATATAATAAAACAATAAATTTTAAATATCAAATGTTGTACATTTTATTTATAGCTACAAATATAATTTTTGTTAAGCCAGATTTACAAATAAAATAGAATTAAAATAGAAATATACAAAAACACAGAACGTGCAAAGAATATTTATAAACTGAAAAGCATTTTTAAAAAATCTAATATATATAAGGTAATCAAATATATAGAAAGGTAAAGACATGATGGCAGAAGTACGAGTGAAACATGACGTATGAAGTGAAATAAATGTGTGTGTCAGCTGCAGTGTTATTGTCCATGTTATTCCTCAAACAAGGCACGCACACGGCTTGATAATTAGCTGACGAGCTAAAGCAGGTGTGTTAAAGCTGAGAAAATACTAACTTGCAGTCAGGTGCTCCCGCAGGCCCGCTCGCTTTTAGAGCCGACGGCTGCAGAGAAACCTGAAAGCGGCACCTTCGAGGGCAACATGAACCTACCTGGAGTATAAATACTTCGGGCTAAATGGCTAATAAAAAGTAGGTACAAACCAATTAGCTTCGCCGATAAAAACAATCCTGGAGAAGGTCCTTTGCAATTTTTTCCGTGCGTGTGAGAAAGTTCTGCCTTGGTAGTGTTTATTTTTAAAAGCGGTGTGGTTTGGCATACTCACATGTCGTCGTGCAGCACCTTTGGGGGGAAGTGAGGCTTCCGGTGAGGCAGCTTCTCTTTGGCTGTGTGGGTGTTGTTGCTCCCTCCAGCGGAGGAGGAAGAGGAGGAGGAGGAGGAACCCACGGGCATGGCGCTTGTGGTGCCGCCTCCGCCCGCTCCGCTGGTTCTGGCCCGAGAGGGTAGACCCGGGAGCGAGGCCGAGGACAGGTAGGAGGACGCTGGTTTGTTAATGGAGTTGTGTCGTCTCTCTGGGAGGGACAAAGTTTCACCATGTACAAGTTTCAGTAGGACTTACACCAGAATTCACAAGTCAGAAATGATTATAGTTAACGGTCTGTTTATATTAACCGTATTCTACAGACACAACTGTTAATACAGAATCAGCTAAAAAAATATATAATTTATACATGGATGTGAAAAAGTTGTAAAAATATCTTAATATTAAATTGATTGCTATGTGTTATATATTGATATACTGCATGATAATATTATGATAATATAATATACATCCATGAACCGCGTATAATAAAATTTTTTGGCCGACTCTGTATTAACAGTTGTTATACTTTTTTTTTAAAGCCACAAGAAATCCGACATTTTTGTTTTATCCTCAAGACAGAGTTAGGGAAAGGATTAAAGGTAAGGGAATTATAATAGGAATAGAAAATTATATACACACATATATATATATATATATATATATATATATATATATATATATATATATATTTTTTTTTTTTTTTTTTTTACTCAGTCAACATATAAACCTAAGCCATTGTTCTGCTTTCTAAGTTCAGATAAAGTGCTGCATCCTGACTTACAGTCACCTCCATTTAAAAAGCATACAAGTACGAATTTAAAAAACAGGACCATTAAATTCCCACTCTGAGGCAAAACCCAAAAAAAATTATCGCAGCCTCTCTGTTTGCAAAATGCACGACCTGAACAGAAGTGTGAAAAAAAAAAAAAAAAAAAGCCACTAAGCTTTAGAAAAAGCACCAGGCTCTCTCTCATTAGAGCCTTTAGAAGAGGCGCTTGTTTTTGTACCCGGCCGAGAAGACTAGCTGTGTAAAATCTCTTGGTACAATAGGAAACCACAAGCACCGAACTGGAGCAGGCTGCCACTTTTAAACACGAGCAGCGTTATCTTACTGAATTAAACTGAAACAGAAACTGACAAGAAGCGAGAGAGGAGAAGAGAAAAGGGGGGAAAAAAAAAATAAAAACAAGGAAGAGAACAAAACTTTTCTGACGTTGCAGAAATACAGAAACAGGTTGTTGGGTTTGATGGATATGATGTAGTGAATAAACATGTTTACAGACTAGAGATGAGCAACGAGATCCAAAAGGATGTGGTGGAGGGAAGGAAATTTTTTTTTTTAATCTCATTTTTTTTTCTCCAAGCAGGCGGTTGTTACTTTTCACGCCTGTGTGTGTGTGTGTGTGTGAGAGAGAGAGATCTCGAGAGATGAAATGAAGCTCTCAGGACAATCGGAGATGACGTTTATTAAAATGAAGCGACGTGGTTGTGTGTGACTTCGGGGAATTCTATTCTGGGAAATACCACAAGCTAATTATCATGGGCACAAGGAAATAAATTAATAAATTAACCGTGCAGAGTTTCCTCATGTGATGAAAAGAAAAAAAAGAAAAGAAAAAAAAAAAAGTGTTTTTCATTAAGACAAGATCAATTTCAAGGTTTACTGTTTTAAAAAACTTCTATAATATATACTGTATATTTGCACGTTTTTTTTTTAACGGTGCGGAGACATTGCGGTTAGGATTTTGGGTGAAGCAGGAGGAGGAGGTGGAGGAGGGGGGCGGGGGGAGGAAGTCGGAGGGAGCGAGGTGTTGAGGTAAACGAGGAGGAGCAGCAGTCGTGAATCACATGCAGGCGTGTGGTGTTAATACTCGGCTCGACTCAAACACTCTGCAACCTCCAGCAGCTCCGGGCTTCCTGCCAAACGCTCCTCGCTGTGGGAGGAAAACAGCGCGCGCACACACACACACACACACACACACACACACACACACACACACACAACCCTGCTGCTCCACGGCAATATTAGCTGCTCGGGCTGCACGCGAGTTCGTGAGTTGCGCTGAGAATGAGACACTGTCATATTCCATTAGCTGAAATGAATCATAGCTTCTCTTCAGTTTCTTGCACAGAGCCTCTCTCTGTTTCTCAGTCTCACACCCACACTCACAATCTCTCTCGCACAAACACGACGGTTATTAATGTCAAGCACAACTAGTTGTGAGACTGGCACAGCTCCAAGACAAAGCGTTTAAAACACAATACACAGCCCTGATTACGCCGTAATATCCCATGACGCCACTTAGATCTCCGAAGCATTACGGGCATCACGTACCGGGAATACGCGACTAGGCGTGCTGCTTAACGACCAGGCGATGGGCCGGGCAGACGTCTCGCTGTCGATATCAATATTGTTTCGAGCACGTCACGTCACTCGCTTCCAACCCGAGCTGATTTTATTAAACAAATTGCGCACTTAATCCGATACGTAATTAGCTGCTTAGTAGGACTGCAGGATTAAGTCTGATAATCTCAGGCTGATCGTGATTATCTGATGCACATTTCTGATAAAAAAAAGACTATTTTATAAAGCATGCCTGTTAAATAAATAAAAAATCAGTTCACCTCAGCCTAAACGACTCCAGACACCCAAAAAAAATGTATCAAATAAACGCTCGATGGAGCTTCTCAACGTCTCACCCCTGCTGTGAACACGATCGCGTACTGAAAGAACACGTATCCGACGAGAAAAAAAACGAAGTATGTGGAATAAAACCAGAGATCTTTTCACCTGGAGTCAACTAAAGCTGTGAAGATATGAAAATTCTCAGACGATGAAAAGATCTGAGAACGGATTTTGTTTTGCATGAGTGAGAGTTTATCACACACCATTAACGTCTAAAATAGATCACCAGGCTGATACTGTAGCAGCAACGTAGGTGGATCAAATTTGCCAAAATATTTTGCTAAAAGACAAAATGACAGGTTTGTCCCCGAGTGAGGTGAAAGTTGTGAAATAAAAGCCGTGCAGCGCTAGTCTTCCACTATTCTGGTGTTTTAGATAGAAAACTTGTTAGCAAAAGTAGCAAAAATTTAGGATGCACCCACGAAATCCAGAAATCCCAAAAATCTCTCGCTCTTCCTTTCTTTCTCTCGATTGTGACTGTGCTGTTGTTGTCGCTGTCCGCAAACAACTTCTGTCGTTATGATGCGTGTCTCAAAGTACAGTAATTCCTTGACTTATGAGTTCCGTTCCATGAGCACGTTCATAAGTCGAATTTGTTCTTAAATCTGACAAAGGGAGTTTTATGGCACGAATATACAAAGCAAATCATACCAATCCACTTGACTATCGTATGTAATGCGTCCGTCTCCTTTCCCAAACTGCCACCATGTGGCCAAAAACCATAAACGCATGCATGGGCCAGGGGCAGCTCAGTGGTTAAGGCATTGGACTACGGTTCGGAAGATCCCAGGTTCAAACCCCACAACCACCAAGTTGCCACTGTTGGGCCCTTGAGCAAGGCCCTTAACCCTCAACTGCTCAGATGTATAATGAGATAAAAATGTAAGTCGCTCTGGAAGATAAGAGCGTCTGCCAAATGCCTAAATGTAATGCAAGTCTTTTTAAACATACCTAAAGAGTACTTAATCTCATAAATCAAATGTAACAGTGTTTTCCGCGCACTTAAACAGACACCATTTTGTCTCGGAGCGGTTTTCCACCGTGTTGGACTGTGAAATCTGTTTTGTTGAGAATTTTCTGAAATTTGTATTATTCTCCATCAGGACAGACATTTTCTATCATCATGCTCCCGAACTGATTCGTTGAAACCTGGTGAGGTCAACTCATTACTCCCGCACACCCCACATGCACGCAGACACAATATAGCGGACTGTTTTGCACAATACACGTGAGCTCCTGTACTTCCATGATTTGTTTGTAGATCCACCGTCTGTTCGTATCTATGGAAATCTGTAACTCGAATGTTTGTAAGGAGGGATCTTACAGCAATTATGCACTATAGCCAGCAGTAGGGTTGGGTACCGAAAACCAGTGCTAATACGGCACCGGTACCTATAGAACCGGTATGTACCGGACCGGAACAGAATGCGAATTTCGGTGCCTCATTTCAGTGCCACTTAAATGCCTGAACTGTCGATTGAAATATTTGTTCTCTAGATTCATATATTTTTGTAGATTAATAGTTTATTAGATTAAATAAAAAAATTAAAAGCACAAATCATCAGGAAATGAGAGACCATCCGACATGCGCGTGAATGCAGTAACTAACGTTACTCTCGCTCTGACGGCAGCAGGCGGTCGTCCCACTTTTTCCCCCCCCTGATTTTCTCCCTAATTTAGTCGTATCCAATCCAGTCGTATCCCTGTCACTAGGGGGCTCCCACATTAAGGCTACCACTCAGTCGGGAGGGCCGAAGACCATCACGTGTTTCCTCCGAACCACATGACGTCAGCTGACCGCATCTTTTCAAACTGCTCACTCGCGCACCATTGTGGATGGCGTAACACACTCGGAGGACAGCGCTATCTGCCCCTGATTGGCTGTAGAGCCGTGATTAATGTGGGAGCACAAAGTGCCTCTCGTCCCGCCCCTCTGAGAGAGCTCGGCCAATCAGCTCTATCTAGTCCTCCATGGTTACAGGATCACCAGGGAATCGAACCAACGATCTCTGGATGATAGGGTGAGCACTTTCCCACTGCGCCAGTGCAGAAATGTAGTAAAGTAAAAAGTACAGATAATTGCTGGGACTTTTGAAAAGAGAGAAAAAAAAAATTATGCTCTAATCAAAACAACTCAAGTAAAATACAGATACATGAACTCAGTTACCTCCCACCTCCGGCTAGGAGTCCATTACTCACAGAGAGTGCAACGGTGTGATTGGTGCGAAGGCGGAGCGGCAAAATCTCAATCCCTTGTCAAGAACTGGCCAGTCGTGGGTGGATGGTGCTCTCCACAGAGTGTGTTATGCTGGTTTGGTAGCGGTAATGTAATGGGACAGAAGCTAGCGAAAGGGTGGGAACTGACCCAGCTTTTCTGTGATAAACCCTGAACCAACATTCTCGTTTAAATCAGTGCTATTTTTCCTCCTTTTTTTTTTTTTTTAAATAAAGATTTAAACATCTCTACAGAGATTAAACAGACACACTTTTTTTCTCACAACTCAGTGAGAGGTGTGTTACTGACTTGCGCTGTCTGATCAGAGTTTGCACAGCAGTTGTAGTTCAGCAGTTCTGCACTTGGCAGACATTCGCGATGCTGTACTCCGAGCACCAGAGTTTTCTGAACAGGGCAATTAATCTGCGTGATGCCATTAATCATTCAGCAGTGAAAAGAGGGGAGAAAAAAATAACTAAAACAAAAAACTCCAGGGTGTCTTGGCGAGAGACGTTAAGATGTACAGCAGCAGAATGAAGAATACTGAGCGTCTGAGCTCGTCAACCAGACGACTGCAGGTTCAATCCTAAGCAAGGAGAGATGATGGGGAAAAAAAAAAAAAACACCAGATGTGCTTTTGCTTGAGTTGGACAGCAACTTATTTCAACTTCAGTTCTAGTAGTCTAATTGACGTGAATCAACGTTAATCGGGTATTACCCATTTAGAGACACGAACATAAAATGAAAACGGTTAATGTCCATTAAAAATTAAAAAGCAGATCAAATTATACGACGCAGTCACTGAACTGTGCGATCGATGGCTGTAACATTTTAATGAAGGTAAGCTGTCGAGGCGTGCCGCTTCAGAGTTATAAAGCACTTCACATCAACGAGATATAAACCATGCAGCGGTTACTGAGAGCATCATGACTTTAACTAGGGTGACCCATGACATACTAACCCTATAAAACCCCCATTGTCTATCACAACACTGTTTAATATGAAAACCGCTTAAAAATACCCAGCACTACTAAACCTTTTTTTTTTTTTTTGCCTCACCAGGTGGAAAGAAATGGTGGAAACAGGTTGGCACCACTGGTGGCAACCTTCCTGCTGTCTATCCCTCCTTGGATTTTCCCTAAACATCTCTTAAGCAAGTCCTGAATCTACCCCATGGTCTCCAGTTTAGTGGGATAAAAGTTTCAACCTCGGAAAACAAGTACATCTTCGACAAGCAGCAGGAATGTTACCGCTAGTCTGTAATACAGGTCGTCCCCAACTTATGAACGAGTTCTGTTCCGGGAGCATGTTCGTAAGTCGGATATGTACTTCCATATGTAAAGTCCAACAAAGTCAGTCTTATACGAATATGCAGTATAAAGCATATCGATCCATTTGACTAAATCCGTCCGCTTTCCCCACACTGCCATCATGTGGCCAAAAAAACTTAAACTTAAATTGTCTATTTTTTTTGTACAATACAACTAAACCACTTCTGTGATTTTTTCCCGTGGTCAGTTTGTATCTGCGGAAATGCATAACCAAATGTTCCTAAGTCGAGGAAAACCTGTACTAAAAACCTCAGGGGTCTTGATATTGTGTCCATGAAAAGCAAGAACAGGAACGGAGACGAGACACACACACAGCGCCTGCGTGCATAAGCGGAAACACTTCCACTTTAAAGACAAAGTGCAGGTTAATTTGTTTTTACTTCATATTTTGAATTAAATATTTTTATGCATTTATTTTTTCGGGCTGTGAAATGAATAATTTTAGTTTACATTATTTCTCATGGGGGAACTCACTTTGATTTACGAGTGTTTTGAAATATAAGCACGCCTCCGGAATTAATTGTGCTTGTAATCCAAGGTTCCACTATATTAAAAAAAAATAATAATTCATAACTGTACAGATTTCTCTTCAACGATCCATGAACTCCTTTATAACAAATCTCAGGACACGATTGTACATCAAGCCCTTATTCACAGAACACATGTAGACATATAGACGAGCATAATAACAACTGCACGTCTTGTTAGTTTTGTTGTTTCTCAGCCCACTCTGTACAAACCAGCTGTCTCTATGAGCTTGCTTCCTGGTATCCCCCCACTTACGCCTTTGTCGCGACCTGTCACCACGCTGCGCAGAGCAGAAGAGGCTGATCGGGGGCTTAAACATAAAACGTTTGGCTCGTATTATTAGCAACAGGCGCGGATTTGGTGCATTATCAGTGCGCGCTGAGAGCAGCTGGACAAATCCGCCGTCAAGTTTCTTTCGGTCATCGGTGGGGTAGCTGACGTGTGCGATCGTATTCCTGAGCACCTGTACTCTTTGACTACGCGAGTTAAAAATCGGTGGATTTGGATTAAAAGGAAAGGAGAGAGAGAGAGAGAGAGAGAGAGAGAGAGAGAGAGAGAGAGAGAGAGAGAGAGAGAGAGAGAGAGAGAAAGGAAGCGGTTCCAAGTCGAGTCTTACCGTAGTGTGCTTGGAAGGCCTGGGGCTTGACGACCTGACTGCAGTGGCTGCACATGACCAAGTAAAAGTCGTCCTGCGCAGGACACTGCCCGAAAATGGGCATATCTGCATGAGAGGAAAACAAACAAACAAACAAGAAAAGGAAAAGTTATGCACCGACTTTATTACAATTAACTGTAACAAATTATTTCTTACACACACACACAATTACTTTTACTTTAAACTCTCGGATTGCCTCTGCCAGGCTGAACACCACACACACACACACACACACACACACACACACACAAAAAAAAAAGGGCAGCTCATAAGGGCTCCGGGAACGGCGCCAATGTTTGGGTGTGTGCTGCGTGTTATCTGTATAAATATTTTCCAATGAAGACCCAAGAACTTTTCTTTTCATGCAGCCTGAGCAACGTTCAGGCCTCAATCAAGGGGGAAACAAAAAAAAAAGAAAAAGAAAAAGGAAACGTTAAACGAGGCCACACGCAGATGCGCTCGGAAGCGAACATGTGGAGTTATGCAGCATCCGAGTCTGCTGACGTCTCTGAGGAGAAAACGATCGGCCTGTTTGGCAGGACGCGCAGGCAGACGATTGCTCTCGGCTGAACTCTCGCTGTTTTTACAGAGTTGGGGGGGGAAAAAAAGGAAAAGACGAGCTACTGAGCCAGCCATTCTGGAGCTCGCCTCAGGGAAGTGAGAGACAGAGAGAGAGAGAGAGAGAGAGAGAGAGAGAGAGAGAGAGAGAGAGAGAGAGTCACACAGTAAGTGAGGGAGGGAGAGACAGAAGAAGGGAGGGAGGGAGGGAGGGACTCTCAGACTCGACGCCAGCCAGAAACAGCGTTCAGTCTATAAGCCTGGGAGTCGATACTCAACGATAATCGTTGTCACTGTGCAGATGCGAGCAAAGCAAATTACCGCGCCAACAAAAGCCGGGCGGACATTAAGAACGCCGGGACGTTTCTTACCGACCCTGTTGTCACTTACATGGAGGAACTGGAACATGATGCTTCGCCGATGACGCAACCGAACTCAGAAAGAACATGATTTGTTTAAGCGCAACGTATTCAAATCAGCATAGACGTGCTGCTGATAAAAATACGCGACTAAACGTGACGGTTGTTCTTCTTTCCCAGAAACCAGCACGTAGTTTTGAAGAGTTGAGATTAATTTCGAAACGGATCCGATGACATGAAACTAAGCATGAGGAAGATTTAATTTTTCATGTGATTATAATTATTATTATTTAATTTATCTCTTCACATAATCAGCACAAAATCTAAATTAAAGATTATATTAAACTGGAAAGAAAGGGGGGGGGGGGAATAAATGCTAAATTGCCTCTGATCGCTGATCATGTTTAATATAAACAAAAAAGTCATCATTCAACTTTTATGAGTAATTATTCACGAGTAATTTAGATTTTAAAAAATTAAAATAATTCACTGCTTGACCCAACTACTTTATTCTATGCTTAACTATTTTTTCCTTCCGTTTCACCGTGCTTGTTCATGATGTATTTCTCCTAAAGCATATTCATCAGCATTTTAAGGCATAAACAATTATCTAAAATTACCTGATATTCTTCTTCTTAAGGCCACTGATTAAAATTCAGACTCCGTAACCTAGACAGCGCATCACGTGTGTTCCTCAAGTGTAAAGATGTAAAGTGCTACAGTCCACCTCCTCTCTTCAGGTTTCTTAACAGCTCGCGGTGCTTGAATGACGCTTTTCATGGCCCGTGTGGGAGCGGTGGATGATTCAAGGGCCCCCATTATACTTAACACACTTCGAGTGGCACTTACAGTGAATCAAGTGGTCTACCAGTCCCTTCATGCCTTAATAAATAAACACTAGCAGGGGTAATGAAGAGCAAGGTCATAATAGCATCCTGCTGCAACATTCAATCATTATTACGAGCAGGACCCTCGGCTCTAAAAGGAGTTTATACAGACGGCTGATCCGGGAAGGACTTGTGGGGGGGGGGGGCGGGGGTGGGGGGAGAGAAAACTAAACAAAACAAAAAAAAAACATTCAGCATGAGTACATCTGTGGCTGGATTGGTTTGGTTATGGCTGTTTAAAAAAGAAAAAGAAAAAAAAGAAAAAAAAAAAAGGCTTGTTGATCAGAGTTCAAGGGCACTTGGGCAGCTTTAGTCTAATTACACACATTAGAAGACGCACGTGCTGAGCATCACTGGAGCAAGACGGCACGCCGTCACGCTGAGACGGTCCAGATGGCGCGTAATAAAAAATAAAATAAGGAAAACTAGCAAATCCACTGGACATTAGTTTAGAAAAAAAAAAAAGGAGACCCAAGGGTCTTATTAAGTGTCTGAGGAGTGTGAAAAGAAGAGAGATGGAATTAAAGAAAGAATCGGGGAGAGAGATTCTGATTCTCGAGCATCTTGACTGAAAATGTCTTTAAATAGTCTGGTGCCCCCCTGTGTGAGAGGCAAAAAAGAAAATGAGTGTGATGGGGGGGGGGGGGGGGGCTATTAGAACTCACAGCCATGTTTAATCATGAAATTAAAAGCATTTCCAGACATGCAATGGGAAGAGAACGCGGAGGATTTGGGACTAAATAGCTGTTTGGGGTAACCTTAAGAAAACCATTCATTATTAAAAGAAAGAAAGAGAGAAAGAGAGAAAGAGAGAAAGAGAGAAAGAGAAAGAAAGAAAGAAAAAGAAAAAGAAAGAAAAAGAAAGAAAAAGAAAAAGAAAGAAAAAGAAAGAAAAAGAAAAAGAAAGAAAAAGAAAAAGAAAGAAAAAGAAAAAGAAAGAAAGAAAAAGAAAGAAAGAAAAAGAAAGAAAAAGAAAAAGAAAGAAAAAGAAAGAAAAGAAAAAGAAAGAAAGAAAGAAAAAGAAAGAAAAAGAAAGAAAAAGAAAAAGAAAAAGAAAGAAAAAGAAAGAAAAAGAAAGAAAAAGAAAAAGAAAGAAAAAGAAAGAAAGAAATAGAAAGAAAAAGAAAGAAAAAGAAAAAGAAAGAAAAAGAAAAAGAAAGAAAAGAAAAAGAAAGAAAAAGAAAAAGAAAGAAAAGAAAAAGAAAGAAAAAGAAAAAGAAAGAAAGAAAGAAAAAGAAAGAAAAAGAAAAAGAAAGAAAAAGAAAGAAAAAGAAAGAAAAAGAAAAAGAAAGAAAAAGAAAGAAAAAGAAAAAGAAAGAAAGAAAAAGAAAAAGAAAGAAAGAAAGAAAAAGAAAGAAAAAGAAAGAAAGAAAGAAAAAGAAAGAAAGAAAGAAAAAGAAAGAAAAAGAAAGAAAGAACTGTGGAACACTGGGTGGGGGGGGGGGTGGGGGGGATGTGTCATGTGGTCTGATGAGTCGAGATTTCCTGATGGGTGTATACGGGTAACTGCTATGATCTGGGGTTGCCTCTGTTGGTCAGGTCTGTGTTCCCCAACATTATACAGCTAATTTAGGTCAGCTGATGACCTGAATGACCAGGTTTTCACCCCCAGTCAATGGATTTGTTTTATTCCCTGACTATATTCCAAGATGACGATGCCAGGATGATGAAAGAGTGGATCAGTGAGCATGAGACACAATATTCACACATGGAGAGTCCAGTCCTTAACACTATTGAGAATCTTTGGGACGTGATGGAGAAGGCTTCACGCAGTGGTCAGGCTCTCCAATCATCGATATCCAAAAATAATATCCAAAAATATAATTTATTATTATTATTATTAGTGGTACTTGCAAAGCAAAGCATCATGTGTATTATCTTGTAGGCTTATTATTATTATGAATTATTTTTTTACTCTTCTGTGCAAACGAGGCAACCAGTCCTGTACTGTTTGTCGTAGACCCAAGAAAGAGGCGTCAGATTGTGCGGATTATTCAGGAATGGGTTGTAAGTGATAAATGGCATAGATTTCCTTCCCGATGGAAACTCAAAGCCAAAAACAATAACTCTAGCTCAGGATGCGAACCATGGAGTAGTGAGGCAGCGGCAATTCCTGTTACATCTGGAGCTGAGCTGAATCTCAGAATTTTTGAGACAAAATTTGATTTTTTTCCCCTAAAATAATTTTTTTTTTAATTGATGCTTATTTGGACTAAAAGTGAAAACTTACTTTCACTAGCAAGTTTTCTTATCTTTAAAAAAAAAAAAAAAACGGTAATCAGTACAACAACGTCCAGGCCTCTTTTTGGGATTAATAAAGTACAAACTTTCACCAGTCTTTACAAGTCCTGCTTAATCTAGCAAAATATGAGGGATTGTTAAAGTGCAAGCTGCGGACCTAAATTACTTTTTATAAAAAAAATGTAATAAAATAAAAAAAAAATTAAATCACTGAAGAAAAACTATTTTGTAAACCACACGCAACTTACATGCTAAATAAAATCAAACAGGTGCCTGAAAGCATTTTACATGTTTTTTTACACAAGCCTGTCCACTGCATTAGGCCTGAGACATGCCCGGTGACATCAATAAAATCAGAAAATTTACATTTTTTAAAATCGACATAAACCATAAATTCTAATTAATCGATAATAACGGTTAATCATGCAGCTCTAGTGACATCACTCATCCATCGTATGCAGGTCAAACAATCCACACGAGAAATCCAGTCTAGACGATGTGATGTAATTCACTGTAAAGCTCATCAAATTTACTCTGAACTGAATTCGAAGCTTCTACAGGTTTACGCTGATAAAAGCCATGGTTCGATGATGGGGCGGAGCTTTCTCTACGTGTGTTCGGGCAGGTTGTGGGCGTGGACGGAGCGGTTCCCAGTAGACGTGTTAAAACTTCTGGTAAACGTGAAAGCAAAACCGAAATGAAAACACTAGGCAACAGGTAATTCTTATAACAATGAAAGCGCAGACTTGAACAAACACAGAGCCAATTTCCCGTTCTGCAAGTTCTCTCCAAATGGATAAAAATCGTGAAACGTTTCCGCTGCACCTCGTACGCCGTCTCCATTGCATCACCATCCTAATGCACTGTTAGATAAACGATGCTCACATGTAACCACTTCAAGCACAAAAAAAAAATAATTAAATATGGAGTGGAGGGAGATGTTAATTCAAGTCACAAACTCAGAGAGAGACACGGAGCCACGTCAGCATCTGCGCAACATTTGATGAAGAAATAAATGACGGAAAAGAAGCGACAAGCCTTTTTTACGCTGATTGTGTTAATTTATTCGTGATCATCTAGTTACCTCATAGATGTTATATATAAAACAGCTAAGCAACTCTTAGCTAACTGAGCAAAAACAAAAAACCCGGACAGTGCAGACTGACGAGGAGAAACGAGACGAGTTCTGTTCACACCCACGAGACACTCACTATAAGTGGCAAGAGCGACTTCTCACTTGCTCGTGTCAACGTCTAATATATTCACGGTCTTGGTTCTGAACCGATCGGTCCACTAACCGCTAATGTAACCGCCAGTCCCAGTGTGTGGAGTTTGCATGTTCATCCCTCTGCGCTTGGTGGATTTCCTCAGCGTGCTCCGTCCGAAGACATGCACTGTAGGCTCACTGACATTTCCAAACTGCATGTAGTGTGTGACTGGGTGACTTGGATGGGTTTCGCACCCCATCCAGGATCGACATGGGAATAGGATACATACGGGATAAGTGGTTATAGATATTGAATGGATGGACAGACCTAAAAACTTAACTTCTGATGGGGTTGGTACGGTACGATGCTTTTGCAATCATGCTTTTATTTGCAGTTTATATCGATTGATCGATTTTCTCCCTCCTCATTATTATTATTTTGGACTATTTTGCATTAATTTATGACGTATAGTACTGCGTAAAGTAAAGTCTTGACCCCTCCTTGTTTCTTGACATTTTGCTTCCAGAAAGTCAGTATTTTCAATATAGTCTTGAGGAATAGTTCTCCAGGCTTTCTGAAGGAATTTTTTTGTCTCTTTTCTTTCTGAGCGGTTTCAGAGGAATGTTTTTTGCTTGTTAAACCACACAGTGACCTATGAATCATTCAAGCATTAAAAAAATTAAAAAAAACATCTAACTTAAGGCATGAGCCAGTGAGAAACAGGTGCAGATGATCAGGCCGGTGATTAGTTATACTGCTAATGCTGAATGCTGAGTGGCTGGAACGGACAAGAGGGGAAATGAGGTTGCTGCTGAGGTTGTTTCATAAACAACCAGTTTTTACATTGTATCTTTAGGCACTTTGAGGAATAAAACATTTGCTCCCAATTCTTTCATTTAATTAACATTATTTAATTTAATATGAAGAAATGCACTCGGGCACAGTACTGTATAACTCCACTTTCTGAGCAATTCTAGTTCCGTATTATACTTAAGCAATACTTAGGCTAGATATAGTCTCTCTCTCTCTCTCTCTCCATCTTGCTTACTTTAATCCTTCTTTCATGTCCTCTGTCTCACAAAGTCAATCGAGGAGAGAACTTGATATCTAGACTAGCCTAATGACGCGTAAACAATTTGTTATTAAAGTAGCGGTCGTTATAATGAAGAGGTGAAAACCTGGCGGATGATGATGACGATGATGATGATGATAGGAGAGGATTATGATTATGACTCATCGGTAATTTCTGTAAATAGGGATTTGTTGATCTTGCAATAACACAGCACCAACGAACATGTTTGTTAATCCTGACAGTATGCCAAGATCAGCTGCTGTGTCAGTTATTTCATTATTATTATTTTGTAATAAAGACATTCTACACTATTCATTTGCCACAATGTGAAACCACCAACAAGTGTGAAAACCTATACCTATAGTTATAACTGCCCTTTCATTTATACCAGCTAGGGCTGCAACTAACGACTGTCCGGATTAAGAAGTGCGTGCGTGAGAACTCGGCGGCTCTTATTCAGCTTTTTAAAATTAGCTTGTTACAATAAGGACGTTAAAGACGAATGAAGTTCTTTCGACTGCTCAAGCACTTGTGCGTCCTTTCCCAGTTATGTGACTCTCACACCCTTGACCACACACTAAAAATGCTATTAAGTCCCTTCTTGCTTGTTTAGATGACATTAAAGCATGGATGTCTCTAAATTCATGTCCTCAGATTAAATGAAAATAAAACTGAGGCTCTTGGACAAATGGATTCCTTGTTGTGCTCCTGGCAGCGACTTTAGCACTTTACTGTAAACCATTTGTAATATTTGATAAGGAAAATTTGACAAACAGATTAAAAACTCAGCTAAAATTCCTAGTTAAAAGAAACTAGATTCAATTACCAAGATTAAGTCGCTTTTAATTATTCGCAAATTTTGAAAAAGCAATTCATGCTATTATTTCATCTCAACTTGATTACTGTAATTAAATATATACGGGAATCAGTCAGTCAACTCTCTCTCTCTTGCCTACAGCTCTTCCAAAATCCTGCTGCTCGACTCGCACACGCGACCACATCACTCTGGTATCAAAAATCTCTTCCCTGCCTCCCGGTTCGCTACAGGGTTGATTTTATTACTTGTTTTTAAAATCACTAAATGATTTAACAACGCTGTACATCTCTGTGCGTTTACGGCCGAATACAATATCAACGAATCCCAGATCCTCAGACCAGTCACTCCGGTATGCCCCAAGATGTAGATCAATACTCAGAAGTGACCGAACGTTTGCTGTTGCTGCGGCTAAATTATGGAACTTAATATTAGAGCGACACCCACATTACAAACCTTTAAATCCACTTCTTTTCACTGGCTTTTACACCTGGCTGAGACATTTGATTCCATTTATTATTTCATTGTTCTTTTTATTAATTTTTAGTCACTTTTATTGATTACTTATATACTTACAAACACACACACTGTGATTTCTTATCTGTCTGTCTTGCACTTCGCTGCTTCGTCTGGGATGCTGCCGTCGTTGCACATTAACAGTGTTGTAGATTTCTGCTTTATGATTACCTTTAAGCATTTTGGCATCCTTTTGTAATTGCTCTGATAAACGTCTGTCTCTCAGTCCCACCACAAAGACTGTATCTTTCATCGTGCAGCGCTGCTAGGCAACGTAGCGTTGTACGGAAGCTATCTATTGACTCGCCTACTTCTTGTTGCTTCTGGTTAAATTTAGCTCCCTCAAAAATTACATGTCTTTGGGCTACAAAGTGAGCCTCTAGTTTTGTTTTAACTATAGCGTGTGTACGTCTATATACATACACAGACATACGTTCCACCAGGTTTAGATGTATTTTTATGGGAATTTTTGACTACTCTTTCAGAAGCGAATTTGTGAAGATGTTGGACGAGAAGGTCTGGCTCACAGTCTCCGCTCTCATTCATCCCAAAGGTGTTCAACTGGATTGGGGTCCGGACTCTTCCACACCAGTCAAGTCGTCCCTCACCAAACTCGCACTTGCATGTCTTTGTGGACATTGCTCGATGGCTTGTCGCCTCCAGGCAAGCGCTAAACCCAGACGTCATCCATCCGTGAATCGCCACTCCAGAGAACATGTCTTCACTGCTCTTAAGTCCAGTGGCAATTTTCATTTTAGGTCCTTTCATTTAAGTTGTTTAATTCTGGTTGTTTTATTTTTTTCTAATCATTGTACAGCACTTTGGTCAACTTTGGTTGTTTTTTTTATTATTATTATTATTTTAAATGTGCTATAAATAAATGTGACTTGATTTTTTTTTTTATTTTGCCACCACCACAACAAACTTCTTTCCCTGAATCTAGCAACTGTTTTGCCCGATTTAAAGGCTAAAATGCTGCCACACGCAGGAGATTTTTTGTTACTAACTTCAATAAGCTTCCACATGATTGACTGAGAGAGAGAGAGAGAGAGAGAGAGAGAGAGAGAGAGAGAGAGCGCGAGCGAGTGAGCACCTACCGTCTCTACACAGTCGCATGGCTTCTCGGTTCCTCCCACACTCTTTAAAACTTTCTTCCGGGTCTACGCCTACAAAGAGGAGTCAAAATTAAATGCATTTAGTGAAATGAAATTAGTACACTGTTCAATATATGTATTACACACTTTTGCATATATAACCAATTAAAAAGTAATCCAAGGAGATATAATACATACTGTAGGTAAACTGTATAATCAACAGTTGAGCGTTAACTAAAGCTAGTCATGTAGAGAAACTTTGCTCACCAGGGACGATCTGATCATTTTAATTCATACACATTTCTCACATTAACAATTTTTTCTGATTCTGTAAAGCTGCTTTGCAACAATGACCATTGTTAACAGTGCTATACAAATAAAATTTAACTGAATTAAAGACACTGATAACCAGGTAGCGCAGTCAGGCACACCGTATGATTAAAAAGTAAACAGTAAACCACACACGGGTAGTAAGTCTATGAATACTTTTTCAGGGTTTTGTCCCTTTTATCCCAGGGGTGGCCATATCGGATCATTTGATCCCTTGGCACAGGTTTTATTCCTATTGCAACTATGCCATTTTCTAAACCAGTGTAAGAGCAGCACTGCATGAGGTGGCTGGGTTGTACGGGGTGTAGGGATAATGTTGTTGCCCAAGGACTTAACAGTGTGGACGTGGCAATGGTGGGGCTCGAAATCCTGATGACCGACTTTTATTGTTTGGCAATAAATAAACATATAAACAGGTAGAGTGCAAGGTATAAGTTAAATGTTAACTTATTAAATGTTGTTAAATGTGGGATATAAGACAAAGTGTGTGAGACAAACAGGTTAAGAGTGAGGTATATAAACAGGTAAAAACTGAGATATAAACAAATTAACTGTGGGACATAGACAGGTTAAGAGTGAGGGATATGAACAGGTAAAAATGGGGCTATAAACAGTTAGAGTATGGGATATAAAGAAAGAGAATGTGGTATATAAAGAGGTAAAGTGTAGTATATGAATTCAATTCAATTCAATTCAATTTTATTTATATAGCGCTTTTAACAATGGTCATTGTCTCAAAGCAGCTTCACAAAAATTAAAGAAATATAACAAAAAAAAAAAAAAAAAAAAAAAAAAAAACTGTATATAGAATAATTATATATAAAATAATAAATAAATAAATAAAATTATAATAGAAAATAAATAAATAAAAACAAATAATAATAATAATTATAGAAAAAAAAAATAATAATTGGAAGTGTGGATGTGTGAGAAAAATGTGCAGATAATAATGAGACGAATGAATGAAATTTGTCTGATGAGCAAGCCAAGGGTGACGGCGACGGTGGCAAGGAAAAACTCCCTGAGATGGCAATAGGAAGAAACCTTGAGAGGAACCAGACTCAACAGGGAACCCATCCTCATTTGGGCGATAACAGATAGAAATATAACATCTTGTGTGTTGTGCAGGTGAAAATTCAATATGACAAATTATTTAAATTGACATGAAGACCAGTTCAGCATAGGGACGAGTCAGAGAGGCAGAGTGGTGTATATGAACAGTTAGAGTGGGGTATATAAATAGGTAATTGTGGTGTATGATCAATTAGAGTAGTACATGAAGAGGTAAAGTGTATAATATAACAGAGTTTAGTATCTAAAGAGGCAGAGTGTAGGACATAAAAAGAGAAATTGTTGTGTATATAAAGAGGTAAGGAGTAGTACACAAACAGTTGTATTGTGGTATATAAAGTGCGGACAGTGGGTGCGGTGTGGTGTGTGGACAGTGGGTGCGGTGTGGTGTGTGGACAGTGGGTGCGGTGTGGTGTGTGGACAGTGGGTGCGGTGTGGTGTGTGGACAGTGGGTGCGGTGTGGTGTGTGGACAGTGGGTGCGGTGTGGTGTGTGGACAGTGGGTGCGGTGTGGTGTGTGGACAGTGGGTGCGGTGTGGTGTGTGGACAGTGGGTGCGGTGTGGTGTATGGACAGTCGGTGCGGTGTGTGTGGACAGTCGGTGCGGTGTGTGTGGACAGTCGGTGCGGTGTGTGTGGACAGTCGGTGCGGTGTGTGTGGACAGTCGGTGCGGTGTGTGTGGACAGTCGGTGCGGTGTGTGTGGACAGTCGGTGCGGTGTGTGTGGACAGTGGGTGCGGTGTGTGTGGACAGTCGGTGCGGTGTGTGTGGACAGTCGGTGCGGTGTGTGTGGACAGTCGGTGTGGTGTGTATGGACAGTCAGTGTGGTGTGTGTGAACAGCCCGGTGTGCTGAGACTGAGTGACTGACTGGATGTGACTCTGATATTCGGGTAAACACTTTTGCTCTGTCGCTGCTTTACCGCCGGCTGCCTTCTTTCAGTTTTTTTTTTTTTTTTTTTTACTCGTTGCTATGGGTTACGGCTGGAGGACTCACCGTCGGTCGCGTGCAGCTTCACAGCGTCCACCCAGCAGCTCCACGCCTGGCCCAGCATGACTTCCGGACTCGGGAGAGACGCCGCGCGCTCGCCGATGGCCGCCATTGCTGACGCGCTTTCAGTCCGCTGCTGCTGCTGCTGGTGTCTGGGCGGCGCTCTGGCGCGCTGCTCCGCCCGCGACTCGCCCTCCTCGGCCCTTTCCGACATGCTTCACCGCTAGAACGGGGACACACACACACAGCCAGTCAGCGCTCGGGTTAAACACACCGAGGGGCGAATCGGCTAAGATTTCCCCCCTCCTCCTCCTCCTCTTCCGAGCTAAACTCAGGACTCTCGGTGTGCGCTCGCATCGCGGCGGAGATGAATCAATCACACGGCGCGCGCTTTACGAGCTGGATTAAAAACTTCGGCCCCGATCACGTGACTCAGCAAAACACAGGGCACGAACACGCGCGCGCTCCGATTTACTCCCCGTGTGTGTCTTTTGTTTAGTAAAACAGAGCTACTGTAGAAAAATCCCACGTTCTCTCTCTCTCTCTCTCTCACACACACACACACTCAAGCGTCGCCGAGAAGCTATTTACTGTACGCAACTGAAACAAATTAAATACACACAACTTGCACATACAAACCCAAGGTCTAGTGTAACTGATTTACACTTCCAAGGACACTCAGTAAACACCCTGAAGCACAGATGTGTGTGTTTAAGTAACTGTGGTGCTGATCATGTACTTGGATGGCGGTGTGTTTCATTTAGTTTCTGCAAGCAGTTGTGACAGAGGCATCTACATCCAGTGAAGTTTAATAAAAGAAGGGGGGAAAAAATAATAAAATTCAGCAAAAACAATAAAAAGAATTAATAGCTCGTGGGAAATCCGTTTTAAGAGCTGGAGAAGTTGGCACGAGTGCTGGGGTCATTGTCCGAGAATGCAACGCAGCTACACAAGCCACAGCAGAGACTCGGGTTCGGTTTAGGTGGTGATTAGATAGAGATAAAGTGCGAGCTAAAGCCTATGGCACGACTACTCGAACATTGTTGAAATGCATTGTGGGTAATAAATGAAACAGTTGCTCTGTGCAGCAGCAGTTCTTCTTGAAGCCCACTTTGTGCACCGAGGCTTTTTCATGGTAGAACGTGTTCGGGCTTCTTGGCTCCGGTAAAGGTAATCTGTAATGCTACAGCATATAAAGAGCATCATGTGATTCTGGCTTCAAGGCAACAGTTCGACAAAGAATTACATACGGGTACGAAGATCAGTTGTCCGTATACTTTTGCTCATGGTGTGTTACATTTGAAACCTTTGCATTAGAAAAAAAAAATACACTTATAAAGGAGTTTTAAAAGGAAGCAATCAAGACAACTGTATACATCCTGACTTTTAATACACTCTTATCCTCGTTAACCCTGGCTTCCTGTGTGCACTAAACGCTCTGTGTTTATTCTGATCTGCTCTCTGTTACGAATAAATCTCTTTTTGCAGCTTTGGTACCCGTTCCAATCTACAACCTACACGCCAGCCTCGCCTCCTCCGAGTTCTAGCGGACGTGTGAGAGAGATGGACCTACGCACAGAGAGAACAAAACAAAAGTCGTTTCATTTGCGTAGATAAAAACAATAGGCACTGTAATCCTTTCATACACTATAATCATTATTATTGTAATCTCCGACTGGTCATGTGTGCCAATTCAAGCCATCGTTGCACACCTGCGGCTGACTGTTGCCTGTAGTTTTATGGTCCGTTCCACAGTGCTGGCACAAGTCAGCTGCAGCTGTGCAACGACGGCTTGACAGCATCTGATGGTCAGCTTGGATTTCTCTGGACGCTTTCACACCTTTTCATTTGTCACAACAAATGTGAGAAGTCGGAATCACAGCTTAACTGGTTCTTTTGATTTGTAGGATTTTGTTTCACACGATATAGCATGCAATTCAAAGAAAAGAAAGAATGAAAAACACAAGAACGACGGGTATGTAACAAGAATGTTTGTAAAAACCCAGGAATGGTCTTCTAAACAGATGACAATTCTGAAGCACTAAAACTGTCCTATGGCTCAATGTAGCTGTTCATATCTACAGCCCAAAACACATGACAGGCTTAGTGATTTGACCCCCCCCTGCAGTCACACAAGGGTCAAATCAGAATCAAGCCAGAGTCAAATGAGAATCGAATTAGAGCCGAATCATAGTTGAATTAGAGTTGAATCATAGTTGAACAAGCGTGGATCGAGAGTCGAACAAACATCCAATTACAGTCAAGCGAGAGTCGAACAAAGTTAAAATCTGAATTGATCCAATGTCGAAGTCAAATCAGAGTCGAGCGAGAGTCAAATCAGAGTCGAGCGAGAGTCAAATCAGAGTCGAGCGAGAGTCAAATCAGAGTCGAGCGAGAGTCAAATCAGAGTCAGGCGAAAGTCACATCAGAGTTGAGCAAAAGTCGAATCAAAGTCAAATCAGAGTCAGACGAAATTCAATTTAGAGCTGAGTAAGAGTCAAATCAGAGTCGAATCAGATGAAAGTCAAATCAGAGTAATACGAGACATCAAATTCAAATCAGAGTCAAAAGATCAGAGAATTGAGAATCAAATCATACAAGGGTCAATCATAGATGAATCGAGTGTAAAATCAAAGTTGAATGATAAGTGGATCAGAGTCAAACAAGAGTCAAATCAAAGTTGAATCAGAGCCAAACCACTTTCTTACCCTGTATAAATCTATTAACTGCTACACATCACCTCCGCTTTCAGTGTGACATGATAACACTTGGAAACTGTCTTGGATGTTAATTATTATGACAGCGTTAGCTTTTGAAATGCTGCAAAAAAGCGAATGAGTCCAACTAACCATGCATGCATATCTGTGCGTGGGTTTTTTCATGGTGATCATCCTGACCTCATCCCAGACCCTATAACGGAGTTCACATGATCCAAATTGTGCATCATACATTTTTTCTTTAATTTAACACAGAGATTAAAAAAAAAAAAAAAAGTCTTGTGAAGGGAACGACTGTTTATACCTTCTATAAAGTGAGTGATTAAATGTTTCGGAGATGTTCAACAAAATAACGTAACCACAAATTTACAGGAAGTACATCACCTCATTGATTAAAAAAAAATAAATAAATAAAAAAAAAAATGCAATTGTAGTCAAACGCATGTCCTCAAGTGTTTTATTCTTTACAGATCTGAATATCTGATACTCAGGGACTATTTTAATCCGCCGAGGGTTGTGAAATAGCAGCTTTTGGGCAAAAAAACGTCTCATACCTACTGAAAAGTGAAAAAAAGCACTCTGCAGCCCAAATCGGCAGATCCTCATCGGCTTTGGTGATACCGCTCGGCCACACACGCTGAACACAGGACCTGCAGGCACACGGCAGAGAGAAAGTTGATCGTATTGATTTCATCGTCCACGCGCAACGACCGCCATTTAGGGAGTCGGCCACATGTCTGCCAACAGGAGACGCCACTCGGCTGAAGGCCAAGCGAATCTGGTTGTGGCTTTCTGGTACATGAGCTACTTATGGAGCAACCCGCCGCTACAGAGTAATCCGATCCAATAAGCACAGTTGGCATCCCGTCTCGTTAAACCCTTTCCCAAACAAAGAAAAAATAAATCAGCTCTAAAAAACTTCAGGCTTTTTAACACATTTTAAGCTTTGATACATGATAGCACAGGTGAATTCAGTACTAATGGCTGACTGTAATTTTAAGTAAATGTGCATGATACAGTATAGTCTACGGATGTTAAGAATCGAAAGGGTATGCGTATAAGAAAGAACACGCATAAAGGTCACTAATCTGGAAAAAAATAAAAAGTAATATCGCTTTAAAATGTTATACGCCACGCCTGACATTATCACAAGCAGCGGAAATGGCATTTATGCAAATGGTTTCGGTGTACGGTGGTTAGTCAGCGTGACCACAGGCCTGCAGTTTGCGTAACTGGTTAAAATAAAAATAATTCTCCTCCGAGCTGAGTTTAGGAAGCGCTCCGTTTTACTGGCATCAACAAGAATTCACAGACTAAGGATCACAAAAATACTCATCAGCCATAACATTAAAACCATTAACATCGACACCAGGTCTCGGGTTCCCCTTGTGCCACTGGGGCGTGATTCCACAAGACCTGTCGTGGTTTGCTGCGGGGTCGGCAACAGGAAGTTGGCAAACGCACTGCTGTGGTTTTCTGGGTACAGCGTCCGTAGAAACGGATGGATCTGTGGAATTTGCAGCCAGAGTTGGCAGTCTTAGACTCTTTGCCTACTGGCCCCCATGCACAGTGGTCTATGGTGCACGATGGGTGTTCTGGTGCCTTTCTATCAGAAGCATCATTGATTTTTTTTTACCAGTTTTTGCTGCACTGGCTTTTCTGTGGGATTGGACCGGACAAACTGTCCTTTTGTTCCCGTGGGTATGGGTGAACCTTGGATGTCCATGACCCTGTCACCAGCTTGACCAAAATTGTTTAGTTCACCTGGCGGTGGTGTTAATGTTATGGTTGATCTGTATACACACACACTTCCAATCAAAAGCTTGAATTTGCAGCAGAGGTACGTTTTGGTCTTGCTTTCCTGGCAAGGTCTTCATTCATGAGAGCAAGTTTCATCATGCCGCTTGATGGGTTTTGCAAATGCACTTGACAAAACTGTTCTGGAAAGAACTGTTCCAGAACAGTGACCTTCATGTCTTAAAATAACAAATGACTGCTGTTGCTGTTGGTATTGTTACTTAATTACATAATGCCATAAGAATACAGTAATGTTCTGGAATGTAGAAAAGAAATCCATAAAACCTGTGTCCAAACTTTTGACTGGTACAGTGTGTGTGTGTGTGTGTGTGTGTGTGTATTGTAATGATGTACATCTACATAGAAAATCTTTGATCAAAATGTTACGATAAAAATCCTGACTGTAAAGTCGTAATAATATGGAGCCATAATGTCCTAAACACCATCATTTGAAATAAAAAGCAAGAATTTAATTTTACAGTTTGATATTGAAGAGCAATAAAGAGAAGATGAATATATATAAAACAATAACTATCATGTTATTAACACATTGTGTCTGAATGGAGAATGAAACAACAACAACAGGTATGCAAAAATGTAAGTAGTTTCTCAGTATAACTTCTTTACATGTTCATCTTTGAAACATTTTCACATATAAATATGTTGTTGCTTTTGTTATAAACATCATTTCTAAGAGTTTGTTTTTGTCCCTGTTGGTCAGCTGTCATTCCTCCATTCATTCAGAGGCCTGCTCTAGTCACTTCCCTAGAACAAGTGCACTTGGCCAGAGTGAAAGCAACAACAACAAAAAAAAACATGGCGAAACACAAAACAAGAAAGCTGAAAAGTGCAGGAATTAAACTGAGTGAATGTGAGACAGTGTCACGTGGAAAATCACGCCGTTAAAAGCGAACAAGATTTAAACTTGGACAAGAATTACGTCACCAATATAAAATGTTTCTGCCGTTTGAGGAGGAGGAGGAGCGGGAAAGGGGAGGGGGGCGCTAGCAGCAGGTTAGCTTCTCTGCTAACTGCACCGTTAGCCTGTTAGCATGAAACCCCGACTCTCTGCGGTGCGGTTAGCTTCCGCGGTGCTAACCGAAGCCATTTGCAGCCCAGCGTTAGCATCGCTAGCATCCAAACTGCCCCTGTCGAGAAGCAGAACAGCCATTAGCAGCTAACGCCGCTGTCATCTTTGTTCCCTTACCTACTGTCCCGGAGCTCAGAGATCCGAGCCAGGCTCCGAGAGCGAGCTGATGTGTAGAGCCGTTAGAGGAGACACAGAACGAGGCTGGAGGAGGAACGCGGAGCGGTAGCGCGGTGCTCAGGGACTCTGGAGGTCTTCACCAGGTGCTTCCATGTCTGTTTACCAGGCAGCATTCTGGGACCGAGCGCGTCACATCAGCCAGCGCGCACGCGCACCACGCCGCTCATCGCTCCTGCGCCGCTGTCCGGCTGTCAACCGGGAACGGGCGTGCTTACAACCCCTACCCGTAATCTGCCTGGACTCGAATCGCGCGCTGTGATTGGCCGGCGGGGAGTTCGAACTCACAAACAGCACGCTGATTGGACCGTCGGCTGACCAATCCTGACGCGAGGGAAAGTGAACGAGCGAACAAAAACGGTAAACTACTAGGAGACTAACAAATAGTTTCAGATAAACAGGAAGTAAACAAATGAACAGGAAATGAAGAAACATACAGCTAAGTAACGAACTAAATAATGAAATAAAAATAAGTAATTATTTTTTATAAGTAATTATTATTACATTAATAAATAAATAAATAATAAAATGGGAAACAAACAAAATGAATAAATAAGAAACGAATTTAAATAAACAGACTAATGAATTAATAAATGGCAGAGAAATAATAGATAGATAGATAGATAGATAGATAGATAGATAGATAGATAGATAGATAGATTTTTTAAAATCATAACATAAGTAAGTAACAAGAGCCAGAAGTTTACCTCAGATTTTTAATATCAAATAACAACTCTTTTTTTTTTTTTTTTTTGGTCTTTCGGCTGCTCTCGACAAGGGGTCGCCACAGCGGACTATCCAGTCCGCACTACAAATTGGCACAGTTTTTACGCCGGATGCCCTTCCTGACGCAACCCTCCCATTGGCTTGGGACCGGCACTGCATTCAGTAGCTGGGGTTTGGGCACTGGCTGGGAATGGAACCCGGGCCTTCCGCAGGGCAGGCGAAACACCTACCACTGAGCCACCAGTGCCCCTATCAAATAACAACTCTATTGATTGTAATCAGCCCTGCAGCATATTTAATGAGCAAACAAACAAACAAATGCATACATACTGACCTTCTGTATAAAACATCAAATACATTACTAAAACAACAACAGCAGTAATAACATGAGTCAATGAAAACAAAACAGAAAAATACTTTATCAAGGTCACTTTAATTTATACTAGATTAAGATAAAAAAAAAAACTTTGTCATTTATTGACAACAAAAAACATTGTCTGGTAGCTTTTAGAGACCAGCAGTAATAAAGAAAATTTAATAACAAACAAAAAGATGTTCTCCCCGTGCTTGGTGAGTTTCCTCCAGGTACTCCGTTTTTTTTCCCACGGTCCAAAGACATGCAGATTAGACTATTTGCCGTTCCCAAATTGCCCCATAGTGTGTGAATGAGAGGGTGAGTGTGTGTGCCCTGTGATGGATTGGCACCCTGTCCAGGGAGTACCCTGCCTCATGCTCTAAGTGTACCTGGGATAGGCTCCAGGACCCCCGCGACCCTACCTACAGGGTAACCCTCCTATTATCTTTGGGGTCATTTTGACCCCATTAAATTTTTAATGTCTCAAAATAAATTATTAACATAATTTTTATTTGCTTCATATTCAGTGACCTTTATACATAAACTTGGGTAACTGTTTTAATTATGAGATAGATAATTTTCTGGAGGTTTAAATTGCTGGTGTCTAATTGACCCCAAGGATAAAAGATGTTAGTAAATTTGAAGGTAACAGGAGGATTAAAGCAGTGTAGATGATAAGTGAGTGAGTGATTATATATATTATATTATATATATATATATATATATATATATATATATATATATATATATATATATATATATATATATATATATATATATATATATAAATAAACAGCTTGGTTAGTTTTTTTTCTCATGTTTCAAGGTGATAATTAGCTACCAAATATTAAATTTGTTATTTTAATATAAACTATGTGAAATGAAAAAGAAATACATGGAATTGAATACATAGGTACATAGATATTAGGCACAATGCACAACAACAACAACAATAGTAATAATATATATATTTTTCTGTATATTTCTTTTGTTTTGTTTCAAGATTATGTATGTAAATAAAATAACTATTTTGTCTGTACATTGGTCAGAACTCTCTCTTTCAATGATCTTTATATTTCATACATTGGAGAACCAGAAACCAGTCTCAGAAAATGTTCTGTCTGTATGTCTTTACGTCTGTCCAGGCAAATTTTGTCACAGCATCATGCAAAACTGGCTGGAGAAAAATTAAATGTTGCCAATACTTAGGTATTTTTCTGCAGTTAAACCTGCACCATAAATTAAATCAGAATGTTGAGTAAAAGTGAGGAGCTATGTGCCAGATTATAAACCACAAGTTTTTAACAGCGCACTGTGCGTGTATGTGTCAAAATGTGGGTACGTCTTAAATCGACCACTGGACAGAATTTAATAAAACATTTGCAGTACTTAGATATCTGCCTGAAGTTTGACTTGCGCCATAAGTGAAATCAAAATGTTTTGTAAAAGCGATGTAATGAAAATTTATGTGCCGAATTTAATAATCTACTTTTAAAAAAGCTACTAATAAGCTACTTGCTTAATTTAAACAAACACCTGCACCAATAGATATTAATTAGAAAATGTAAACTGAATATTGTTACTGGGAATAGTTCATATTTTCATTTTGGCATTTTTTTTTGTATTAATTAGCCATGAGTTCTGCCGTACAGAAAGACAGACAGGCATCAACATGGGCTTCAACCTGAAATATATAATAAATAATAATATCACTGATTACATTAAAGCTGATTAGGGTATTTTTAGCTTTTACCCTTTAACTACTTCTACAAACTCAAAAACTAAGTGTGAATTAATTTAGCAGTGAGTGCAATAAAGGATGCGTCCACAGAGGGCGCTTTGTTTCAATCAGTGAGTATTATTTGTTCTTCCCGGGGTTTTCAATAAAGTTTTTATCGAAAACCCTCAATACACACAGAGGGACAAATGGGCACCATAACTGATGGTAAGACCCGGTTTATATTATTTTTACGGGAAACTATCATTTGATTTAAATTTAATATAATATATATATATATATATATTTATTTTTTTTCAAGCGTTTACTGGAAAAACACTGTAGATTTACAGAGGTGTGTAGAAGTTGAAGACCCTCGCTAGGTGTGTAGCTAACAGATTAGCCGAGTTGAAGCTACATAACTAGCTTGGTTATTACTGACTTTATAGTAATACATATAAAATAATTCCCAAGCAGATATGGGAATAGTAATTAAAATAGAATAGTAAAACTATATAAGTTAACTTCAACCTCTTTATCTCAATTATGAGCTATCGTTTAACGTTATGCTAAGTAATAAGAGTTAGCCTGTAAGTCTATTAATGTGACGAATAACAAACCGCTCCTCATGCACTTCATAGGGTTTCTACCGTGTCGACACCTTAACGGGGCTTATTGTTTATCTAGTGCACTTATTATGTAAGTGGGAATGATTTTGGATACAGCCCACGTCATAATACTGTATAGCTTCCAGGAAAGCAAAGAACTGGGATTTTAAACAATTAGAAATTAAGGGCACAGTTATCACAACTTAATGTGCTGTTCAAAAGTTTGCACACCCACTACCTATATAGTTTCATGTTGTATAAAAGAGAAAATTCCATCTTTTTGCTCGAATATTATGTTGATACTAATCATATACTAAGTCCTCCACCTGTGTATCATCTTGCTTATGCTTTTCATGTGCCTGTCTCCACTCCAGATGAGGTCATTCGTAAACGGCTGCTTATCGATGGCGACGGAGCGGGAGACGACAGACGGATCAACGTCCTCCTGAAAAGCTTCATCAAATGGTGCCACTCAAATGTGACGCCGGAAGAAGGGTGACTAAATCCAGACCTCGGCTTTTAGGGCTTGTTACAGATTAGTTATTTGTTTCTTCTATTCAGTTAAGTTCAGTTTTAACCAGACTCAACAGGGAACCAATTCTCTTTTGTGTTCTCATTTCTCTTTCTCTTTTTTTTTTCTCCTACAGATTTGCTCAGTACCAGAGGATGCTGGGAAGCTTGTCGCAGTGCGAGTTCTCGATGGGAAAGACGCTCTTGGTGTACGACATGAACCTGAAGGAGATGGAGAACTATGAAAAGATCTACGAAGACATCGGTGAGGGCGCGATGTCCCAGTTTGAGACAAGTGTTAATTCAGTGCAAATTAAATCTAATGCCTTAAATCAGCCATTTGGAAAAATCCTATGGTGTGAGGTTTTTTTTAGTTTCCCCTCTCACAGCTTTAGTTCCTACCTTAAGCTTGGAGTAAAGACCATGTTCCTGGAAGAAACATAGCCAGTCTAGTCAGCTTTCTTTCTTTTACTTTTGTCTTCTCACCAGACTTCATGTCAGCTCAAATATTTCTCCATTATTTATGTAATTCTTCCTAAATAATCCTTAACTCACTATAACTCGCATAAATACTCCTTAACCATATGAGGACACCGAAAAGTAGAACAGCAAGCAAAAGCAGAAACCTCCCTTGTTTTAATCATATTGATTACAGGAAGCTAAAAATGACTATTCATGACGCTTCTTTTGTTCCTCAGGTCGAAACCTGCATTATGTCTAGGAGCAGGTCCGGTATTTGATGGCTCAAGGATCTTTAAAAAGTCAATCAGAGCAGTTTAATATAGGAGTGTGTAGGAGTTTAAACAGTAGTTCCCTTTTTCAGTTTGATAGAATTAAAGCACCTTGAGGTTTGAACTCATGTCTGGTCTGTTTCCTTAACGCAGAGCAAAGCATCTCAGCCGCGCATGAGAAAATCGCAGAGTGCAAAAAAGAGATCCAGAGAGCGAAAAGGGTACGAAAGAACCGCCAAGGTATAAGCACTTCTTCTTTTCTTTCTCTCTCTCTCATATACAGTGGTGTTCAAAATCACTCATCTGTATAAAGTTATGAATTTACCGTTTTAAAAAAATGCTTGAAGTTTAATCTTTCTTGTGCATCTTTGAACTAACATTTAGTTGTATAACCAGGTTTCTGAGAACTGCTTCACATCTGTGACAATTGTACTACACGCCACAATTCCTCTGCGTTTCTTGGTATTTCCTCTTCAGCATAAGGCAACATGACCTCTTGAAGTATTCCGATGTACTCAAATTGATCCATGATCCCTGAATGTGATAAATAGGCCGAACACCACAGTACGAGAAGCTACATCCCCATATCATGATGCTTGTGCCTCCATGCTTCACTGTCTTCACAGTGTACTGTGGCTTGAATTCAGTGTTTGGGGGCCTGGCAAACTGTCTGCGGCCTCTAGACCCAAAAAGGACAATCTTGCTTTCATCAGTCCACAAAATATTGCACCATTTCTCTTCAGGCCAGTCAATGTTCTCCTGGAGAACTGTAACCTCTTCAGCACACGTCTTTTTTCCAACAATGGGACTTTGCGGTGCTTCTTGCTGATATCTTGACTTCACATAGCCGTCTTCCGATAGTAACAGCACTAACTTGTAACTTTAGATGTTCTTTGAGTAAATTTTTTTTATTCTTTGATCCAATCGAATGGTAATTTTCCGTTTTCTTCCACATCTTTCTGGTTTTGGTCTCCATTTTAAAGCTTAAAAATGATTTGGTATCATTTTAGCAGAGCAGCCTATCTCTAATCAACTTAATCTGATTTTCACAGAGAAATGCACAGGACAACCGTTTCTGCATTTATCCTTAAATAAGGGGAACTTGTTTGACAGCTGCTATTTTTTTGAACAGACTAATATTTTTTTTCATCACTTACATTAAACTAATAATACATTTAGCACATTTTTCTTCACGTTGTGATTCAGAATAGAATGTGCAGGGAGTCTAATGCATTTATGTGATTTATATTAAAAGTTATTATATGGATGTGGAGCTTTACTCACTTTTTTCAATGCACTGCTATTATTTTGAACACCACTGTATATAGTGTGTGTGTGTGTGTGTTAAAACTTCTGTTGGCCAGTGCTTTCCGTTCAAGCCTATTGTCTCCCCAGTCACTGCTGCGCAGGTGTGAACGTGTTACATCAGATCATTTGTTACAGTGGGAGCTTGTGCCGAAAGGAGAGCAGCGTGCAGTGATTAGTTTTTTTTTGTGGTCTGAGGGTGCACCCAGTGCTGAAACCACTCACGGATGCGCATATACAGAAGTGTTTTGGACCGATACTCTCAGGAAGGTGAAAGTTTCTTAAAGAGAATGATTACAGGTGACGAGATACGGATCCATCACTACGAGTCTGAGAGTACGGAAAGGAAACATCCTCAATCACAAACCGAGAAAAAGTTAGTCAACCATCAGCTGGAAAATTCATCAATGCTTACAGTCTTCTGAGATTCTTAAGGGCCAGAAGTATTGGAACGTTATCAGGGAAAAAGGTCCACAATCGACAGTGCTCGTTACAGTGAGACGCTTATTGAAGAGCTGAAGATTAAATGGAGAGGAACGCTAACCCGATGGCCTCGTGATCTAGCATCACACTTTTGCCTTTACTGTTGACTCTCTGAGAAAATTATGTTTTGAGGTGTTAAAGCGTCCTTCCTGTAGTCCTGATCTCACTCCATCAGACTTTCACCTGTTTGGACGCCTAAAAGCAGCCCTACGAAGATTTATTTCTGATGAAGGATTGAAGACAGCGGTGCAATTCACAGCTCAGACTAAAACATTTTTAATGAGAGAAAACAAAAGCTTGTTGCCACAAAGTGTAGTGAAAAGCAAGGAGATTTTTGCTTATTAATTATTGCTTACCATACTGTGATGGGGCATGGGCTGTATCGCAAATCACGCCCACTTATATGAAAAGTGCACTAGGTACATAATAAATACCATTATGTCTCCCACACTGTAGGAACCCTATGAAGGGCACAAGAAGCAATTAGTTTTTTTCATATTAAATATACTATTTATGTTATGATTTTTTTTATTTTTTTTTAAAGAGTATGATGCTTTGGCGAAAGTCATCCAGCAACACCCAGACAGACACGAAACGATGCAGTGAGTATAATGACTCTTTAATTAAACCCCTAGACCCAATGACGTAATGGTATTTTAATCAGCTCTCCAGGGTTTGATAGTAACTCATGATGAAGTACGATTCTGTCATCACAGGCAGCTTGAAGCGCTGGACAAAGAACTTCAGCACCTTTCACAAATCAAAGAGAACGTAGAAGATAAGGTAAGTCTTTTCTTCCTGGTCTTTTCAAATCTGCTTCACTTTTTCACACACACCCCAATCTTTTTTTTTATTTAAATTATCCCTTAATGTCCAGCTTCTCTTTTCCCCTTTCAGTTGGAGCTGCGTAAGAAACAGTTCCACGTCCTCCTCAGTACCATTCAGGAGCTTCAGCAGACTCTCAAAAGTGAGTCAGAACTTCTGTGGAAACACTAAGATGAATGCTGATTAAAAGGAGCTTGTTTGAAGATCTGCTGTTTGCTTGAATATGTAGATGAAACACTGAACATTTGAATCTTACTGTGATAGACTTGCTGGTTTCATTCAGATTTCATAGCTCAATTAGTAACTCAAATTCCGTTAGTGTCCTACGTCCTGTATTTTAATCAGCAGAATTTTTTTTTCTCTCTCTTTTTGGCAGATGATGAAAAGATGGAGAGTGATGAAACGTCCCAAGAAAGCCCAATGGAGAATGGAGATTAGTGTGTTTTTTTTTTTTTTGGGGCTCCCTAGTTCACAACTTTTTTTTAAATACAATGTGACAATTCACTGTAATAAAAGCAATGTTTTTCATGATCCTTTTTACTTCTGTCTCAAATGATGTACAGCGTGTAATGATGCTCCAGCCCAGGAGATGGTGCTGCTGTCATGCACTTAAAGACAATTTCTCAAGGCTGAGAGACAGACGACGTGACACCTCTCATGCCACTTCTGTAGGTTGATGGATAGACAATGAGAGAAACGGTTCTCAGGAATACCTGGGACTTCATCACGTAATTAATTAACGTTAGTTGAATTAATGGGGTGATTTAGGGGGCCAAGTGGAAGTTAACGCTTGATCTGTTTTATTTGATACTGTAATAAAACGTTTAAGATGGGTTTGTGAAGTTAAAGGCCATACGCATTTGGCAAGATCCTGATCCATGTCTTTAAATTCTGATACACAAATGCATTCCTGAGATAAAGACTGACTTCCTGTTTACAGCAGCACTCTCGAGTGAGCCAAAACACACGAGCATTCATTAGTAGTTTAAGAGCATTAGACCAGAGAAATACAGTGACGTGACCCCACAAAAAAAAAATATATATTTTTTATATGTTGCTTCCAAAGGGTCAGACTTTCTGATATTTTTAATGTAGTCTTGAGAAATAGTTCTCGAGGCTTCCTGAAGGACTTTTTTTTTCTTGCAAGTGTTTGGCTCTCATTTTCAGTCCAGTCCCTGTACCTGAGCAGTTTCACAGGAATTCTTTTTGTTTGTTAAGGCACACAGTTACCTATGAATCATTCAAGTATGAAAAAAAAACATAAGGCCTGAGAAACAGGTGCAGATGATGACAGATGATCAGGCTGATGCTGAATGCTGAGTAGTTGGAAGAGATGAGAGGGGAAATGAGGTTGCTGCTTACATAAAAAAATAATTTTATTGTATCCTTTGCAGCCTTTTGCGGTAAACCATTTGATCCCATTTCTTTACCTTCACCTTTATCACTTAATTTAATACAAATAAATGTTGGGGGGGGGGGATCAAGACTTTTGCACTTTCAGAACTGTATCTAAATTTGAGTCAGTATGTCCTGCTCGTTGTCTTTAAAGTCTGTTGCACAGGTCACTTCAGGTCACTTTTCCATGACTTCCACACCCAAGCTGCAGGTCTGTTTGTTCAGTCTAAAGCAATCAATTCTCAGACGTTCAGCAATGGAGTTAAGACCTTTCACATTGATCGGCTCTAATACAGCAATGCTTTAGATCTGTTTAAGGGTATACCTCTAATCGCCCACGGTTCGAGTGTGTAGGACTAGTTTATAATGGAAGCAGATCGACAAGTAGGTGTCGAATGTGCTTTAACGCTTTTTGTCTAGTATATTTCTAATTTAATCTTGACAAACTTACTCTTTGTTGCGGCTTGTTTTGTTCTCCAGAGACACGAGGGTCTATGTGAGGTTCTGATGTCGTGTCACCTGCATACCCGCATGTGACACTGATTACTGCATCTGTCACACCGTGTTACGTTTGCTTCCTCTCATCTGGCGGAGGCTTTTATCAAATCTGACAAGCGAGGCCAAATCCGGTCCGAGCAGCATGCTGAAATCGTGAATCGAGTTTACGGAATTTCAACCTTAACGCAAATGTAGTTGAACAACCCAGATGTTTTGGGTGTCTAGCTACAAGACGATTCATAAACTCGAAATGCACAACATTTCACATAAAGCACTTTTGCACTAACAGTCTGTACTTATAAAAGTAAAGGTTCAATAGGTACGATTGCATCTGCAGAGTTTTTAGTATTATTTCACATTTTAGGTAGTGGCTAAGGGGAACAGACTAGCCATTGTCATCACTTTAGCCCCGTTCTACAATCTTAGAAAAAGTTTCCTTAAGGGTTTATTGGACAGTGCTTATCTTCACAAACATGGGGTCCAACTTGGAGCTTTCTAATTTAGGGTAACCTTGTGTTGTAGATTGCTGAAGAAATTATTTCAAAGTTTATAAGGGTTCGAGATGTGGGCCAGGGGTAGCTCATTGGACTACGGTTCGGAAGATCCCAGGTTCAAACCCCAGAACCACCAAGTTTGCCACTGTTGGGCCCTTGAGCAAGGCCCTTAACCCTCAACTGCTCAGATGTATAATGAGATAAAAATGTAAGTCGCTCTGGATAAGAGCGTCTACCAAATGCCTAAATGTAGATGGACGCTTAGGTGTAGGCCAGGCTTGTGTGGAATGATAGCAATGTCCACTGTTGGACTTTTAGGGTCCTTAGCCTTCAGCAACTTTGCATAAAAGGCTCGTACCTCATCAAGTGAATGTAAACGTTTTCAGCATGGCCGATACGTGTCCCAAAATATTGCACAATAACTTAAATGTTTGGGTCTTGAAACTCGGCCATATCCCATGAATAATCAAATACGGTCCCAGCAGTCAGACATGCTGCTTTCAATTAGCGCCCCGTTTCAGAGTCTCGGCGACAGCCGAATTCCCTTCATTCCACCAGGAGACAGAAAGCGACTCTCAGGGTCATGTGGAGAGACAGACATAACCTGATGAGTCAGGTCCAAGCTGGACGGACAGACACTGAGAACTTTGTCTCATGCATTTAAAAGAAAATGTCAGTCAGTCAGCTCAGCCCATGTTCTTACACTCTCCAGACCTGGATTTGGGATTTAATGTGATAAGGACAGAATGTCAGGCAATAATTAAATAATAGACTGGGAATGTCACAAGGCGCCGAGGCCAGAAATGCTGCATTGTTTTTGTCCTACGTTTATATTTCTCAGTGAAGACAATAGATATACACTTTCAATAACAATGACATTTTGTTCTAGGGGAAAAAAACTCTAAGAATTGTTTTAACTGCTGAGTAGACGTTAACAGGGTTTAACGTCTACTCAATTCAATCAAAATTATTTAGGGTGTAGGTACTTTTTTGGAATTAAAAAGGTTCTTCCAAAGTATTCCTGCAGATTTATAAGGGTTCTATACTCCTAAAGAGCAAAATTAAAAGATTTATTAGTTTTTCTCATATTATGAGAGGCATTCAAGTCAAACCGGGACTTTCCTTGTGAGAATGAAGGCATAAAACCGACTGTGGGATCTGTACACACAATCATTTAAAGCCATTTCCATATGTTTGGGTCATTAAACAAGTTCCTGGGAGGCCAGCGTTTCAGACATGAAGCAGGCTGCATGATCATGGCTCTGAGAAGACTTTCTACCTGGATGGTATCCAAGCACTAATGATGGGATACACTGGGATATGTGCATTAGTGTAGAAGGGGGGTTATATAAAGGAGTTTGTCTTTATTTATATGAACCTACATATTTCTTAAAGTTAGTAAGGAATAAAACACATTTGGACAAAAAAAAAATCAACAATGGTGTGGTGCATTGTGACACAAAGCATCTGCTAAGTTGATTCAATAGTCGCAATAGTCAATAGTCCCAGTTTGACTTGAACGCCCCTCGTAAACATGAAAAACAATTTTATAACCTCAACTCTTAGATAATGAGGTTCTTCAGAGTTGGTTTTTGGATATTTAATTTCTCACCTCCCTAAAAGTTCCCCTTGCCTGACAAACTGAAGAATACTTTAACAAACTGTAGAATAAAAAATATATACAGTATATATATATATATATATATATATATATATCCATCCAGGCCCATGTTAAAGCTGACATTATATCTAGTCTTCTCTTAAACTCTCCTTTCTGCAGTTCAAATATCAGACAATCTTTTCCGTCACCCTTCTATCCCCATGTCTTCTTGCATCTCCCCTTGTTTACCTGCACAATATAACTCATAGCTCTTTTTACTCTCACTCAATAAAAGTCAAGACGCCCTGCTCTCTGCACTACGAGCGAGAAAGAACCAGTGGACAGCGTGCCGTTCCACATCTCCTCCCCTGTCGCTATGGTAACAGCACCACCAGGAGAGAATGCTGTGCTCAATAAGATTTTGGTCAGAACTTTAAAGCCAGCATGCGCACACTGTGGTCAGGACACGGCGTCTTGATCGTCCACGCCATCTGTCCTATTTGCTTTGACAGCTGGGTAAAAAGTGTTCCTAAGTAAGAGCACTTATCCAAGATCTACTCAATGAAACACATTTAGAACGTTGTTCGCATTGACAGAGTGTCCCTAAATAGAGAACGCCTATGTATATAGGATCGGCTTAATCATCGTTTTAAAATGTGATTGTCTTTAAAAGGCGTAAAATGTTTGTGTAATTTTCCCAAAACAAGAATTGTGAAAAGGGCGGCACAGTGGCGTAGTGATTAGGATCTTCAGGGTCCAGGTTTGATTCCTGCCTCAGGTCAGTGTGCATGGAGTTTGCATGTTCTCCCCGTGCTTGGTGGGTTTCCTCCAGGTACTCTGGTTTCCTCCCACAGTCCAAAGACATGCAGAGTGTGTGAATGAGTGTGTAAAGTGCATAAAGCCGTGTAGACGGCAATGAGAAAATTTGTGAAACTCCCACAATTCTATACTTAGCCTAGCATAGCATGCCAGACATTAGCATGAACCACATCCTACTAATAAGTTAGCTGTGGTTCACAATTAGAAGGGGTCCTTGCATTTCTTACTAAATTATGTGAAACTAAATCTCTCACTCATTAGATTTTTATATACAGTAATTTTGTTATGTGAGATTTCTTTTTTCAGCTAAGCACAGAATATGTTAGCTTAACTAGCACCTCTACCTTGTACTGTTTACAGCAGGAATTAGCATGATGTAACGTTAGAAATCGGTAGCAACTGTTAACAATATAACATTCCCCACATTAGACTCTTTGTTGAAAATCTTTATCTTAATCATTTATTTATAAGAGATTGACTAAACTACACTACAGAATAGAGGTTAGCAAAGTACGCTAGTCATGCTGATGATTTGTTTGCCACAAAAGCCAATTACCCTGGTGTAGAGTTAAAAAATAATCACTAATTTAGTAGTTGTATCTTCATTAATGACTCACTGACTTATTGTTTTTAAATTATTCCAAAATGACTTATATTAGACTGTCTGTAACCTCTGCAAACAGGAGATGTTAGCATAAAACTAGCATTATGGCACATTTACATTATTTCAAACTAGCGTAAGAACGGCTTTAATGTACATAGTGATATTATTGTTTCAGGCTGAAACCCATGAACATGTCTGTCTGTCTGTCTTATACATAATTCACTTATACCACTTCAGCGCTATTATTCAGCAGTGAAAATATGAACTGATCCCAGTAAAAATATTCAGTTTAGCTTTTCTAATTAATAACTATTGGTGCAGGTGTTTGTTTACATTGAAACAGTAGCGCATTAGTAGATTATTTTCAAGTAGATTATTAAATCCGACACATATAACATGCTTTTACTCAACATTTTGATTTCACTTATGGTGCAGGTTAAACTTCAGGCAGATATCCAAGTACTGTACAAATCATTTTATATTTATAACTATGAAACAGCTACGAGTTCTGATAGTTTGACGGGTCTATATAAAGGTGAAAATGGTTCGTTTTGGTTTAGAGAATAGCAAAGAGTTAAATGTGGAGGTGTTATCCAGCTCGCAGTATGGAATTGAATGAGAAAATAAATGTGAAAACCGTGTGGAGGCACAACAGTCAATAACTGCCCAGGGTGCTTAGCTCAACCTTCAGTGTGGAGGTGGAAAACTGAACACAGGTCTCCTGCTGGAGAGAACGCTCGACGAGAAAAGATGTATGTTAAAAGTTTAGATGGCTTAAAGAGTGGGGGTGGGGGTGGGGTGGGGGGGGTCCTTCAGGATTATATACAACAGAGATTCATTTCAAATTCAGAACAGTTCCAAATCAGGTTATGCTCTGCTGGTACGGATAATAAACAAACTGTTATTCACATTTTTAGGATGCTGTTGAATGGACGATTTTTATTGGTCCCAAGGTTTTGAGTAATTTTACAGATTTTTACACACACACATATAATTTATTTTTTAGGAAGGAGTCTCCAATGTTAGAAGTAAAGCAGCAATTGTATTTTCCACCACAAGGAAGTCTCCAGGTAATTGTGGGCTTCTTGTTACCATGACAACCTTCATTTTTTTCATCATATTTAAAAATTATTTTTATAGACAGGAAAAAGAGGCTGGTGAGTAAATGACTGAAAAATCTTCCTCTACATTAAATTATCATAAATGGCTACAAAAAGTCCTGCAAGTCTGCAATTACCGGGAACACTTTTTATATTATATATACATTTTATATATATACTGTATATATATATATATATATATATATATACATACACACACACCATGTATATATATACACACTATATATACACACACTAATATATATATATATATATATATATATATATATATATATATATATATATAGTGTATATATACAGTATACTCAGCAAAAAAAGAAACGCCCCATTTTCAGGACTGTGTATTTCAACCATAATGTAAAAATCCAAATAACTTTACAGATCTTCATTGTAAAGGGTTTAAACAATGTTCTCCATGCATGTTCAATTAACCATATTCAATTAATTAACATGCACTTGTGGAATGGTCGTTAAGACCTTAACAGCTTACAGAAAGTAGGCATTTAAGGTCACACTCCTAAAAACGCAGGACACTAAAGAGACTTGTCTACCGACTGTGAAAAACACCCAAAGAAAGATGCCCAGGGTCCCTGCTCATCTGCGTGAACGTGCATTAGGCATGCTGCAGGGAGGCATGAGGACTGCTGATGTGGCTAGGGCAATAAATCGCCATGTCCGCACTGTGAGACGCCTAAGACGGCGCTACAGTGAGACAGGAAGGACAGCTGATCATCCTCGCAGTGGAAGACCACGTGTAACAACACCTGCACAGGATGGGTACATGCGAACATCACACCTGCGTGACAGGTACAGGATGGCCACAACAACTGCCCGAGTCACACCAGGAACACACAATCCCTCCATCTCACAGCAAGAACTGACAAATCTGGTCCAGTCCATGAGGAGGAGATGCACTGCAGTACTTCAAGCAGCTGGTGGCCACCAGATACTGACTGGTACTGACTGATTTTGAGCCTCCCTTCATTCAGGGACACATTGGGAAACATTTTTAGTTTATGTCTTATGGTGTCGACTCTTTTAGTGTTCATACAAATATTTACACATTAAGTTTACTGAAAGTAAAAACAGTTGAAAGTCAGAGGACGTTTCTTTTTTTGCTGAGTATAATATATATATATATAGTACTGGTAAATTGCTATTGCAGGGAAACACCCAACTGTGGAGTAAAAACAGTAACATATAACCAAATACTTTATAACTTCAAACACCATAGTTGTATTTTTTGTCCACATGGGTTTTACTCCTTACTACGTTGAAAAAATATGTAGGTTCAATTAAATAAAGACAAGCGTTCAAGTCAAAACAGGACTTTTGATTTTGCAGAAAAACAGGACACAGTAAAAACTCATTTATTTCTCTAGATAATTCCCTGCTACACTAATGCACTTCCAATTTTCTAATAATTTTTTTTACTTGTGCTTGAATACCACGAAGTCTTATATAAATGTCAATCGATTTTCACCCTTCATTTACCCAAAGTCCCGGTTTGACTTGAACACCCCTCATAATATATACAGTACACTAGCATTTGGACACAAATATATGCTGTTTAACTTAGTGATATTAGTTTGCATGTGACATTATTATAATTATTAATAAACAAACGTACATTTCTTTAAGTAGACTGGCTGACTCGGACTCTGTACACAATCTTTATTAGCATTGCTCATAATGCACATGCAGGGCCATTCACAGTGTGATTAATTACAACAAAAACATTACAGACAAAAAAAAGATACACATTAGAGCAAGAAGTGTATTTGATCTGTATAATAAATAATACATTTCTCATTTATTTCTTTTTAATGGCATGCTTTGCAATTGCAATTATATATTATTTTGATTAAATAAGATCCATTTAGGTCAGAAAACATTGCATGAGGTACAAAAACCAGGAACAAAAAAGAGTAAAGCCATCAACAGCAAGAGACGTGCACTAGACTCCATATATATATATATATATGTACTGTAAAGTATTTACAGGTTAATTAAAACCTAATTTAAACGAAAAGATAAAAAAAGTCCTGCTTTGCGTTACATTTGCTGGCTTTGTTTTTATACAGAACTTCTGCGGCACATCTTCATGCATCAAGCCGACACGATATAGAAAACTGAAAATGGTACAGAATTATCCACTGGGTTGTTTCTTGTTGTTTCTTTGTTCCTATGGATAGTTAAGGGTTTTATTTAAACGCTGTTGTGACAGAAAAAAAATCCCCCTCTGTTCAAGAGCTACACAAATGCCTTTTCAACTGTTTACCATTATACCTATACCAATTTTAAAAGCCAAAAACAACAACAACAACAACTTCTGTGGATAGATTTGTATAGTGAATACATCTTAATGTACCATGTTTATATCCTAAGCATTTAACAGGACCCGATCCTCACCCTTGAAATGATTCCCGCCCCATGTGATAAGCTGGCATGTGATTGGATGGTAAATTGGTGTGTGGTCAGTAGGGCATGGGCCCGCTTGAGGTGTAACTCCCCACCTGGCTGTAGTCTGATTGACCGAAGCCTCCGGTTCCTCCGAAACTTGCTTCTGATTGGTTGAAGGTGCCCTGGTTGTAGTTTTGCTGGTTGTACGGTTGCTGGTTAAAGGCGGTGGTGTGTTTTTCAGGAGCCGGTGTCGGGTATCGTGCCGCGCCACCCTTATGCCAGCCAGTCTCTTTGAAGACAAACCAGATGTTTCCGGCCCAGAGGACAAAGTTCAGGTAGCCGAACACCTACAAATCAGAGTGAAACTAAAGTGTGACTCGTTATTTGTTATTCAACTGGAATTTAAAGTGAAGTTATAATGTACTATAAGAATACTTTAATCATTCTGTATCATGCTCAGTGCAATTACTATAATTTACTGTATACAGTAGAGTTTGACAAGTTGGTGTTTAATTAACAGTTCAGTTACTTTTAAAACTCGGATCGGGTCAGATTCTGGGGGATTTGAGTTTTTCAGATTCTGAGTTCAACAAGCTCCGTTTTTTTTTTTTTTTTTGTTACCAGGTTTAAGATAGATCCTGACAGATCACACAGATCCTGAGACGGGAATCAAACCTAGACCCTGGAGGTGGAAGGCGACAGTGCTAACACCTATGCCATTGTGCCGTTGTCAGTTACATAATTTGTACCAAACATTGTTTTATTAAATGATAAAAGAATGCAAAATGGAAGCATTTTCATTTTAACCCTTAAGTAAGTCAGTAGTAACCACATGTGTGACTTTAATCTACCCCTGTAGATTTCTCCTAGATATGTTACCAAAAATAACAGAGAAACAGCATCGCCATCACACAGGTCTAAAAGGAAATGAAATGATACCACAGAGGTGTTGAGGCCGGACCAGATGGGCCCGTACACCGAGCTGCACTTGTTGGTCTGCACTTTACACGCAGACATGAGCAGAAACACTTCTTCAGGGTCGGTCGCCACCTTCACGTCCGACAGAGCTTTGGCCCAAGCAGACGATCCAACCAGCCACATGAAGGAGAAGACCACCGTCACTATGAAGTCCTGCGCAAACACATCTGGATTTAAGTTACTTTGTTCACGGTATAAACTCGGTATAGGCTTGGCTTTACTTCATGCTGTCTTTAGCTCTTGCATTCAATGCCGCTACCTTCTCACACATGTCGTAGGTGTTTAATGAGAATGCCTGGTAATACAACTGAGTACAAGAAAGCCCTGTCTGATTATTCCACTTTACTACAGGAGATGTTTTTAAGAGAAACCTGGATGGGTCTCCTAGGAGATTATTGTTCAAGTACACACACACACTCACACACACACAGATCACACTAATGAGGAACAAGTTTTAAACTAGACACAGGTTAAACACAGAACTAATTAGCTGTTAATCCGGTGGCAAATCTTTTAATGTTTTATCATTTTTAATAATAATAATAATAATAATTATTATTATTATTATTATTAGTAGTAGTAGTAGTAGTAGTAGTATGCTAATATTTCCATCTACAACTATAATCTGGCTCTTTTGATTTTTAATACAAGAGAGCCAAGCAGTTATAAAACTTAAAAACAGGGTTGATAAAAGTAGAACACTGACCGTGAGAAGTTGTTAATAATAATAAATTTTAAAATAATAAAATAAAACAATAAATAAAATAATAATAAAACACTGGCTCAACTTCTAATTTGTTATTGTTTTCTATGGTAAAGTCCTCATGTGGACTTGTACAGCTAATGCTCCATATAATCTCTGATTATTAATATTAATAATAATAATAATATTGAGGTTTCTATAAAGAAATATATATATATATATATATATATATATATATATATATATATATATATATATATATTTATTAAAAAAAATAATAATAAAATTAAAAAAAAAAAAAAAATATATATATATATATATATATATATATATATACACATACACACACTACAGTGGAACCTTGGAATACGAATGCCCTCCCTTACGTATTTTTGCATCAGCTAATTCGTTTTGAAAGAGTCAACACACAATACAAAGCGCTCAAAAGCTACAGTATTTGATTATCCGTGTGTTTTTTTTTTTGTTGTTTTTTTGTAATATTGGTAATATTCTTGCGGCTGGAACGGATTATCCGCATTTACATTATTTCTTATGGGAAAACTCGTATCGCAGTACAAATTTTCGCCTTAAGAACTCGCCTCCAGAACGAATTAAATTTGTACTGTATGCCAAGGTTCCGCGGTCCAAGTTTATTTATGTTGAGGGAATAATTACCTTTTCCTATTTGTGCTATAAGACAAGTGATAACAGGGAGTAGGCTGGTTCATATAAATTATTTATACTGTATAAATAACAATAATAATGTATTGCTGAAAGTAAACATTTCAAGATGTGCTGTTATAATATAATATTGATTCTGCTACATATCAGGCTACGTGGCAGCAGTGCAGCGGCCGAGAAGTGCGAAACAAAAGAACCGATACGAAAACAAAACAACAAAACTGAAAAAAATATTACAAAAATTTTAACAAAATTACAGTTCCGGCAATTCAGACAAACCTGAAAATGTACCCATGAATGGACGGGACATCTGCCACTGATTATTGATTATTTTGATTATTTTGTTTTTTCGGATTTGTTATTCTGTTTTGCACGTCTCAGCCACCTGACATCACTCTGAAGATCAAATATTCTCCAACAAGAGCATGTCTTTTGATGCACATATTAATCAGGAATATTTTTTCGTGCTTACAATAAAAGGGCCACGGTTGTTCTCTCTGTACTTGTCCTGATAGAAGATGTAGACGACGGTGGCAAACAGTGAGTAGAGGAAGGCGAAGACGGCGATGGTGACGAAGAACTCGGCAGAGGACGAGAAGTCACCGTCCAGGTGGAGCTGCTCCTGCTGTCTGCCTTCACATGTGGGCACTGTGAACGTCTCCTGATTCAGCCTACGAGAGAGAGAGAGAGAGAGAGAGAGAGAGAGATGTAAAGAGTTTCCCAGGCTGCCATTCATATACCTGAGGAATCTGTCTTTCAAATGCTCTCTGCTTTCTGTGAGATGCTTTGAGATGCACTTCAATCCTTCCTAAAGTTCACACACTGCTCCAGTCTAGTTCGCACTCTTCTATTAGATTCAACGAATACTCTTTTTATTCTATTTTATTTCATTCTTGTTGTCCTATGTATTCGAGTCTACTTCAGCTTATTCGTACCCTGACGCGCCCATCACGCATCAGATCACATGACCTTCTCATATTGCTCCAAAGTCAAATCTTTATGCTCCCTAGCAAACCGAAGTCCTTTTTTTATGGACACACAAGCTGTTTAGTCTCCATCCCATGAGTTCACATCAGATTGCACAATACTTTCGCTATTAAGCAAAGCTCTTTGTTTTTTTTCTATAGATTTTTTAATGATGCAACTTCACCAGGCGTTTAAGTGATCTCCGATCATAATCAGTCCTGATGTTCTTCACTGAAGTTGACGGTTCAGCACTATCCTTCCAGGTTTTAATAATGTGTTGGACTCAACCCAATTGCAGTAATTTCAGATTCAATTTCAATCTGCTTAATTATATTATACGAGGGACGTTCAAGTCAAAAATGGGATTTTGATTGTGCAGAATAACAGAAAACAGTTATGAGAGTAAAAACCCCATTTATTGTTTTATATAATCCACTGCTACACTAATGCACTTATCCCAGTGTTTCACTAGTGCTTGGATAACATCAAGGTAGAAAGTTCTCTCACGACACCACATCCATGATCAGACTGAAATGTTGGCCTCCCAGGAACTCCATTAATGCCCCAAACATGTGGAAATGCTTGGAGTGTGGTCAGGACTGTCCAGAGATGATCAAGTTCCTGGGATGTGTAAGTGGTGTTGGTGAATGATTGTGTGAACAGTTCACACATTGGTGACAAGTTACAGTATCTGTCGAAGCTTTGGGTTTTCCACTCACTGAATGTTCACGGGAACAACTAAAGGGGTGCTCCGTGCCACCTTGGGTAGGGTCGTCATTCACATTTTCCATTTAATTCTATTGTAGTTTAATTTATATTCTATGTTTAATCTAACCTCATTCTATTCTCTTCTATTCTATTGTTAGTGTATTCTATTTGAATCTATTATATTAAAACAATTCCACTTCTATTCCTATACTCTTCCTTTATTACATTAGTACATTCTTCTTCTCTGTATTCTTTTATTTTCTGGTGTTGTTTCATGCAGTTCGATTCTATTCTATTACATTAAAATAACGTATTCTGTTTAAATGATTTTCTCGATTTCCGTTCTGTTCTGGTCTCGTCTAGTCTATCCTCTTAACAACCTGTGCTTTGTGTTTGCTGGAGGAGGATGTCGGGCCGGAGTGTTGGATCAAGGTGTCATGCTTGTTTGCAATGTTTCTGACTTGTCATATTTTCCCTATGAATAATGTAAGTCGGGTTGTTTTCTTAAAAAAAAAAAAATGAATCTCTGTAGTTTTAGACACACTCCAGCGTTCTTCTCCTCCCTGCTTCATTTTGTTCTGAATCCAGCCCTACTCAATGCTAAGTAACAAAAGATTCTGAATCCTTTGTTGTTTGGCTGTAATATGAGGCCCTAAAATATCTGTTATGAATTTTTCCGATATTATACACTTTCCCAAATCAGACGAAAAGGCTAGTCAGGATGATCAGCAATAAAATCGCCGTCTTAAGTAGGTCACCAGTTGAATATGAGCCTATGTGAGAACATCGAGCATGTCCCACCATGTTCAGTCCATCCCACATGTCTTATTCCATTCCAGAGGTTCGAGCAGACAAATCGATACACAGCTCAGCCAATCAGAGGAAGAGGAGACATAGAATGGAGACAAGAAGAAATCAGGGACGATCCTGATAGTGTCTGGTACAAGTGATCAGCCTGTACCTGAGGGAAACTGTCAGGTGTGATAAGAGAGGAAGCAGCACAGCATCAGTACCGTTCCTCTGTCCTGGATCCTGTCTCAGAAGGGAAGGATTTGGTGTAATATTAATGTCCCTTTCGTGCATTTCGCACATCCTTAAAAAGTGGCTTATTAAAGCAAAGAGAGATTTGAGAGGAACTTCAAAGGCGTACTGTATGTCAGCCTCAGAAAACCGATCTGGGACCGTGTTCGACTCTGTGTGCATACTCGCCTTCAAGGGCTCCGAGAAGGTTAAAAAAAATTTTTTTCTTTCATTATAAGAAAATCCCCTGTAAGAACAGGTTTCCTTCTCTTAGCTGCAAAACATTGAAACGTGCTTCACTTTATTTGGCTTTAGAACTAGTCCTGTCCTGGTTCATTTTCTTTCCCTTCTCATTTCCTTTATTTAAATTTTAAATGAGGTGATCGGCCGTAGTCTCCTGTAATTTTTTACTTTATTATCCAGGAAACAATTGCAACATGTTTTTTATTTTTAAATACCACAATGACATTTCCATACTGTATGTGTATAACTGTTCATTGGAGCAGCTCAGTGGTTAAGGTGTTAGACTGCTGATCAGAAGGTCCCAGGTTTAAACCCCAGCACCACCAAGGCTGTTGAGCAGAGCCCTTAACCCTCAACTACTCAGATGTATAATGAGATAAAAATCTAAGCCGCTCTGGATAGGGGTGTCTGCCCCAAATGCTGTAATGTAAGTATCGTAAGTCACAAATGTTGACCAATTGGAGACACGTGACTACCACAACAGTGGTTGGCCGAATTAATATTAATGGACGTTAAACTATGTATTTTCTTAATTATGTTATGTTCGAGGTGTATTTCGGAGCACAAAAAAAAAAAAAAAACAGAAAAATGCTTTATCACACAGATAAGCGTAACCTAGCAGCTGATAGCTTCAGTTCTGCTGATTATTTTCATATGTTGTGGTGGACTTTGTAACTTATTAAAAAAGAAAAACAAGCAGGTAAAAAGGATATTCATTTGCAGGAGTTTGATTTGTTATAATAACTATAATGATTACATCTGACGCTGTACAAATACGCGACTCCTCCTGGATATGTTTCCTAGCGGTAGAGTTAGCTTTGCTTCTGTTGAGAATGAGACAATGCTTTACACCTCTTAAAATGATGTTCAGGTAACGTTACCCGCTCCCTTGTTCCCCTGTTCCCCCTTTTCCTAGGTTGGGTTAGGGTTAGGGTACAGTATGTAGGGTGTAGAACACCTTGTTCCATATGCCAAGTGCACTTGATCTGGGATTAAAGAGGGATTTGGGATTCAGCCTTGTGTTAGCACTACACGGACATTCAGAGACAATACAAGAAGCGACTTACAAGGAGACAAAGTGTTATCGGATGTGATTAATTGCTGAAAGTGCTGGTGACCGTGACTGGATTTGCATGTGGGTGTATGTCAGTGGCGTCCCTTTAAGTAACGTCTCTTTCGCCATCCAGAAGTGGGCGGAACCCTGACCTCCGATTGGTCGGAATGTGTTGCTTCATTTCCGATGTTGTTGTTTCCGCGGTAACAGCTGATTCATGTGTGGAAATCGATCACAAACTAATTACAAATATATGCGTGTCTTAATGCTGCACAATTAATCCCCTAAAAAGCGGAATCGCGATATTGTGCCAGTGCAATAATTTAACCACAAAAGGCTGCAATTTATTACAGGAAATATATACGCATAGGGATTAATGTAGAGTTCGTGGATAATTAAAATATCGTTATTTGTTTAATACTTTTAAGATGATATAAAAATATTCTTAATCAAACATCATGAGATTATTCATGCCATTCTTTGCTGTTAAGAATGGCATGAATAATCTGAATAAATATGTTTCAATCCTAAATAGTTAGTTTAATAGTTAAACATCGCAGCTTAAATTGCGCAATCGCAATACGTGTTAAAATAATCCCGATGCGATTTTATTTTTTTAACTAATTGTTCAGCCCTGGTGTGTGTTAAAAAAGCGACAGTGTGTTGAAAATACCAATTGTTTTTGTTTTATACCAATCTGCTATAATGCAAGGCACTAAGCCACCGACTAAGCAACTATTTAGAGATTAAATATAGAACATGCCATTATTAAATATGTAAAATAAATAAATTAATTAATTTAAAAAAATAAAAATCACACAAAATTGGTGAACGTAATCACCATCATGTGGTAACAGTAACTCTGTTTCATGTCTCGCCAAAACATGCCATCATGCTGTTGATTATCTTCCTATACAGGTTTTCCCCACCTGCGTTGTAAAGCTGCCATATACTCATCAATGCTTATGCATGTATTCATGCCTTATAAGGCATTTCAGCTCTTATGGAGGTTCATTCTTAGGTATGACTATGTGATAGTATGTAACACATTACAGAATGCACTATGAATACCCGGATCACGAGAAAGAAGAAAAGGATGATTTCTAACCATAAAACATGCAGTCATCCTCAGACTTCAATCTATACAAACGATCCTGACATAAGCGAGGGCGTTTGTCATGCAGCTCCGGCAACCGCCGATAAATCGAAGCAGAAAGGCGAAGTTTAACAACTCGGACAAGAAATCATCTAGCAGGTGCTGTGGAGATTTTATTTATTTATTTATTTTTTTAATTCGAGCTTTTCCAAATGTCATCAGACTCGCAGCCGTAACGCTGAATCACCTCCATTTAATTAATTAGCACAGCTGCTAAATGGCGCAGAGCGCAGATAAACTGTACATTGATGACGTAGATAAAAAAAAACAAAGTGACTTCGTTAAAGTTAGCATGATATTAAAGGGATAATTCAGATCACTCTGAATAAAACACACACAACTTGAAGACACAGTTGCCAATAAAGCTATGAATTAATGTGTGTCTAAAAAAACTATCCATAAAAAAACATCCAAATCTTCACATCCATCCATCCATGTAGGTGAACATCTGTAGTCCAACTAGGGGCTGTGAAGGTCAGTAGTGACCACTGTATTTATTCCCATCTTGTACGGCCAGGGTAGGACCTCCAGTCAACATTCACACACTAGGGGGCGATTTGGGAACATTAGCATAATCTGCATGTCTTTGGACTGTGGGAGAAAACCGAAGTAGCCAGAGGAAAACCACCAACCAACCTCCAAGAACATGCAAACTCCAAGCACACAGACCCGAAATGGGAACTGAACCACAAACCTGGAGGTGCAAGGCGACAGTGCGAACCACTAAGCCATCGTGCTGTCAAACCTTTACATACCTTCTTAAAATGACATCTTTAAGTGTTTACATTTTTTTTCGGCTGGCCTTCATGGATAAAATATTATACTATATATATATAAAAAAAAAAGTGATTTTTGTTGATCTAGATTTCAGTTATTCTTATAATGAGTGAAATGCTCCAGGCCAATGATAAGGAAACAAATACTGAACATAAGTTTCCCAAGCCCCTGTTAAAGGTATAAAAGTGTGTGTGTGTGTCTGCATAAATGTTGTTCCAGCCTTTACCTGAACGGATATGCAAATTTAATGGTGATGCTGAGATTGCTGTCCGTCCGATTGACGCAGTCCACGCTAACCCGCAGCTGTCCAGTGTAGCCTCCACATGTCGCAAAAGCGAAGATGGCAAAAAGCTGCAGATGACATTATAAAACATGACATTTTTATTTACATTATTAAATTATTGTGACTGGAAAATAGGCGGAGTCACTCACTGAACAGTTATACTAAAATTATACTAAATAAATGGCTTGACAAAAAAAAATTAAAAAAAAAAGTTATAAATGTTCACCTGATAAGTCTCTGTAAACTACCCATTACTACAGAAATGATGATGTAGACCAATTACAACGAGCACATTAACATATAAACCTGTGATTTTCCCCCAGTTACCAAAAAGGCTGTAATGGAAACTGATTTAACACATCTGGACAAATCTGAATCATCATTTTAAAATGCATTTCTAAAAGCAATCAGTCGCGCAAAGGAATTCCATTATAAACATGTCAAAACCGTGACGTTAATGGATGCATGTATAAAATTAAATGTATTTAATTCCATTAAAATCAGCTTCATATCACTCACAAACCTTTTCCCATTTAGAATTTAATTCTAATTTAGATAAAAAAATTTATTTGTCACATTCTTGATATGCACTGAAATGCTTATATGACTGTTTGTGACCTAAAAAAGAAAGGAAGAATAAAAGAGAAAGGTAGATTAAAAACGTAAGATAGATAGATTTTATTCAGAAATTTAAATAATAGAAAGAATTTAGGATTAATTTACAAATCTACAATTTAAAAGAAATTTTAAATTAGACACAATGTCAAAATTTGCAGTATAATAAGATACAGTGCTTTGCCAAAGTACTTTTCCACATTTTGTCATGTAACAACCACAAAGTAAGTGTACTTTATTCGGATTTTTTTGTGATGGACCAACACAAAGTGGCACATAATTGTGAAGTGAAAGAAAAATTATAAATAGTTTTTTTTTTTTTTTTTACAAATAAATATCTGCAAAGTGTGGTACTAAGCCCCATTTACTTTGATACCCCAAACTAAAATCCAGTAAAAACAACTACCTTCAGAAGTCACCTCATTAGTAAAACACCTGTGTTTAATTTCATCGGAGTATATACTGTACAGTAAATACAGCTGTTCTGTGAAGCCCTCAGAGATTTGTTGAGAACACTTGTGAACAAACAGCATCATGAAGTCCAAAAAAACACACCAGACAGGTCAGGGATAAACAGAGGTGGAAAGTAATGAATTACATTTACTCGCGTTACTGTAATTGGGTAGTTTTTTTGTGCACTTCTACTTTTTAAAGTCGTTTTTAAAATCAGTAATTTTACTTAAGTATGTTTTGTTTGATGTATTGTACAGTGGAACCTCGGATTACGAGTAACATGGTTTACGAGTGTTCTGCAAGACGAGCAAAAATTTTGAATAAATTTTGGTTTACGAGCACCGAGTATCATGTATAACGCATGTGCTTCTTGTTTTTCTCTCTCTTGCACTGCGGAATTGTAGGTAATCGTCTCCCCTGCTGGGTGAACACACACACACACGCCCTTACACCAATACACACACACACGCTCTCTTGGCTTTACAGCTCCCCCTCCTCTCAGCTACAAACACAGGAAACTCTTCTCTGTCGCGATTGTTTTCAAAGGTGAGGAACTGATTAATTTGTCTTTTGTTGTTGTTGTTTTACTTTACAGCAGTGATTCTGTTAGTATGTGCTCACGCGAGTGTGACTAGCGATGTTCCTTCATAATTTTTAAACGGTTTTTAAAATGGTCTCTCTGTTAATGTGTGTAATGTGCGCGTGTGTGTAATGTGCGCACACACACACACAGTGCCTGCATGCACAAACGGAAACTGTAGGGAATATTTAATTTCTAGTGTATTTCATGATATTATGTGTGCACGAGAACAGAGTGCTTTCTTTCTTTGACCTCGACACGCTGCACTATCAGCAAACACATTCCTTAGTATAATCTATGTTCAGGTCGTAAAACCATTGGAGGCTCCTAACGAAGAACAACTCCCAAGCTCCGGTTTTTCTCCATGTTATGTTTTATAAACATTATGGACCAGATATAACCACCTGCTCTTTCTTTTGATACTTTTGTGTGTGTGTGCATATATATATATATATATATATATATATATATATATATATATATATATATATATATATACTCCTGTTTTCCACAATAAACTTTGAACGTCTCACTGAGCACTGGTCTGTGTGATTCATTGAGGGGTTCCCTGGATCCAGGCGGGACAGCAGAATACAGGCGGAGCACTGAGTAGACAAAAGGGGGGTCTACCAAAACCAATAAATCCTTACAGAAACACTTACTGTATCTGTCGGGATTTTTTAAAGGTAAAGTGCAGGTTAATGTGTTTTATTTTTACTGTATATTTTGTGTTAATTATTTTTATGTATTTTTTTTTTGGGCTGTAGAACGAATAATTTGGGTTTCCATTATTTCCTATGGGAAAAGTACATTTGGTTTACGAGTGTTTTGGAATATGAGCCCGCTTCCGGACCGAATTATGCTCGTAATCCGAGGTTCCACTGTACTTTGGGACATTTGAAATCATATTCGCTACTGAGTAAAAAAATTAATGAATGTAAATGAGAAATAATAAAAATAATGCAACTGGGAAGGAAAAAAATTGCAGCCCGGAAACCACTGCACTGATTGATTGATGGGCGTGGAGAACAAACGTGCTAGACTCACTAGAACGATAGAGATGGACAAAACAGACGCCAGTGATGCAGACACAGCTGAAAGTGAAATGCCAACAAATTCTTATGAAGCAAACCCCTTGAACTACACTAGAATCCCCCCATCCCACCCCCGCTGTTAAAAGAAACTCTGTAACTTTTACTCTGAGTACATTTTTTAATGAGCTACTTTTTACTTTTACTTGAGTAGATTTTTATAATGGTAACTTTACTTGTACTTCAGCAAAATTTCACTGCAGTAACAGTAGTTTTACTTGAGTAGAAAAGTCTATTACTATTTCCACCTCTGGGGATAAAGTTGGGAATAGTTTAAGACATGGTTAGGTTATAAGAAAATATCTCACAGAGCGCTGTTCAATCCATCATATGAAAATGGAAAGAGTATGACACAACCGCAAACCTACCAAGACTTGGCCGTCCACCTAAACTGACAGGCCGAGCAACGAGAGCATTAATCAGAAGAGGCTCTGGAGGAGCTGCAGAGATCCACAGATCAGGTGAGAGAATCTGTTCACAGAACAACTATTAGTCGTGCACTCCACGAACCTGGCCTTTATGAAAGAGTGTCAAGAAGAAAGCCATTGTTGTGTTGAAAGGAAGCCATAAGAAGTCCTGCATACAGTACAGTTCCACAAAGCTTGTCGCAAACCGCAAACAGGACTTCTTAGGCTTTCTTTCAACAATAGCTTTCTTTATGCCACTCTCCTATAAAGGCCAGATTTGTGGAGATTTTTTATAATAATACTTTGAGCAGAACTACATACGTGATTTTGTCTATAAAGACGATTACTCATTCATCCAATGCGACCCATCATCCTGTCGATCGTCTAATGTGTTTTTATTATAATTCCAGATGAGATTAGTCATTCAGTGATTTTTAGATCTCATCTGGCATCCAGACAGTCACCTGTTGTTGGATATTCACCTGGCTTTATGTTTATGTGCGACAGTTAGGTTTTTTTTTTGTTGTGTATCATACATTTCCATCATACAAATAATAAAAATTTTGCATCTTTATAAAAAAAAAAAAAAATTTAAAAAAGAAGAAAGAAATTAAATGTTAGAAATCAAAAGTTTTGGCACCTTGGCAACAGTGCTCCAGTCTCACCTGTATACTGGAGATTTCTACCCAAGACCGGCTGCTGTAATTATAAAGACTGTCCTGCGCTCGTCCCAGCACCCATGTAATAATTTAACATTAATAAAAATTAACATCCGATGATGAATTTTCTTTGGATTTGGGTGATGTTTGGCAGGCAGTCGCTTTCTCTGCATTAATTAGCTCTAAATGCACGTCCGTGTTTCCTTAAAGCTGCTCTGCTAAATGTTAAAAATAAATAAATAAATAAATGAAATAGACTATATGTCACGTTTCTTACGGTGTCTGCGTCGGAGGTGAGTGCGAGGCATGATCGCGGAGGCGAGCTGACGGTTTAACAGAGTATTTTATTTTGACTTTCCAACAAAAGCATACAACAAGCAAAATCCCTCCAACACAAACTAAACTTAAAAGACTAATGCTAGACGCCTGGCTGGAGTTCAGCCAGGCTATTTATAATCAAACATAAACATACTCATCAAATTAACTTCCCTCGGTTCAGGTGAGCTTCTACGTCACCTGACCGAGGTGCAAACTGGGAAATGAAGTCAAAAACGAAACTTAAGACGAACTACAAAACACAAACCAAAAACGGGCGTTAGGCGCCCTCTAGGGGTCAACCGTCACAGTACCCCCCCAAAAAAAAATGCTCCTCTGGAGCATCATCGGAGGCCCCGGACACCCACCCCAATGTTCTACCTTCCACCTCCTGACCAGGAGGCTGGGTGACGGGGCTGGAGACGTGCTCGGCCGTGGCAGAGCTGGAGACCTGCTCGGCCATGGTAGGGCTGGTGATGCGCTCGACGACGGCGTTGGAGCGGTCCCTGCGCTCGACGACGGCGTTGGAGCTGTCCCTGCGCTCGACGACGGCGTTGGAGCTGTCCCTGCGCTCGACGACGGCGTTGGAGCTTGTGCAGAGCTCGACTGCGACGTTGGAGCTTGTGCAGAGCTCGACAGCGACGTTGGAGCTGGTGCAGAGCTGGACAGCAGCGTTGGAGCGTGCACTGCGCTCGACGACGTTGGAGCGTGCACTGCGCTCGATGACAACGTTGGAGCTTGTGCAGAGCTCAACAGCAGTGTTGGAGCGTGCACGGTGCTCGACGACAACATTGGAGCGTGCTCTGCGCTCGACGACAACGTTGGAGCGTGCACTGCGCTCGACGACAACGTTGGAGCTTGTGCAGAGCTCAACAGCAGTGTTGGAGCGTGCACGGCGCTCGACGACGTTGGAGCGTGCACTGCGCTCGACGACAACGTTGGAGCTTGTGCAGAGCTCAACAGCAGTGTTGGAGCGTGCACGGCGCTCGACGACAACATTGGAGCGTGCTCTGCGCTCGACGACAACGTTGGAGCGTGCACTGCGCTCGACAACAACGTTGGAGCTTGTGCAGAGCTCAACAGCAGTGTTGGAGCGTGCACGGCGCTCGACGACAACATTGGAGCATGCACTGCGCTCGACGACAGCTCTACGTCGTCCTCAAAGCCGGGAGGCGGCGGCAGAACGGGTGCGTGGGACAGCGGCTGCTGGCATGCTAGCTCGCTATCCTCGAAGCCGGGAGGCGGTGGCAGAACTAATGCATTGGTCAGCGGCTGCTGACACGCTAGCTCGCTGTCCTCAAAGCCGGGAAGTGGCGTTGGAGCGTGCACTGCGCTCGACGGCGTTGGAGCGTGCACTGCGCTCGACGACGTTGGAGCGTGCACTGCGCTCGACGACGATGTTGGAGCTTGTGCAGAGCTCGACTGCGACGTTGGAGCTTGTGCAGAGCTCAACAGCAGCATTGGAGCGTGCACTGCGCTCGACAGCGGCGTGGGAGCGTGCCGTGCGCTCGACAGCGGCGTGGGAGCGTGCAGTGCGCTCGACAGCGGCGTGGGAGCGTGCAGTGCGCTCGACAGCGGCGTGGGAGCGTGCAGTGCGCTCGACAGCGGCGTGGGAGCGTGCAGTGCGCTCGACAGCGGCGTGGGAGCGTGCAGTGCGCTCGACAGCGGCGTGGGAGCGTGCAGTGCGCTCGACAGCGGCGTGGGAGCGTGCAGTGCGCTCGACAGCGGCGTGGGAGCGTGCAGTGCGCTCGACAGCGGCGTGGGAGCGTGCAGTGCGCTCGACAGCGGCGTGGGAGCGTGCAGTGCGCTCGACAGCGGCGTGGGAGCGTGCAGTGCGCTCGACATCGGCGAGGGAGCGTGCAGTGCGCTCGACAGCGGCGAGGGAGCGTGCAGTGCGCTCGACAGCGGCGTTGGAGCGTACTCGGCGCTCGACAGCGGCGTTGGAGCGTACTCGGCGCTCGACAGCGGCGTTGGAGCGTACTCGGCGCTCGACAGCGGCGTTGGAGCGTACTCGGCGCTCGACCGCGGCGTTGGAGCGTACTCGGCGCTCGACCGCGGCGTTGGAGCGTACTCGGCGCTCGACAGCGGCGTTGGAGCGTACTCGGCGCTCGACAGCGGCGTTGGAGCGCACTCGGCGCTCGACAGCGGTGTTGGAGCGTGCAGTGCGCTCGACGACGACTCTGGAGCGTGCCGTGCGTTCGCCAGTTCAACGTCGTCCTCAAAGCCGGGAGGCGGCGGCAGAACAGGTGCATGGGACAGCGGCTGCTGGCGTGCTAGCTCGCTATCCTCGAAGCCGGGAGGCGGCGGCAGAACAGGTGCATGGGACAGCGGCTGCTGGCGTGCTAGCTCGCTATCCTCGAAGCCGGGAGGCGGCGGCAGAACAGGTGCATTGGTCGTTGGAGCTTGTGCAGGGCTCGACAGCGTTGGAGCGTGCATGGCGCTCGACTGCAACGGTGGAGCGTGCACGGCGCTCGACTGCAACGGTGGAGCGTGCACGGCGCTCGACTGCAACGGTGGAGCGTGCACGGCGCTCGACTGCAACGTTGGAGCGTGCACGGCGCTCTCCTGCAGCGTTGGAGCGTGCACGGCGCTCTCCTGCAGCGTTGGAGCGTGCACGGCGCTCTCCTGCAGCGTTGGAGCGTGCACGGCGCTCTCCTGCAGCGTTGGAGCGTGCACGGCGCTCTCCTGCAGCGTTGGAGCGTGCACGGCGCTCTCCTGCAGCGTTGGAGCGTGCACGGCGCTCTCCTGCAGCGTTGGAGCGTGCCCGGCGCTCTCCTGCAGCGTTGGAGCGTGCACGGCGCTCTCCTGCAGCGTTGGGGCGTGCACGGCGCTCTCCTGCAGCGTTGGGGCGTGCACGGCGCTCTCCTGCAGCGTTGGAGCGGGCTCGGCGCTCTCCTGCAGCGTTGGAGCGTGCACGGCGCTCTCCTGCAGCGTTGGAGCGTGCACGGCGCTCGACTGCAGCGTGGGAGCGTGCACGGCGCTCGACTGCAGCGTGGGAGCGTGCACGGTGCTCGACTGCAGCGTGGGAGCGTGCACGGCGCTCGCTAGCGTGCACGGAGACTGGATGATGGACGCGCCGTTTTGCTCTTCGCGCAGACACGGCGCGCAGACTTCCTCCGCGACGGGCTCAGGCAGTGGTCGGGGGATGAGCGCATCGTCCAGACCCGGGAGAGGGATCACTTCCGGGGCTACAGACTGGTTCTCCCGAACCTGGACGAACTGCAGTTGGAGCTGCAGCACCTGCTCGCGCAGGTCACGAATGCGCTCCTGGTTGGACTCCGTCCACTGCCTGTAGAAGCCTACCCCGTCGCCGTGCTGAAGCGGCGTCCAGTCCTCCGTGCCCAGCTCCGGTGTGCTGTCCGCGCCACCTTCAGGCAGTGGCCGTGGGAGGAGTGCATCGTCCAGATCTGAGAGAGGGATCGCTTCCGGGACTACAGCTTGGTTCTCCCGAACCTGGACGAACTGCAGTTGGAGCTGCAGCACCTGCTCGCGCAGGTCATGAATGCACTCCTCGTTGCGTTCCGCCCACTGCCTGCAGAATCCTCCCGTCTCTCCCTCGGCTGCTACACCTCTCGGCGGTGTGCGCCGGATGACGGGTCCGCAGCCTTCCCAGCTTCGCCTCGCCTGTCTTTCTCTGGCTGTCATGCTGTCCTCCCATGAGCTCACCGGCTCGATGTGCTCGCCGTTTCTCCATTCCTGCTCCACTTCCCTTTCGCCGTGCTCCTCGCCGGCCTCCAGCAGTTCCGCCAGCTCGTTGGAGATGATAATTTCTCCTCCCAAGTAATTCCCTAGGAGGAGATCCTCTGCCATGCCTCTTGGTAGGTCTAGCATTCTGTCACGTTTCTTACGGTGTCTGCGTCGGAGGTGAGTGCGAGGCATGATCGCGGAGGCGAGCTGACGGTTTAACAGAGTATTTTATTTTGACTTTCCAACAAAAGCATACAACAAGCAAAATCCCTCCAACACAAACTAAACTTAAAAGACTAATGCTAGACGCCTGGCTGGAGTTCAGCCAGGCTATTTATAATCAAACATAAACATACTCATCAAATTAACTTCCCTCGGTTCAGGTGAGCTTCTACGTCACCTGACCGAGGTGCAAACTGGGAAATGAAGTCAAAAACGAAACTTAAGACGAACTACAAAACACAAACCAAAAACGGGCGTTAGGCGCCCTCTAGGGGTCAACCGTCACACTATATCTAATTAGCCGAGGGAAACTTTTTTTTTTATTATTTTTTTTTATCTTCATCATTGGATTCTCTGCGTCAGAATGAAAAGATACTTCATTTCAATTAAGCTATCGGACTCCTGTAAAGGGCTGACTAATGCGCCTGTAATCTCCGTTTCTCATGCTGTCTGCTAATCAATGTGAGGCACGGAGAACAGAAAGCAGGGACTATATACTGTAATACATCTGAAATCAAAAAAAGAAAAGGAAGATTTCACCCTCGTGTCACTGCCTTGCCCATAACTAGGCTCATTCTTGTTTGCGCTCACTTTCTCTGTCTTTTACTCCGCTTCTTTTATTTAGCCAGGCCTCAGGAGAGAAGAGCTGCTTTAATAAGCGCAGGAGACACACTCGCTCTGAGGGAAAGTGACTGGCCTGAAACACTTTACCCAGAGGACGGTCTCCCTCAGAGAGCTAATACTTTTTTTTTTTCTTTCCCCCCAGGTATGTCTCATATCCAGCTGACAGTTATACAATGAGGCAGTGAAAATACTAGCGACTTGGCTACATTTTTGAGGATCCTATTCTTCAATTTGAGCGTTTATTAGGTATTTCAAATGAAACTCAGCACCAGTACTGAAAGGCAGTAGAAGTAATTCATATTTGTCGTATGTGTGTGTGTGTGTGTGTGTCATTTGACTGCGTAAGAGTCAAATATGCATGCGACACTGTTGTCGTGACAACAATAGAACTTGATCTCATGAAGAATGCATGGCAAATTTGAACGGAAAAAATGGAAATGTGACTGGGTTTGATTCCATTTTATTTTAACTATGTCGAAACTTAACCTGGATCAATTTTAACATCGATTCAATTGTTACAAATTTGCCAGGTCGTTTTGCATCCTGGACCTTCGACGCTCAAAAAAAGTTGGCATTCTGCGCGAATTTATATAAATTATTACTGTATATAAAGTTTTGCTTTGCATTTTGTATCGATTTCACAAAAAAACAAAGACGATTGCATTTGTATTCACTTTTTGCGTAAAGGATTATATTTTACCTTTCCACTTTCCACGCTATTCAGTAGCCCTGCTCATTTAAGCAGTTACCCAACTACCCAATCATTTATTTTTTTCCCTTCAACTTTCCAGACCTCCATCTTTCCAGTTTCAATAAGTCTGTTTACACACTGAATTACTGAATCTTGCCAGGAGGACAGGAGTGGAACCTGAAACCGGTTTCTTCTGTTGTAGCTCATCCACCTTAAGATTTAACATGTTGAGCTGTTTTTCCGCTCACAACGACTGTACAGTATATACTCGCTCGCTCGGCGTCTATACCGCTTTATCCTGTATTCAGGGTCGTGGGGGGCCTAGAGGCTATCCCAGGAGGCTTAGGGCACGAGGCGGGGTACACCCTGGACAGGATGTACTGTATATAATGATTATGTAAATCACTTTAACCTTCTTATCATGGCAAATGTGTGGTTATGGCTGTTCTCCTCAGGACTCTCTCTGTCTCTTGAAGAAGGTGCACAATTGTCACTTCCTGGATGTTTTCTGTTTTTCGCACCATTGTACAATGTACAGTGTGTACAATGCGTGTGCAACTCCATAGCAGGTTCCGAAATACTGGAACCAGAATCACTAAGCTCACAAAAAACAACGTTTCCTATTCTGCGCGTTGATATTACAGTTTTTCTCAATTGCTTAAACACTAAAACCCATTGGCTGAAGAAAGTTCTCAGTTGCCTGACCTCATTTAGCTAATTGTGCAGCCTGTTGTCAATACCTTAAACCATTTCACATGGTAAAACACAATATGCAGATCTTACTTAGACTTTTCAGCAAAATTCTAAACACATTCTACACTCTATTGCACACGTCATCCATACTGGTAAACACAAGGAGCAACGCTCAAATACAATTGGAGAAAACATCTCATTGATTGAACACAACCACTCAAAATTGAGGTCACCTGTTTAAAATGATGTGACACAACCAATAAAAGCCAGTTCAGTTCATGGAGCAAACAGGTTGGTGAAGGTAGAAAGGAGAAGGTCTGAGCATGGATAGAAGAAACAATGTGAGAGGACGAGTGCGTAAGCGAGGTGGGCGATGAGGAGGAGGATGACAAGAAAGAGGAAGAGGAGGAGGAGGGCGAGGAAGAGGAGGAGGAGAGGAAGACAAAGAGTGGAAATATCTGATGAAATTCGAGCACCAGTCATAGACTATGTTCTTGTCCATGGACTGACAATGAGACGATGACGAGAAGAAGCAAATTGATCACATTTACTCCTTTGATTTTTTTTTTTATCCCTTGTAGTACTGTATACTGTAGTACAGTGCATTATATGCTGTTTACTGTACAATGAACAAATTGTATGGCTCAAAACATTGAGTATACATTGTTACTCAAAGTAATATATCATTTTGATTACATTGTTTTTGAGAGCAGTGCTTGATTTTGAACACAGGTAAAACTTTTTTTTAGGCGAAAGTTTCATTATACAAGAGGAGTCAGAGGTTTTGTAAATAGTGCTTGAAGATGAGGTTTTTGCATTTAGTGGTTTCAGAAATTGTGTTTTAGCAATTGAGAAAAACTGTAACATTAAAAATGACAAAGTTCTTGATTGTAGCCTAATGATTGGCTGATTTGATTATTGCACGTATTAGCAGGTGGACAGAACTGGTGAAGTCGATGACGAACAGCACATAAGGTCTACGCTCTGAATGTGGTTTAAAACAAAGCAAGCTTGGATTATTTCTGTAATCTTACAACAATCCAACTTATTTCCAATATTTAGAATTATAAACCAGATAAATTACACAGTTTTGATATTTTTGGATTTACCTTAATCATATTATTGCATTAAAAAAAACATATCACAAATCACATCATATCATACCCTATAATATTTGGATGTTTCAGAGGTTTTATGGAACAATATTTTTCACATCAGAGAGCTTTTATATTATGTTCTTTTTCCCATATTAAACTTCATTCATTTAAACTAATCAAATATGTATAGAATGCTGTTGTAATGTATATGCTGGAATCACCAGGGATCTCTCGATACTATATTATCACAACACCTAGGCTTTACCACTGATATGATTCATGATTTTATAAATATCTCCATTCAATAAAATTGATTTATTTTAGATTTTGTTACAATTCTAAACACACACACACACAGGCAAATAATTTGTTTAATTTTGCTCCAGCTGTTCAGTCTGCCAATGTGTGAATGATTTACAGCACCACCTGTTGGATCATAGAGGAACTGTGACATTTTACTCCCTCAAATGCAAACCCACATATACAAAAAAAATAATAATAATAAATAAATATATATATATATATATATAGATTTTGCACTGATACATGAATCACCACATGAAACGATCGTGATAAATCACTGAATCGATTTTTTTTCTCTCCATCTCTAATCAATGTTGCCGATTAGTCTAGTATTAGTGTTCGTATCACAATTTCAGCAGATGACATGTTTGACACCAGGAAGAAACCTCATTAACAGGTTGGGTGGAGTTCTCTATGAAATATAACATATCAAGCTACAACGATATGAAAAACGATATTTGAGCACCTGCTTTCTTCTGTACTTGTTTCTCAGTCAATGAATCATTAAACTTAATAAGAACATTTTTGATGTAACATTCTAAGAGGCATCTACTGTATAACCTAAAACAAAGAAATGTAAAATGAAATTCTTTGTTCCACACACTGCTTTGACACCACTTTACCTGCCTGGGGACGTGATTGGAAGTCTTGGTCAGAGGGTCCCTCAACCACTACTCACCCACAGTTATACATGCTGCGCTCCATCATAACACGCGCTCACTGTTCACAGTCTTATCCATCCATCCATCCATCCATCCATCATGTACCCTAATCTGCACTGACTTGCACTACCTCAGTCTTGCACCATTCACTTTGGAACCGTGATCACTTTTAATAGCTATAACTTATTGCTCAATATATCTCAATATTTCTGTACTCGATCCACTAATTGAGATTTGCTCATTTTTATTTCTCTTTCTATCTTAGTGAATTTTGTGGTATTATGGTCGTCCTTTATGTTCAACAAACTGTAATTGCAACTGCATGTTTATAGTCTATAATGTTACCATCCTTGCTACTATTTGCAATGTAAATTTCCATTGGGATTATTAAGGTGTCTGTCTATCTATCTATCTATCTATCTATCTATCTATCTATCTATCTATCTATCAGCAACGACGACTCCTAGATAATAACAACTTAAATTTGGGGACTACCTGTATCTTTAATTAAACTAACACCTCGACTTTGAATCAGGTACTGAAGCTCCTCGTGCACTAAACACCAAGCGATCCTAATTGATAGATGTTTGTATGAGAATCCTGAGCAAGAACTCCAAAGCACTTCACGGCTGGTGTAGATCTTTGATTTCAGTGGTGGTGATGTATTTGCTGCCGTTCTCCCGAGCTGTAAAAGGCTTTAATTATTCATGAAGAAAGAATCTGCTGTGCAGCTCTGCCTACTGTACTACAGATGTGAGATCAAATTATAAATCACTAAATAAATAAATAAAACACATTTCCAAAAAATATCTGCACACTTGTATATAAAATATAATACAACATAATACACACAAAGTCATAAAATGGATTAAATAACTGAATGTCAATACTTACTGACCCTGACATCATACTCCCCCCCCCACCCCCCCCACACACCCCTCCCCTCCACCCCCCCCACACTCATTATACTCATTGACAAAAACATGGACTGAAATCCAAATCAGCCAAAAGTGCAGAAAATGAAAAGGTGCCACTTACCGGAGCGAATATGACCATACACATTTAAACACGCAACAGATCTCAGACTGCACACAACAAGTCGCTCGCTGTAGTCCGATTCATTTAGAGGTAACGGGATGCGGTTTAGACTCTGACCAATGGAAATCCTATCTCTCTCTCTCTCTCTCTATCCACTCCTCTGTGATCTATTATGTGAGACTCTTTTTTTCTCTATGTGTGTGTGTATGTGAGGGTGTGCATAGAGATAGAGAGAGAGAGAGAGAGAGAGAGAGTGAGTGAGTGAGACTAGCAGTATGTCACTCCTTTTTACTTAACAGGTGAAGCACACACACACAAACACGCACGGAGGAATCCCCTACAGGAGGACATCTGAATATGCAACCTGAGCCGTGCACCTTCTCTCTCTCTCTTCCATAAGAGGAACACCCGCCTGCCCAGGGGACACACGTCTGATCCCACGCGCTTTGTCTTGCCTTATATCTGAACCTCTGCATAATGCCTAATGAACAAACGTTTCCCATAAACCCATCTTTCATTACATGCTCTATATTAAGTATTAATTATACATAGTTTGGATCGTAAGTAAGCAATTTGAAAAAGTAGCTTTTTATTTATTTATTTTTTTTCAAAAGCTATAGTTTTCTATAGTTAGTTCATTATTTTTAGATTTTTTTGTGTTTTTAATTATTCTTAGAATTAACTCAAACATTGAGTGGTTGCATAAAATAATGATGATGATGATGATGATGATGATGATGAAGCCAAGCCATTTGTAATGCTGTGATGCTCTCAAATCTACATGCTGTACAGGTAAGTAACAGTCACCAGCCCAACCTCCAAATATCATTAGTTCCTGATGGTTAAAAAAAAAACATCATTCAAGAAGTAAAGATCCGTATTTTGCATAAGGGAAAAAGTCTCTAAACTTGTGTACAGTTGCAATTTGTATTTTGTCTTATTATTAAGATCATTTTAACAATCACAGCCATGATTCAAATAAATCATACAACAAGCCGTGAACAAATCCATAACAAACCCATAGAGAGAATAAAGGGGAACAAACAGAATCAGCAATCGATATGTATATTAGCGCTGCAATAGGGACACATGCAAGAATTTCAAATACAGTTATGCAACAGAGACTATAAATACAGACAGGTTGGGTTGGGATTACAACTAGACATCAGTTTAGCACATGATGAGTGGGAAGAACGAAGGCGAAACTGGAGCGGGAAAGTTCCAGACAGGACCAGAAGGAGCACGACACTGAGGAAGTATTAACAGGGAATTTTACAATTAGAAAAATACATGCCTTGTTATAAATGTGTATGTACAACATCTGTGTACAACAAAATTGTGATTATTACAAGCTTAAAGTCGTCTTACACATAATAGCAAATCGTATATAATAGTGTAGTGTAGTGTAGGATAGTATAGTACAGTCTAATATAGCACAGTATAGTATAGTATACCATATTATAGTAGGTATGGTATGGTATGGTATAGTATAGTATAGCATAACATATAGTAAGTATAATATGGTACAGTATAGCATTGCATAGTTTAGTATAGCACAGTATAGTATAGAAAGTTTGATATAGTATAGTATAGAATACTATAATATAGCATATTATAATACAGTATATAGTGTATATATACTAGTATATATATATAGTATAGCATGATATATATATATATATATATATATATATATATACAGTGGTGTGAAAAACTATTTGCCCCCCTCCTGATTTCTTATTCTTTTGCATGTTTGTCACACAAAATGTTTCTGATCATCAAACACATTTAACTATTAGTCAAAGATAACACAAGTAAACACAAAATGCAGTTTTTAAATGAGGGGTTTTATTATTTAGGGAGAAAAAAAATCCAAACCTACATGGCCCTGTGTGAAAAAGTAATTGCCCCCTGATCCTAATAACTGGTTGGGCCACCCTTAGCAGCAATAACTGCAATCAAGCGTTTGCGATAACTTGCAACGAGTCTTTTACAGCGCTCTGGAGGAATTTTGGCCCACTCATCTTTGCAGAATTGTTGTAATTCAGCTTTATTTGAGGGTTTTCTAGCATGAACCGCCTTTTTAAGGTCATGTCACAACATCTCAATATGATTCAGGTCAGGACTTTGACTAGGCCACTCCAAAGTCTTCACTTTGTTTTTCTTCAGCCATTCAGAGGTGGATTTGCTGGTGTGTTTTGGGTCATTGTCCTGCTGCAGCACCCAAGATCGCTTCAGCTTGAGTTGACGAACAGATGGCCGGACATTCTCCTTCAGCATTTTTTGGTAGACAGTAGAATTCATGGTTCCATCTATCACAGCAAGCCTTCCACGTCCTGAAGCAGCAAAACAACCCCAGACCATCACACTACCACCACCATATTTTACTGTTGGTATGATGTTCTTTTTCTGAAATGCTGTGTTACTTTTACGCCAGATGTAACGGGACACGCACCTTCCAAAAAGTTCAACTTTTGTCTCGTCGGTCCACAAGGTATTTTCCCAAAAGTCTTGGCAATCATTGAGATGTTTTTTAGCAAAATTGAGACGAGCCTTAATGTTCTTTTTGCTTAAAAGTGGTTTCCGCCTTGGAAATCTGCCATGGAGGCCGTTTTTGCCCAGTCTCTTTCTTATGGTGGAGTCGTGAACACTGACCTTAATTGAGGCAAGTGAGGCCTGCAGTTCTTTAGATGTTGTCCTGGGGTCTTTTCTGGCCTCTCGGATGAGTTGTCTCTGCGCTCTTGGGGTAATTTTGGTCGGCCGGCCACTCCTGGAAAGGTTCACCACTGTTCCATGTTTTTGCCATTTGTGGATAATGGCTCTCACTGTGGTTCGCTGGAGTCCCAAAGCTTTAGAAATGGCTTTATAACCTTTACCAGACTGATAGATCTCAATTACTTTTGTTCTCATTTGTTCCTGAATTTCTTTGGATCTTGGCATGATGTCTAGCTTTTGAGGTGCTTTTGGTCTACTTCTCTGTGTCAGGTAGCTCCTATTTAAGTGATTTCTTGATTGAAACAGGTGTGGCAGTAATCAGGCCTGGGGGTGACTACAGAAATTGAACTCAGGTGTGATAAACCACAGTTAAGTTATTTTTTAACAAGGGGGGCAATCACTTTTTCACACAGGGCCATGTAGATTTGGAGTTTTTTTTCTCCCTTAATAACGTAAACCTTCATTTAAAAACTGCATTTTGTGTTCAATTATGTTATCTTTGACTAATAGTTAACGGTTTTTGATGAGCAGAAACATTTAAGTGTGACAAACATGCAAAAGAATAAGAAATCAGGAAGGGGGCAAATAGTTTTTCACACCACTGTATATATATATATATATATATATATATAGTATAGCAACTAAATATAATAGTAGATATGGTATGGAATAATCCTGTATAGTATAATACAGTATATTATAGTACTGTACAGTACATCATATCATATTGTAGTAGGTTTTGTATGAAGTGGTATAGCATAGTATAACAAAGAATAGTATTGTACATTAAGTCTGGTATAATATGTCATATCATAGTATAGCATAGTATAGTCTAGTACTAAAAACTTGATGATGTTGTCGCCACCGGACTTGAAACAAGTGCATAATTTCAACAAACAATTAAACTGACATGGTAAACATTGTTGTAGTGTTTTCAATATACAGTACGTAGTACAAGGGGAAGAGACTTTAAAATTGACTCCTTTTTGGTATTACCGGTATTATTTCCATACTTTCCCAACTTTTCTGGAATTTGGGTTCCATTATAAAAGGTATAGTATAGTATAGTATAGTATAGTATAGTATAGCGGGTGTGGTGTAATATAGCATGGCATAGCAGAGTATAGCATAGTACAGTAAGTAAAGTATTCTGTAATATAGCATAATATAGTATACAGTACATATTATTGCATTTTAAAGTATAGTATAGCATGTACAGTATTGTGTAATATAACAGTATACTATTGTATAGTATAATGTAGTATACAGTAGCATAGCACAGTACGATTACAATACAGTATAGCATAGCAGAATATAGAAGGTATAGTTTGGTAGGATAGTTTATTACAGTATAGTACAGTATTACAGTGTAACATACTACACTGTAATATTAGTACAATATAGTATAGTATAGCAAAATGCATAAAAGCACTGTATGGGATCATATGTATGAATTGGAATAGTAGATATAGTCTAGTATAGGGTGGCCATTCCAAAACTTAATAATGCCAAGGCCCATTTTTAAATGTGAAAAACTTCTGCAGGCCACTCAAATCTCAAATCCAAACTCTAATCAACACACAAGACTCAAGTAAAATGTATTTAAATCCCATGGCTTTGATTTATTAGATCTGATTATTTTTAATTTTATAATTATATTTAATGGGTGAATATGTCAAACTTTATTGATTTATTTTAAATGTCCTTTCGCAGTCCACCTGCAGTACTTGCAGCATATTAAGTCTAAAACACATATAATTTTAACTTTTATTATTATATCAATTTTACTGCATTAGACTGAGATAGTCGTTGATTGTAAATTAAATCTATAATATTTTACTGACCTGCTTTCATTACATTACAAAACAAATAGAGATGATATAATCCATTTACTGGTTAACGCATGCATTTATAAGTAAACACATTCAATGATTAATGATAATGATTACATCAACTAATTGTGATTATGTCATAAATGTGCTAGCCATAGTCCCCAAGTGTCCTAAATACAATATTAGGAAATGGACTGGGAGGACGTCCCATTAAAAAGCAATGAACTGGAGTTCTGATTAGATCTTATTAACGTTTCCAGTTATCTTAAGCACCAGATGATTTATTTCTCCTCTTACTGTCATCAGCTTCGGTAATTAAGAAGTCCCACTTGGCATTTAAGTCAGCGCATATCGTTAGTGTGCTAACTGTGAATCGCACTTCTTGAAGTAAATGGACTTCCCAGTCACAGTTCAGGAGCAAATCTCATTTAAGACAGAGATAATGAACTATAACAGATGTACGGAATGACAGTTTCTAGAGTTGTTGAGCTAAAAGAAAAGAAAAAAAACTTCCTAGTGCAGAAAAATCTGTTCAACAAACTTTCACCAAAATGACTGAGTTGATCCAGTGGGATATGCAGATGTTACTGGATCTTTTTCATCGTTCTTTTATATTCATCTGAGATGGAGCCCAATTTAGGATTCAGGTGGTAATGTGATTTCAAGGGAATATACAGTAAATAGTGTTGTAAATAGCTCCTATCTCATGTTCAGCAGGTTACTTAATAATCAGCTACAGTATTACTCCATTTTTTTCTTTACACATTTTTATTGTGTCCTTTTTCTTCTCAAAAGTCTGACCTAAGGTGAACGTGGCACAAAGCAAAATGTACTTCTACTATTACCACCTACTATCACTACTACTATCTCTATTACTATCACTAATAACAATAATAAACAACGACAAAGCCAGGAAACATGGAAGACTGAACAAAATTGTAATTTTTTTTATTTATTTTAATTCTGTCTCACTGCTGGTTTAAAACATCCAACCTTTGACAGAGGTGGGCAGTAAGTGTGTGAGTCTACCTAGTCACGATACTCAATACACATTTCACATACAGTCTTACAGTATGCAAAAGTTTAGGCACCCCTTGATTAACAGATTTTGGTGATTTTTTTTTACTGAAAAGATGTTAACACAGTCTCTCCTTGATATGGAACAAATGCACAATATTTTCAGCAAACATTGATGCACAGTTACTTCTTATGCCATATTTAAACAACAACAACAACAAAAAAAAAAAACATTATTTTGGCACTGTGCAAAATTTTGGGCACCCTAAGAGCTCCAGAGTCTTAGATTTTTTCCCCAGGTTTCAGACCTTAATCAGCTCGTTAGATCTGATCCATGGCAACAGCTGTCATTAGTAAATGCCAATTTCAAAGCTTTACAAATACTCTTCAAATCTTGTGCACACACTTGCGGACACTTAACAACCATGGGTTCCTCTAAGCAGCTGTGTATGACTCGCAGTACTATGCGTAACTGTGTGACTTGCTTTTCCTTCAAGACATGCCTAAAGGTTCTGGAGATACTTGTTTTTTTTAAATCGGCACCAATACACTTCTCCTCCATTCCGGAATTCTGAAGAAGTGTATTGGTGCCGATTTTTAAAAGCAGGGGAGATGTGCAGAGCTGTGGCAATTACAGAGGCATAAAGCTAATGAGCCATACAATGAAGCTGTCGGAAAGAGTAGTGGAGGCTAGGTTAAGGGCAGAGATGAGCATTTGTGAGCAGCAATATGGTTTCATTCCTAGAAAGAGTACAGCAGATGCAGTATTTGCTTTGAGGATGCTGGTGGAGAAGTACAGAGAAGGTAATAAAGAGTTGCATTGTGTCTTTGTAGATTTAGAGAAAGCGTACGACAGGGTGCCGAGAGAGGAGCTGTAGTTGTATGAGGAAGTCTGGAGTGGCAGAGAAGTATGTTAGAGTGGTGCAGGACATGCATGAGAGCTGTAAGACAGTGATGAGATGTGCTGTAGATGTGACGGAAGAGTTCAAGGTGGAGGTGGGTCTGCATCAAGGATCGGCTCTAAGCCCCTTTTTGTTTGCTCTGGTAATGGACAGGATGACAGATGAGTTTAGACAGGAGTCTCCATGGACAATGATGTTTGCAGATGACATTGTGCTTTGTAGCGAGAGCAGGGAACAGGTGGGGGAACATTTGGAGAGGTGGAGGTACGCTCTGGAATGCAGAGGAATGAAGGTTAGCCGCAGCAAGACGGAATACATGTGTGTGAATGAGAGGGACCCAAGAGGAACAGTGAGGCTACAGGGAGCAGAGGTAAAGAAGGTGCAGGATTTTAAGTACTTATGGTCAATGGTCCTGAGCAACGAAGAGTGTGGAAAGGAGGTGAAGAGGCGAGTACAGGCAGGTTGGAATGGGTGGAGAAAAGTTTCAGGTGTGTTGTGCGATAAAAGAGTATCAGCGAGAATGAAAGGAAAGGTGTACAGGACAGTGGTGAGACCAGCGATGCTCTACGGCTTAGAGACAGTGGCACTGAAGAAAAGACAGGAGGCAGAGCTGGAGGTAGCAGAGCTGAAGATGTTGAGGTTCTCTTTGGGAGTGACAAGGATGGATAGGATCAAGAATGAGTTCATCAGAGGGACAACCCATGTGAGATGTTTTGGAGATGAAGTCAGAGAGGCCAGATTGAGGTGGTTTGGACAGCTGAGATTGTGAGCGTATCTGTAGAAGTATGCTACAGTAGGGTTGGAACTGCCAGACAGGAGGTCTAGAGGAAGATTCTCCAAACCTCCAAAGAGGGTTTATGGATGCGTTGAGAGAGGACATGAAGTTAGTTGGTGTGAGAGAAGAGGATGCAGAGGATAGGGTTAGATGGAGGCAGATGATTCAATGTGGCGACCCCTGAAAGGGATTAGCGAAAGACAAAGATGACTTCACTGCATTCCCGCGTGGATTCGCAGTAGTATTTGAGGCCGGAATTTCTCCACCTGCTGACTTTTATGCGTAACTGCGTGACTTGCTTTTCCTTCAAGTCATGCGTAAAGGTTCTGGAGATCAGAAGCAGAAACAAAAACAGCACATTCACGAGAGACAGTTTTTTTTTCTTTTACTATGGTAAAGGCTACTGTAAGCTACTACAAGCCCTGGATGTTTAATATGGCGAGTACACATGTAAATGCAGGAGTTCTACTTTTACCTGACTATTATTTGCCATAGGGACACTCTACTGTTACTTCACTTCTGCCATTTGACACCTCACAGGCTTATACATGTAAAACAATCTTAATAAAGACAGTGTGTGTTGCGTGTGTGTGTTGTGTGTGTGTGTGTGTGTGTTGATGCAAGTTGGCAAGACCGAGGAAGAAAAGAGCGAAACAGAATAACAGGTGGACTATGTGTGGGAGGAAGAGTCGGGAAGAGTGCTGTTACAGCTGCACATGTGCGTGTAGCATCTGCTGAGACAATAATGAGCACTACTCATCACTTTCTATCATGTCAGCAGAGCCAGGTTTCACCGTGGAAGTTTGGACTGAGTCTGGAAATTGTGTGCAGTCCCAAGAGCTTCAGCAGCCAGGCTAAGGCAAACATGTCATGGGCACCTCATTCCAAATCAAGAAAATGTCATTTACAGCCAACGGTTTCCAAAAAACATGACTTTTTCAAAATTAATGAACTGAGAATGTTTTTTTTTATTCTGAGAAATCCAACACTTGTTGTCTGAGAGGTCCTGGGGTAAACACGGGCATATTCATTTTTCATAGGTCAAACAATCAACGCATGACAGCACACAAGCATAGTCAGGATTTTGCTGATTGACCATGAAAGCGAGGTAAACACCACCATCTGCTGGTACACGCATGGAAAAACAAAACAGGAGACAAAACATTTTCCTGCGGTTGCTTATGGATTTTCATGTGCTTGATTTTTATCAGGTTCCTCCCAGATATTTCTGGCTTTGTCTTGTGAAACAGACACCTGTCCACCTACTCATTCACATTCAGCGATTCATGAAATGTTCAGATACTGGACAAGATCTTCAGTTAATGTCGAACGTCGATCAAACATCGACCCGGTCTCAGTCGCTTTGACTAAAGAATGGTTGTTGGTGCCATTTTGAGAATTTAAGAAATGTTCTATTCCCAGGGAAAAAGAAGTTCGGCGTTTTTTAGGCGTAACTCAAATAAACACTCTTTACAACTGCGTTGAGCTGAAAAGCATCTCAGAACTGATGACTCAGCAAAACAGACCAGGGGATTTATTTTATTAATTTTTTTGTAGCAAACACTTTTGGTGATGTTATCATATAATTTCATCTGTTTGACATAAATGGCAGCACAGTTTAGTGGTTACCACTGTTGCCTCGCACCTCCTTCAGATACGTGTGAATGTTCTCCTCATGCATGGTGGGTTTCCGCCGGGTGTGATGGTTTCCTCCCACAGTCCAAAGACATGCAGATTAGTTTAAATGGCATTCTCAGCCGTAGGGTGTGTGCGTGCGTGTGTGTGTGTGTGTGTGTGTGTGTGCGCGCCCTGCGATGGATTGGGACCAGAGATTATATTATACATGACCAAAAATCTCCTAGGATAGGCTCCAGGCCCCTGTACAGTATAAGCTTCATAAAAGATGAATGAATAAATAAATAATATATACTTTATGGTCCCTATTCAAGACCACTTCCATATGAGCGGAAATAATACTCATACTTTTTCTTCCGTCTAGAGACGGATTTCCAACAACAACTTCCTTTTCACTACTGGGAACACGTGTGTCTTGAGCTATACTCCATCGACAAACGCAAATATGTGTCGGAGATGCGCAAGTGTAAGTACAGTTTATTTTGGTGCATTAGCTGAACCAGGTAACTTTCTGGCGGGTTTGTATAGGGATCTGATTCTGATTAGTTGTTTTCTTTCTGCAAGCTGAAACCTGCCTCCAGTCTGTTTGGCGGTTTAAATTAAAAAAAAAAAAATCTTTAGGGTTATTTCAGGGCAGGCTAACAGGAAGTATCAGGAAAACCTGTTTTCTAAATTTTCCAACAATAACCAACAATGAGAAACTATTTCTACCTCATCATTCATCAATAATCATCCATAGACAATCTCACAGACGCTTTGATACATACTGTAGATGCACTTCAAATCCAATTATAATATGCATTCATTCTTTCTGTTTCATTTTCCACCAGCAGAGGTCACAGTTACTTGAAACTTGGCACAATTTGTTTTAAAATATATTTTTTAGTATTTGAACTGTTCACGGTTCGTTGACCCAACCAACAACTGTGTAAATTCAGAGCATTTTGTCATATTTCAGCATCTTTCAATTTATATTGACTTCAAAACTGTTTTTAAGAATCACATTTTTGCTTTTTTCATAAACATTTTGGTTTCGGATTAAGATTTGGATTACGACCCTGGAAGGTTAATCGCCGCAGAAGAATACACATTCACACTTAAGAGTGATGATTGGAGCCAGTCCCGAAATGTACACAAATGTGTACAGCGCTGTAAAGTTGTCCATGTTCTCACCTCTCTACAGACTACAAGTTTGCCGCTCACTTGTTTGTCAGTCTTTATTTTTTTAAGACTAAAATCCCAGCACTTTATTGTTTTATCCATCTGATAAAAGTAAATGGTTGGAAACCGCATATGTGAATTTATTGCGCAAACCCTAAGCTTAAGAGTCTCTTTAACACTTATATTCAATTTATTATAAGACATAAGAGACAGGATATTTTTGTTCACATTTTTTTTGTTTTTGACTATTAAAATTATTTGCCTTAGTAATGTTGGTAAATTAAAATAAAGTGGTTAAAAAAACAATTCTACTGGTCTTCATGCATAAATATTCAATAATTACCGATACCGAATGACATGAAACATTATATGGTGATAATTTTTTTTGCTGCATCACCCAGCCTTACTACATGGTCAAAAGTATTTGGCCAAACCTGTTAATTATAGAATTCAGGAGTTTCAATTAAACTAAGGGGTCTCCCTTATCTCCAGTGAAGGGGAATCTTAATACTTCAGCATACAGAGACATCTTGGACAATGCTATTTTTCTATGCAACTTTGTGGCAACAGTTTGGTGAAGGCCCTTTTCTATTCCAACATGACTGTGCCCCAGTGCACAAAGCAAGGACCATAAAGACATGGTTTGGAGTTCGGTGTGGAAGAACTTGACTGGCCCCAACACACAGCCTTGAGCTCAACCCTATCAAGCACGTTTGGGATGAACTGGAATGGCGATTCTCGCCAGGCCAACATCAGTGCCTGACCTTGTAAATGCTCTACAGGATGAATGGACACAAATTCCCACAGAAACTCTCCAAAATCTTGTGGACAGCCTTCCAAGGAGAGTGGAAGCTGTTGTAGCTGGAGTCAGACATACTTCACACATACAAAAAACATTAGTGGGCCAGGGGTAGCTCAGTGGTTAAGACATTGGACTACGGTTCGGAAGATCCCAGGTTCAAACCCCACAACCACCAAGTTGCCACTGTTGGGCCCTTGAGCAAGGCCCTTAACCCTCAACTGCTCAGATGTGTAATGAGATAAAAATGTAAGTCGCTCTGGATAAGAGCATCTGCCAAATGCCTAAATGTAAATTTTATCCTCCCCTGCCTGTATAATGGGATGAGGACAGCAGTTCTATCAAATTGGCTGTAACCATAGCGACGTGCATGTAAACGTACTGAGTAATGCAAGTTCAGGACCTGCTACAACACCGTATTACCGTAATGACAAAATAAAAAGCTGACGGTGATATGATTTACTACACACACGCCTTGTTGTAGCCTTATTGTATGCAAATTGTAGCAAAACATATACATTATATATAAATGAAGAGCAATTCATAAGAACAAAGACTTGATGAAGGGGTAAACGATGAGGAGAAAACAGGACCGGAGGCTGGAGAGCGAATGCAGCTGCTTGAGGGAGACACAATGACAACAAGCTCCTAATTTGTTCCTGGTTAAGCTTGTCGCTCAGACCTGCTTATCTACTTGATTAATTAAAGAAAGAGCTTTAAACTAGGTGTGTATGTGTGTGTATTTCTCTCTCGTGCGCTCTCTCTCTCTCTACACACAGAATGCAGTGCAGGGTGAGAGCAGGGGTGCTTTAAGTTGTTTATCAGTCTCTCGCAGCTGTGCGCTGATCTGCGAGGCCTGGTGGAGGATGCGGGAGCGTGTGATGATGACAAAGATGAAGAGCGGCTCACACTGCTGCGGCACAAATGGGTTCGAGCTAACTGTTCTCATGTGAGGTATAAATAATTTAAAAAAAAAACATTTCATAATATTTTAACAAACATTTTCTTTAATTGATTCTTCTACATTTCTAAGAATGTTTTCTAAGAATTTATTCTCAGGTATTACCAGTGAGTAACGGTCCAGCATTCCGCTGACACTGGAAACTCCTTCCATGAAAAAATAAATAAATAAATAAACATAATCGGAAAGTGGATCACAGATGAGAAATGGAAAAAGTAGATCGGATAAAGATGAAATTTTGTCTTCAAACGACTCCATAGCATCGCTTTTACTCAACATTTTGATTTAACTTCAGACAGAGATTTAAATAGTGCAAAAGATTCAATAAATTTAAATACTGATTCAAAAAGATTCCATAAATTCTGCCACAGTTTTGCATGATGCTGTGACATAATCTTGCTGGACAGACATACAGACATACAGACTGTTTTTTTCTGAGACTGTTTTCGGGGTTCTGACCAGTGTAAAGAAAAAAACCTTACTTTTAATTTAGATAGATAGTTAGATTTTAAATAGAAATATTAATTTTTCATTTTCATCTTTTCAAAAAAAAAAAAAAAAAAAAACACACACTTCCAAAAAGGAAGAGAATAAATTAGTAAAAAAAATAATATATATTTTTACTTTTAAAAGGGTTTTTTTTTTGTTTATGTTAAAAAAGAAATGCAACTTTGAGAGCAGCACTACTGTGTGTGTGTGTGTGTGTGTGTGTGTGTGTGTGTGTGTGTGTGTGTTGTGGTTAAAATCAATTGGTTTTAGTGAACGTGAAAGAGAACAGAAGCACCTGCAGGCCTCAAGCTTTTCACTCCAGCACTCGTCTCTTCAGAATGAGCTCCTACTCAACACACACACACACACACACACACACACACACACACACAGACACACAGACACACACACACACAAAGACTACATTTCCACTTATCTGCCTGTGTCGCACTTGACTCTGGATTACAGGCTTAACCTTGAGTACAAAAAACCTTACTCATACACGTTCACACACACACACACACACCAATGCACAGAGCTGTGATGCCTCGCAAGCCTGCATCGCTTCGAGTCTACGGAGAGTAAAAATATCCACATTGTCCATTTAGGCGGAAACAGCAGCCGCGATTCCTAACCTTCCTCTAAACCATCAGCCTGGGCTAATAACTGTGATTATATACAGCATCTAGGCATCAGAAACAAAGCAGTGTGTGCACGTTAACACACGCACACACACGGAGATTAAAAAAAGCCGATAGATGACGACATTTGTGTGCATCTTAATGCACTCGAGGTGTGCAAGTGTACAGTATCTCAACTCTCGAGTTGAAAAATTGAGCAAGTAACAAGAAGTGGAACCCGATGTGGTCTCAGTTGTTGTCGCCTGTCCTCCTAAAGATTCAACAAATTGAAATGCTTTTTCTGCTTAACACATCCGCACAGAGCGGTTATTAGAGTTAACGTCCTCTCCTGGATGGAGATGTTCAAAACGGATTCAAAGCTGATCTGCAATTTTGTTTGTGCGTAAAAATTGGAGTACATGCATTACTGTTTCATTTCAAAAGAGTAATGAAGATTAAACAGGGATGTGAAATTAAATGTCATCTAAAGCCACAAAGCCATAATCACAATCATGGAAATCCTGTCTAGGAAATAAATAAAAAAAAGCTCATTTAGAAGAACAGAGGCTGGTTCATAAACAAAAGCCCTAACAAAAGCTCTGGTGGAGAGAAATGGAGAATGAATTGAGCAAAAAAAAAAAAAAAAAAAAAAAGCTGGGGTGAGACCAAACGTGATTAGTAGTGTGTGTTTCCCGGGCGATAAGCCCCTCGTCTGTGTGAGGACACTTCAAACGCGGAGCGTGACGATTCAAGCTCCCGAGAGGAGATGCGTGACTGTGCTCAGAACCTTCAGCCTTGAACTGCAATAATTATCCAAAGTTTGAAATAGTGTTACGGATACATGCGTTAAGTTCTTCTCATTTAGCTTAAGGTGTGACTTTTTAATCTTGGGGAGGCCAATTTATAAAGAAAAACCGACACAAAATCAGGATGATAGCTTATGTCTTTCCCTTTTGGCATTATATTAAGAGACACCTAAATGCTGCTGACAAACTGCCAAAACTTCTGCTTTTGTAGGTCCGCACAATTGCTGATGAATAGTTAATCAAGGACTGATGATTAGCATCACCTGGCTGCAACTTACCCTCCTAAATCCTGTGGTAGCCGTAAGGGAGTCCTTAGTAGTGACTGGTTGTTCATGAACGATACATTCTTTTTCTTTAACGTGACTCAGAAGAACGAGTAGTCTCGGAGAGTGATTCGTTCATTTTCTACTGGGCGTATGCGCAAAGCATCGCAAAACCACCGTAGGTTATGTACAGGAAACAGAAATGAGTAATTACCCTTGAGACTTTGGACCAAATCGTTCGTTCTTTTGTCACGTGACTCCCATAAACACTATGCAGTGCAGCACACAGGAAACAGAATTGAGCGATTCTTCTAAATGAGTCTTCTAGCCTGAGTCGTTCGTTCTTTTGTCACGTGACTCCCATAGACGCTATGCAGTGCAATAGATTCAAAAGAACAAACGACTCGGACTAGAAGATATGAGAGGTGAGCTGCTCATTTTGTTTATCATAATGTGTCCTTAGCTGCATTTTAATATTTTTTTCATCATTGGAACTACAGTCAAAATTTGTGTATGTAGACGTGTTGGGGATCTGTTTATTGAAAATTTTACATATTTTATTTCTCATCAAAAGAATGAAATGATTTAAAATGATTTAAGGAATGAGATTCAAAGAACCGAATCACTAAAATGATTCAAACGTCCCATCACTAGTACTTAGTTTTGCCTGAGTTTTCTTTTTAGCTTCATTTTTGTTTAATATATAATGGCACAGTAAAAAAAAATTATATATTGTTGTCCATCTGGGGTTGCATTTGCCTAATACTAAGAACCACTATAATCAGATGATTTTTTTCAATATTTTCACACAAATACACACAAAAAATGAGTATTATCTCTTGTTAAGTATGGTGTATTGGACAAAGGATTTTCTGAGACTCCCACTGGACATATTCTTCTGCTGGCAAAAGCTCTGTGCAGTGGGTGGTTGGTGCTGGACATGATGGACAGCAGTTTGTTTAACCTCCTCCTCGCCAGTATTGACTCCAGTGAGTCCAGCTTCAGGCCAACCATCAAACTATCGCTCTTAACAATAAAAAGCCTACTGGCAACATCTGACTGGTAACCACGATCTGTTAAAATAGCCCTCAGGATGTCCTCTGGAAGAATAGTCGACTCTGACCTGTTTTGTAATAGACAGTCTGTGTTCAGTGTCCAGTCAAGTTAATCACCTGCAGCACCAGGTATCTGCATGTCCACTTCTGCAGGTGCTCTGGGTACTCTGGTTTCCTCCCACCGTCCAAAGACATGCAGATTAGGTTAATTGCCGTTATCAAATTGCCCGTAGTATGTGAATGAGCGTTTAAGTACTGTATGTATATGTGTTTGTGCCCTGTGGTGGATTGAGACCCCGTCCAGGGTGTACCCTGCCTCGTGCCCTAAGTCTCCTGGGATAGGGTCCAGACCCCTGTGACACTGTATACAGGATAAACAGTATGATGATGAGTGAGTGAGAGTAATCGTGACGTAATTATAAGAAAGAAACATGTAAAAATGCACTTCAGGATGTTACATCCTTAAAAGGTTCAGCAGTCAGCATTGTTGCTTTGTGGGTTTGAATCTCGCCTCTGGTTCTTTACCAGTCTAAAGACATGCATTGTCATCTGGTGTGTCCAGGATTGTCCATAGTGTATGACTATGAATGTGTGTGTGTGCCGTCCTCATCAAGTAGTATCCTCTGCAACAGTGACCAAGTCATGGGTCATTGCGACTAACCAACACTTAAGAGATGTCAGCTTGGATATATAGATGAATTGATGGATGGATGGATGGATGGATGGATGCAGGGCCCATAAAATTGAATCGTGCATGCAAACCCAAATAATCACGTGACACAACATGGGAGGAATCTACATGTGAATTTATGGCACGTGCAACATACTGTGTGTATTTCGAAACCATATATAAGTCTCAACTCCGAACTGCACGCGCGTCCCGGGCTTTTAGAGGTGAGCGCGTGCACGGGCTGCGCTCCATAATCAATCAATCAATCAGGCGTTAATTGGTTTGTGTCTTAAACCGCTGAAGCAAATAATAATAATAATAATAATAATAATAATAATAATAATAATAATAATAACCTTATTAATAACAACACACACATACACGTTTAGGTAATGTTGCGCACGTGATGCACGAACAATCCTTATAATAAAGAGCCTATAATAAAGTGGCAGCACTACAGTAGATTAAAAGATCAATTCCATCACTGTGCAATTCACACGTGTGTAATGAAGTCGACAATGCCACCACTTTCACACACACACACACACACACACTCACCCACTCCAGCAGGCGGATGAAGCCCAAAGGGAGTTTAAGAAGCTGCAATGTTCCCGTGGATAAGACCTGAAACCCAAAAATGACATAAATTTTTTTTTTAAAGCAAGACATTAATTATGGTGCATTTGAAAGCACATCACTAACACGTGACACCTGAGAGAACGCACATGCAACGTGTTATCTCGCTCCTACTGTACCTTGTTTGCTGTTTCCATTGTGTTTGTAAGTGGAGAAAGCGCACTGAGGCTGAGACACACACACACACACACACACACACGGCGGAGATGCGCGGAGTCTCTGACTGTATGGAAGGCCAATCGTGTCACACACACGGCGGATCGTTCATCATAACAAAGCTACTGCGCATGTCAGCTCCTGTTGGCGCCACAAAGTTACACTCTGAAAAAAATGAACAGTTCAGTGTCAACTTGTGAGATCTACCAAAAGCAAAGAAATCCTGACAGAAATGACCTCACACATCCACACCACCTTCTTTATGACAAGGTCTTATTTCTACTTCATCTTGCTACAGTATTTAATCATTTTCATGAGTTTGGAAAGACACATTGTCCTCAGGACACTCTCCTTTCATGCTGTTTGAAATATTCATACTGTAATATTAATATTAGTGAGATTCATTACTAAATGCAATGAACAACAATTTGTTCTTTACACTTTTAGCTTACTCCAAGGTGTGTCAGTGTCTTGTTCATACTGTATGAGGAGAGATGGTCTAAGGCTACGTTTACACTGCAGGTCTCGATTTGTTGCCTATATCTGATTTTTTTGACCGTCTGTTTACACGTTCTTTTAACTATGACTCATATCCGATTCACGTGTTTACACTCGCCATACCATCTGAAACATCACGCATACTTAAAGGGAGGTTCTTGCGCTACACACTAGCCAAGAAAGATGAAGGTGAAATATGCTTAACGCTAGCTCTGCTATATATGCAAAGTTCGCGCACCATGGTTTTAAAACGGAGGAGGAGGAGAAAAAAAACCCGGCATAATTGCCGCCTGCACATATGCTTTATTCATCAAATACTGACTTAATGTTATTTAGCCCAAATAAGCATTAACACAAGGCGTGTGTGTGTTGGAGGGGGGGGGGGGGGGCGTTGTTCTTTTCCTCTTCCACGTCACCTGCGATGTTGTAATTCAACACGCGCTTCCACCGGAGAATAACATTACGTCATTAAACCGCGAAGTAGTCGCAGTTTTAATGACGTACAGAACACAATGACTCAGGAAATCCGATCTGTCTGTTTACATGACAATCACATTAGCACATATCTGATTTATATTCATATCTGATTTATCCTGTTTACACAGACATAGAACATGTCCGATATGTGTCACATATGAGCAGAGGTGGAAAGTAACGAATTACATTTACTCGCGTTACTGTAATTGAGTAGCTTTTTTGTGTATTTCTACTTTTTAAAGTAGTTTTAAAAATCTGTAATTTTACTTTTACTTAAGTACGTTTTGTTTGAAGTATTGTAATTCGCTACATCTTAAATCATATTCGCTACTGAGTAAAAAATAAATGAATGAAAATGATAAAACAATTAAAAAAAATATTATGCTTTATAAATGCTCCGTTGCGCCGCGTGTGTATATCATGTCCTGGTCGCGCGCCGATCCAGACTCCACTCCAGGTTTTCTGACATCGGCATCTTCCTGACCTTCCACACGGCCGCTTCCGCCCTGAGTGACGTCATCGACTAACGCGACTGGAGAGAGACGCGCGAAAGATGAAAGAGGTTGTGATTTTGGCGTTTTGATATTTGGTTGTGTATTCTGGTTTGACTTTTTGCCTCCAATTGACTTTGGTTATTGCTTTGTCCCTATGGTTTGGTTGGTCTTTGTATATACAGTGGTGTGAAAAACTATTTGCCCCCTTCCTGATTTCTTATTCTTTTGCATGTTTGTCACACTTAAATGTTTCTGCTCATCAAAAACCGTTAACTATTAGTCAAAGATAACATAATTGAACACAAAATGCAGTTTTTAAATGAAGGTTTACGTTATTAAGGGAGAAAAAAACCTCCAAATCTACATGACCCTGTGTGAAAAAGTGATTGCCCCCCTTGTTAAAAAATAACGTAACTGTGGTTTATCACACCTGAGTTAACTTTCTGTAGTCACCCCCAGGCCTGATTACTGCCACACCTGTTTCAATCAAGAAATCACTTAAATAGGAGCTACCTGACACAGAGAAGTAGACCAAAAGCACCTCAAAAGCTAGACAGCATGCCAAGATCCAAAGAAATTCAGGAACAAATGAGAACAAAAGTAATTGAGATCTATCAGTCTGGTAAAGGTTATAAAGCCATTTCTAAAGCTTTGGGACTCCAGCGAACCACAGTGAGAGCCATTATCCACAAATGGCAAAAACATGGAACAGTGGTGAACCTTCCCAGGAGTGGCCGGCCGACCAAAATTACCCCAAGAAGGCAGAGACAACTCATCCGAGAGGCCACAAAAGACCCCAGGACAACATCTAAAGAACTGCAGGCCTCACTTGCCTCAAATAAGGTCAGTGTTCACGACTCCACCATAAGAAAGAGACTGGGGAAAAACAGCCTGCATGGCAGATTTCCAAGGCGCAAACCACTTTTAAGCAAAAAGAACATTAAGGCTCGTCTCAATTTTGCTAAAAAAACATCTCAATGATTGCCAAGACTTTGGGGAAAATACCTTGTGGACCGACGAGACAAAAGTTGAACTTTTTGGAAGGTGCGTGTCCCGTTACATCTGGCGTAAAAGTAACACAGCATTTCAGAAAAAGAACATCATACCAACAGTAAAATATGGTGGTGGTAGTGTGATGGTCTGGGGTTGTTTTGCTGCTTCAGGACCTGGAAGGCTTGCTGTGATAGATGGAACCATGAATTCTGCTGTCTACCAAAAAATCCTGAAGGAGAATGTCCGGCCATCTGTTCGTCAACTCAAGCTGAAGTGATCTTGGGTGCTGCAGCAGGACAATGACCCAAAACACACCAGCAAATCCACCTCTGAATGGCTGAAGAAAAACAAAATGAAGACTTTGGAGTGGCCTAGTCAAAGTCCTGACCTGAATCCTATTGAGATGTTGTGGCATGACCTTAAAAAGGCGGTTCATGCTAGAAAACCCTCAAATAAAGCTGAATTACAACAATTCTGCAAAGATGAGTGGGCCAAAATTCCTCCAGAGCGCTGTAAAAGACTCGTTGCAAGTTATCGCAAACGCTTGATTGCAGTTATTGCTGCTAAGGGTGGCCCAACCAGTTATTAGGTTCAGGGGGCAATTACTTTTTCACACAGGGCCATGTAGGTTTGGATTTTTTTTCTCCCTAAATAATAAAACCCCTCATTTAAAAACTGCATTTTGTGTTCAATTATGTTATCTTTGACTAATAGTTAAATGTGTTTGATGATCAGAAACATTTTGAGTGACAAACATGCAAAAGAATAAGAAATCAGGAGGGGGCAAATAGTTTTTCACACCACTGTATTTGTAGATAATTTCACTGTATGTCTGTGCACTCACTAGTAGCAGGGGCGTGGCTGCCATTTATTTTTGGAAGAGGGAGTTTATTTGGGAATTTATTTGCTCAGGAATAAAATAAAGATAGCTGACTACCTTATTGTACGGAATGATGGGGGGGGGGATAAAATTATATATACATAATATATATAAGGTTATCAAAGCAGTCCCACAGCTTAATCATAGCTAAAACAATCCAGTGAAATATTAGACTGTGAGACTTTTTTGAGCCAGGTATTTTATATAGTTTAGCTTAGGTTTATATTTTATATAGTTTATATAGGTTTAGGGAGTCCGGGAAGGTACCTGTATTTTTGTTTGTGTTTTTTTTTTTTTTTTGCAGGTAATCTAGGTACTAAATATAAATACCATTTTGTTTATTATTTTGGCCTGGGTCCATCCTGAATCTGATCTTCCTCCTGTTGTGTGTGTGTGTTTGTGTCTGTGTGTGTGTGTGTATACAAACCTCATTATTTCATCAGTTAATGATTGGATCGAGTTCTTTCTGCCATATTCCACCATTTCCATACAGTTTAAAATAGAACCCTGAACCAGTCTTTTGCTGTATGACCCTAGACTGGGACGTAACACCATATTTAAGTGACCACTTTGATTTTCAAGCACAAGAAAGACAACAGCTTTATTATGTTAAGGTGTTCCTTCAGTTAAAAACAACTAGTTTGAGATTTATATCTCCTCATCTTTTTTGAACTACGCTAGAATGCCTCATCCCACCCCCGCTGTTAAAAAAATAAAAATAAAAAAGTAACTCGGTAACTTTTACTCTGAGTAAATTTTTTAATGAGCTACTTTTTACTTTTAGTTGAGTAGATTTTTATAATGGTAACGTTACTTGTACTTAAGTAAAATTTCACTGAAGTAACAGTACTTTTACTTGAGTACAAAATTTTATTACTCTTTCCACCTCTGCATATGAGCAAAAAATCGGAATTGGGTCACATTTACCCGACAGTGTAAACATAGCCTAAGCTACTTCTTACTCGTTTGGGTGCTTTTAATTATTTGCTGGGAAATTTTCTTTTATAATATTGATGTAATCTGTATTGTGTCTGACAAATATGGATGAAGTTATTCTAAAACATATTTAACATAATTTACTGTTAAGAAAGAATGGAAAGTTTGCACAGTGTGTTTTAGTGTTGGGCGACATAGTGGTGTAGTGGTTAGCACTGTCGCCTTGGACCTCCAGGGTACAGGTTCGATTCCCGGCCAGGCTCGATTCCAGGCTCTGTGTGTATGTAGTTTGCATGTTCTCCCCATCAGGGTTTGACATTGGCACCCACCCGCCAAATGCGGGTAAAATTCGGCTGTGGCAGGTAATAACTTTAGTCTCACTAGCCACTTTGGCGGGTAGTTTATTCTTTGGTATGACAATATATTCTTGTTGTAGTTTTCTCTAAAGTCATCCGATATAATAAACACATTGCAACGTAATATTATGAGCATAACACGCGCATGAATGTAATGAGGACATTTAATACCTCTCTCTACACATGCATTGTGCACGCGCCCACACACACACTTTTACTTCCTGTTTGGTGTGTGTGCATCATTTCCTTAAAGGGCTATTGCTTCTCAACAGGATGAGAATGTTTGCCCCTTTCGCAGGTTATCTACTGATTATATAGTAAAAAAAAGTAATCACTATTAAAATCTATTTAGATTTCATGTTAAATGATAGAAAATTCATCAATTGATTGAATTACCTCACACTATAAAGAGTCAACACTACAAGATAGACCAGAGTCCTAACTCAGAATTATGATATAATAATACATAATGAATAATAATACCTGATAATAGTACACATAATAACACACTAAAATGATAAATGTTCTGAGTTGCTGTATTTTTATATCAGAATGAGTTCAGTTGTACTGAATCTGTTTTCAATTTCATGTGGTAACAGCAATAAGCAGAATATACTGTTCATGTCTGCATGTTTTTATATTGGGATCTTAACAGTACTGAATACTTGACTACTACTATAGTGATACAGTGTATGCTGTCATTTATAAGTAAATCTAGATCTAACAAACATTAACGTGTCATGGTGAAGAAAAAAACTGTGATTTTCTGGTAACAAAATTGTGGCGAGTAAAAAGCCTGAATGGCGAGTGACTCCGGAAATCCACTAGCCACATTGACCAGTGAGCAAAAAAGTTAATGTCATGGCCTGCTCCCCGTGCTTGGTGGGTTTCCTCCGGCTACTCCGGTTTCCTCCCACAGTCCAAAGATATGCAGGTTAGGCTAATTGGCGTTCCCAAATTGCCCACAGTGTGTGAATGAGTGTGTGTATGTGTGTGCCCTACGATGGATTGGCACCCTGTCCAGGGAGTACCCTGCCGCATGCTCCAGGTCCACCCAACCCTAATACAGGATAAAGCAGTACAGAAGATGAGTGAGTGAGAGTGTTTTAGTGTTGAACAATTACATATGTTCTAGGAATACTAACATCACTTCCAGTGGTAATGGACGTTCATTTCAAATGGTCAACCAGTGCGGCTGCAAGCAGGTTTAAAATAGATATAAAGGGCAACTTGTTGTTGTACTGTATAAGGGACTAACAGCCTCGGGATGGCTGTAATAGATTATGGCCAGTGTAAAGATTATTATTTTTTGATTAGTGCAGAACTGAAGCAATTGGGTGTATTTTGCTTTTGAATCATTTTATATGTATTTTTTATTCTGTGCCATAACCTGCCTTGCTATATTTTAATACAGTCTTAATCTAAACAGTATACTATGGTATTATTATGTTAGTACTGATCCAAAAACTATAAGTCATTGTACATAAATAAAGCTGCCCATATACTATCATATCTTGAAATAACATGATGGTAGCACTGCAGTCTTTTTATGCACACGCATGGGTCCCATTGCCTTTCTGCAGTCTGAACCGTGATCCCGGCGTGCCGAATTCACTCCTTCTCCACGGGTAGAGCCCGAAAGCTGACAGAAAATGATAGAGAAAGTGTTCTCTCACTGAGCCGAGGAGAGATAGAGAATCTCAGAGCAATTATTGCACGGCTGGATCTGAGCAGTCCACCTAGCGAAGCCTGCTTTCTATAATAACCAGTTCTGTCACTACACATGGAGAACTGTCCATGCCGAGACATTTCAGATAAAGAAAAAAAATGAAAGCAGAGGCGCTCTTTTGAAAAACGATGGTGCCCTAATGCGAAAGTGATGTATAATTTGGACAATGTGTTCCACTTCCATTTAACAGCCACTTAAGGGAACATCTCATTTTTCTAAGATCATTCATTTAAATTGCACCAGCATGAGGAATCTTAAACAGCAGTACAGTAACTCTGTTAGGTTTAAATGAATACACCGGGGTTGGGTGAGGAGGACTGGGCTGCAGTCGATGATCTGGTGCATCACAAAAAATGTGTGGTTAAGATCAGGGATCTGTGCAGGACACTCGAGTTCTTCAGCAGTTGTTGATCTACAATGACAGTGTACTGTACTTCTGCTTTGACATCTGTGTTGTGGTTTGTTACGTTAATATATTTGGTAATAGATGCTTATGAGAGTAATCCTAATTAATGGAGAGCGCCAGGCAAAAGTTTGGATACAGGTTCGGAACTTTGAACTAACACATATGGCATTAATTAATTAATCAACAACATTAATCAACAGTCATTTTTGAATGATTTTTAAGGTCAGCTGTTTCTGGAGAACAGTATTGTGTCAAGTGCATTTGTAAAACCCAAGTAGCAGATATACATCTCAGTATCAACTGTTTAAAGGTGATTATTCATCCTTCAGCATCATTTTACAGTGTAGAAAGAAATACGAATGAGAAAAGACCATGAAGTTAGAAGGTGTGTCCTAACCTTTGACTTTTATATACCTCATTATCCAATGTATGAATTTATCAAAAATGATTACCAAACTTTTATGACCTCAGTACAAAAAAAAATATATTAGTACATTAGTATTCTAGCAAAGACAAAAACGAATCTTACAGGAAAATATTACAGATTATTACTACTATGTTTATTAATCCCTGTTTACTGCTTTTTATAGTATTTTTAAACCTACTTTTCCTTTTGAAGACATCCTTGCTCTCCAGCAGTTATTTGCATTTTGCACAGTATTGTATGTCAAGTACTTTGTGTGTATTAATAGTGAATGGTGGTGGGATTAATTATCAGGAAACACAATGAGAAGCAGTATAAAGTGCGATTATTAATCAATCAGAGGCATCCTATAGTGTCCATGTTGTGTCTCTATCTTTGTGGCAATAATTTGGTGAAGGCGCACATATTATTGCACGGGTCAGGTGTCCACAAACGTTTGGCAATTTAGGCTCATTTGTTTAATTAAAGTGCTTTGTAAACTCGTTCGCTATTCCTGTGCTTAATTACTGTATATAAAGTGAAGTATGATGTAATTGTCTAATTTATTTGGATGCCTGGCAGAGAACAATCCATCATTTTCTAAACTTCGGAAATGTCAACCATGAAATCGAATGCATTCTACTGAAATTTTTTTTTAATAATTGATTTTGTAATATTGGTCCTCCATGACCTCGTTTCCACCCTCTCTCTGCCCATCGTCACACAAAAGCAGACTAATGCATAAAACTTAATTAAACAGAAGAAGAACAATTAAAATAATAGACATACCATATGAAATATGGCTGGCAAATGTCTACAGCCTGCCTGTTTATCCATGAGGAATATTTAGGATTAAATTTAGTACACTGGTTAAAATGAGCCTGGATTATGGTACGATGAAGCTACTGTAAGTATAGGGATGAGCTGAATATAATCCCACACATACAAAAATAATGCACTCAGTATACACTTCATGGAGATCTTCTGTTCTCTGTACAAACAATATATAAAATAGTGTGGATTTACAGTGTTTATATTAAAATACTTTTTAAATAAAATTAATAACTTATTGTAAAAAGGCGGCACGGTGGTGTCGCCTTGCACCTCCAGGGTCTGGGTTCGATTCCCCGGCCAGGCTCGATTCCCGTCTCTGTGTGCATGGAGTTTGCATGTTCTCCCTGTGTTTGGTGGGTTTCCTCCGGGTACTCCGGTTTCCTCCCACAGTCCAAAGATATGCAGGTTAGGCTAATTGGTGTTCCTAAATTGCCCGTAGTGTGTGTGATTGGGTGTGTGAGTGTGTGTATGTGTGTGTGCCCTGCGATGGATTGGCACCCTGTCCAGGGTGTACCCCGCCTAGTGCCCGAAGTCTCCTGGGATAGGCTCCAGGTCCCTCGCGACCCTGAACACAGGATTAAGCGGTATAGAAAATGAATTAATGAACTTATTGTAAAGAAAAAATGACACCTAACTTGCAAAAGTCATTTTGTCTGGACGGGACGCAAATTTTGCACTCGAATCTAAACTCTACATCATACAAAGTATATGTATACATGTATGTATGTATGTATGTATGTACTGTATATATGTATATACAGTATGTATATATACGCACACATCAGTCAGAGGTCAACCGAGCATTTCAGAGGGCATCCAGCATCTGAACATTTAACTCCATGACAACAAGCTTAGCAAAAAAGGTTGCCTAGCAACTAATCCTCTAAACGGTGATGACAGGGTTGCCTAATTATCTACTGTTTATTTCTCAGACACCGCTTTTACTGCATGCCATTTCGCTCCCGTTTGAAGATGCAAAATGGGTCCATTGGATTTGTTCAGCTGCAAAATATTGTTTCCCTTTTTAGTGAGCAAAAAAAAAAAAATCAACATATTCAGTCTATTATTCTGAGTGCTCCATTTAGCTGGCTTTAATAAACCTTACGCTACATCTATTTATTAAACAGAGCTTTTACGGTTCTTCCAAGAATTTTGATTGATTTGTTGTTCAAAAACAACGTGCGACAGTTCCAATAAGCATTCGAAAGTGAAGTTTAATGAAATGAAGCATATCAAAATTGCAAAGTGCAGAAGTGAAAAGTGCGGCATAGTGAAGTGAGGGAGTGGCCGTAAAGATTTTTTAAATTAAGTCAACCCTGGACACGTACAATTTTCTTCTCATGTAGATATAATCTATACTAACTCAGTGTGAAGATACAGCATGTAACCTCAAAAAGGGCACTTACAGTAAGTGTACTATTTCTTTTCTTTGCTATAGTACCATCACTCAAACTCTCACTCACTCATCATCTATACCGCTTTCCCCTGTATTCAGGGTTGCGGGGACCTGGAGCCTATCCCAGGAGACTTAGGGCAGGGTGCCAATCCATTGCAGGAATCGAACCCGAACCCTGGAGGTGCAAGGCGACACTACATTGCCGTGCCTCCTTTCAGTCAAACTCAAAAAGTTCAAATTAATGGGGTTCATCAAGCAAAGAGAACAACTAAGGAGAAAGCTGATATGACTTGAATTGTTTTAAGAACAAATGATTAAGTAAGATCCATGAAAGTAAGAACATGTCCATGCACACAAAATGTGATGAGAACTCACAAGATTGGGACTAAACAGCTGTGTGGCTGTAAGAAAAGCACTAGTTACTGACACTAAACAGAAAAAAGGTTTGTTATAGAGGATAAATATTGGACTTTAAAGCAATGGGTCATGTCATCTGATGAGTCTATTCCAGTGCGATGTGCACATCAGGGTATAAAGGAAGCTCAGGAAGCGATGCACCCATCATGCTAAGTGACCACTGTACTGTACAAGCCTCTGGTGGCAGTGTTATTGTAAGGGTTGCCCACTAGAGGGCAGTGTTTTAGTTTGTAGTTTTTGTTCCTAGACTCAGTTTCCCAGAAGCCTCCACAGTCAGGTGACGTGGATGCTCACCTGAACTGAGGAGGCTCATTAGCATTGTTATAAATACCTGTTTGTTCATGTTTGGATTTTATTATTAAAGACTCTTTCTGTTTCACTGCATCCCCTCAGCATCTATGCCTCAACACCAAGCCCACAGTCCAACATCATAACAGACCGTGACAGTTATGATCTGGGGTTTGTTATACACTTCCATTAAGATTTGTAGTTTATAATTAAGAATTACAGAGGATTTACAGAGTCGTGAGTAGTGAGCAATCCGACCTTTAGTTGTTTTACATAACATATTCCTTCACTCATATTTTTTTTCCAATTTTTTTTCTTTGACAAAATAAATATTTTTCAACAACAGCTTATACTGTATTACTTTAACAGTAACATTTCCCCACCGATTTGTAACACATAACTTAACTAGGGATAGAGGGTGGACTACCTCTGTTCCCGGACATAACCCTGGGAATTATTCTGTCCCCGTGTTGAGGGTTAATCACTAACAAATGTCAATCTGTTTGGAGGTCGTCGCTCTGTCTTAGGATGTGACCGTCCCACAGGCACTTTTATGGGTGTCTGATGTTGCAAAAGCACAGGTTGATCGGTGCTAGAGACGACCTCTTTCTCCTGACTTGACACAGTTTCATTTAACTCATTTTCAAGTAAAGAAGGTGTCAATGAAGACTCAGGCACAGGATGAATGTCCGGCACATGGTAGTTCGGTCCAACCTCTGGGTGCAGATCTTTCATAGGTTGTTTCTCTAAGTTGTCACAGCCATCTGCAGCTAGCAACTGATCTACATGTCTTCTCCAACAGAGATCTTCATCAGGAAGCTTAACTGTGTAAGACACTGGACAAGTCTGGGCAATCACTGTGGCGGGTAACCACTTGTAACCCTTCCCAAAGTTACGAGCCAGAACTCCCTCCCCGGGCCTGAAACTACGATGTTTTGCTTTTACCCGCCGTTCCACCTGCCACTGCCATTTGCTGTGGGCGTCGAGAAGAACTAAAAACATGTGGTCTTCCAACGGTCCAGCAAAATCGATGTGCACTCTTACCCAAGGTTCCTCCGGCCATTGCCATGGGTGTGGGGGAGCTGGTTGAGGAGTGTTTCTCAATTTTTGACATGAACAACATGATTTGGCTTTTAGCTCAATTTCCGAATCTACACCTGGCCACCAAAGGTAGCTACAAGCAATTTCCTTCATCCGAACCACACCACAATGTCCTGAATGAAGTTCCTCTAAGACTCGCTGTCTCAGTTGTGCTGGAATGATGATCCTTGTTCCCCATAGTAAACATACAGATTCTACTGTTAGCTCATTTCTCCTGGTCATGTAAGGCTTTAGAGACGGTGACATTTCTCCTATTTCCCCTTTAAGCACCATGTCTAAAACTTTTGACATCACAGGATCTGTGCGCGTGTGCAATTTCACTTGAGCTGCCATGATAGGTGGATTATCTACCTCCTTGAAGTAAAAAATTTCCGCTGTGGCTGGCTCTGAATGGGTGATGGCCAACGAAAGTCGAGAGAGCCCATCAGCATTAGCATGGTACTCTGACCTTCTGTACTTAATGTCATATTGATGTGCAGACAGAAGTAGGGCCCAACGCTGCATTCTCACAGCTGCCAGAGAAGGAATACCGGAGTGCGGGCCAAGAATGGAGGTGAGAGGTCTGTGGTCTGTTAACAGAGTGAACCGCCTTCCAAACAAGAATTGGTGAAATTTCTTTACCCCGAACACAATAGCCAGTGCCTCCCGCTCTATTTGGGCATAATTACATTCTGCCTTGCTCAAAGTTGGTGATGCGAAAGCGATGGGTTTTTCTTCACCCGATGGCATGATGTGTGACACCACTGCCCCCACCCCATACGGTGATGCATCACAGGCCAGCTGTATTGGGAGAGCTGGGTTGAAATGGGTAAGAGCTTCCGATTGGGCCAAAGCTATCTTTACCCCATTGAACGCCTCCTCACATTGCCTATTCCACTTCCATGGGGTGGATATACGTATATAGTAACTTCATGCAATGGTTTTAACCTGTTGGCAAGGTTCTGCACAAATTTTGCATAATAAGTCAACAATCCCAGAAATGACCGAAGCTGACTCACATTTTGTGGAGACGGTGCTTCAACTATCGCTCTTACTTTAGAAGGAGCTTTGTGAAGTCCTGCACTATCAATCACATGACCTAAGTACTCTACTGAGGGCTGGAAAAACTCACACTTGTCCCCCTGACCTTCAGTCCAAAACTCTTTAGCCTTTGCAAAGCAGCTTCCAGGTTTCTTAAATGACATTGTTCATCTTCCCCAGTAATTAATAAATCATCAAGATAACACTACACCCTATTGCTCTTTGGAACAATGCTGGGGCTGATGTAATCCCAAAGGGCAGTCTCTGATATTGGTACATTCCCTTATGGGTCACAATGGTCAAGAGATTCTGAGAGCTCGGGTCCACGTGCATCTGTAAATATGCCTGACAAAGGTCTATTTTATTGAACCTTTTTCCTCCAGCTAGACCTGAAAAAAGATCCTCAATTAGAGGTAATGAGTATTGTTCGGTAGTCAAGACTGGATTTATGGTGACCTTAAAATCTCCACAAATTCTGAGGGACCCGTCCTTTTTTAAAACTATTGGTGTGGCCCATTCACTCACACGTACTGGTCGCAGTACTCCGGACTTTACCAATCGCTCTAACTCAGCTTCGACCTTGGGTTTTATGACGTATGCTACTGGTCTGGCTTTCAAACACTTGGGTGTACTTCCTGGTTTAACTGTCAGTTTAACCGTAATGTCCTTCATGCTTCCCAGTTCATCACCAAACACATCTGAGTACTTGTTTAAAATGCCTTGGAGTTCCAAATTTTCACTGACCTGACGGATCTCTTGCCAGTTGAGCTTTATCTTTTCTAGCCACGTCCTCCCTGTTGAGTATTTCCCATTTGGTTTACATGTTTTTGATTAAATTTCTGGTAATTCTTCTTTTTATATTCAACCTGTTTGTTTGTTTGTGTTTTTTTTGTTTTTGCAAGCACGTTCAATGTGACCTTTCTTGGAACCATTTCTACAGTCAATTTCTACTGTCCTTACACCAACAGTCTACTGGCTGATGACCCACTTTTCCACAGCGATAACATGGTTTATTTGAAATTGATTTGGTCTTTGCATCTGAATATATCTTGTGTACTTGGGTTGAAGCACTTAGTTGTTGTGCTTCCTTTGCGTCCATCTCCTTTGACGTACTGATTTCTATGGCCTTCCGTAATGTTAAGTTGCCTTCAGTTAGCAGCCGCTTTTGTATAGCTTCACTACGGAGGCCGCAAACTCCGTCTGTCACGTACAGTATGGTGTCGCTCAGTGACTGACCAAACTCACAATGTTCGGACAACCGTTTCAACACAGCCACGAATTGAGAGATTGATTCACCATCTTGCTGGTTTCTTTTATGGAACCGAAATCTCTCAGCGATTATCAGTGGTTTTGGGGAATAATGTTCCTTAAGTAAACACACTATTTCCTCATATGATTTATTGCCTGGTTCGTCTGGTTGTGTTAAACTCCGCAACAGATTAAATGTTTTACTCCCGTTACACTTTGGAATGTTGGCACAATTGCTTCAGCTTTAATCTCGTTTGCCAGTACATTCATTCATTCATTCATTCATTCATCTTCTATACCGCTTTGTCCTGTGATCAGGGTTGCGGGGGGCCTGGAGCCTATCCCAGGAGGCTTTCGGGCACAAGGCAGGGTACACCCTGGACAGGGTGCCAATCCATCGCAGGGCACACACACACACACATTCACCCATCCGTTTGCCAGTACAAAATAGTCAAAACGTTCAGTGTAAGCAGTCCATTGCTCCACTGATTCATCATATGCTCCAATGCAGCCTAGCCAAGCAGCCATTTCTTTTCACTCACTCCCTCTTTTGTTTCCGTTCATCTGCTCATACTGTACGCGCTTCTTTCCCGCGCTCAAGCCGCATCCTGACGTCGGCACGTTTTCACCCCTGTCACTCTCCCCAGGTAGAGAAAAAGACCGCTGTTTCCCCGACCGTTTACAGAGCCACCGCGCATCCGCGTGAGCTCTCTTTCCCGGAGACAGCGTGGCAAAAGAAAATGGAGAATTCGTGTAGTGAACTAAAGTTTAACACTGACAACCAAAACAAAACCTTAACGTGAGAATGAAGAATCCTCGTCGCCAATTTTGTTATATACTTCCGTTAAGATTTGTAGTATATAATTAAGAATTACATTCATGAGTAGTCATAAGTAGTGAACAATCCGACCTTTAGTAGTTTTCCTTCTTTTATTTCCTGAACCCCTGCCTAGTGCCTGAAGTCTCCTGGGATAGGCTCCAGGTCCCCCGCGACCCTGAACACAGGATTAAGCGGTATAGAAAATGAAAGTTTTTCTCTCCTGATGGCACGGTCATGTTCCAGGACTCAAATTATGACCGAGTGGTACTGGGAGCATGAGGAATCATTTTAAACACATGAACTCTCCTGTCCTTAAGCCCATTGAAAGTCTTTGAGATGTGCTAGAGAAGACTTTATGGAGTGATTTAACTCAACAGTCATCAATACAAGCTCTTAGGTAAAAATGAATGCAACTCTGGAAGGGAATAAACGTTATGAGATGGCATTAGGTTTTTAAAACAGGCAGAGACCCGATATAAGCCCTATTCGCATAGGATTAGTATTATCTGAGGACCTCATGTGATTTAGAAATTACCCACCCACATCCAAATTTCATATGGTGCATTCTGAACGGGATAACGAAGCCTGCGATTTTACTGACTTAACTCTCGGATATGATGCCAAGTGCACTATTTTGGATAGGCCCTTATTTGGAAATGTCCTGTCATTATACAGTAGGTCTAGCTGTATGAAATAGACGGAAGAATGTTCCGTACCGCATGGTTCTATACCCCTCATCCGTTTCTAATCTAATCTAATCTAATCTAATCATTCTTTTTGCTTTTGCTCTTCTGCTCTTCTTGGTTTTCAGATTTCTCTTTCTGCGTATTGTATTGTTGAATGATGTACTGTATAGCAACATAGCAAAATATTTTCGGAGTACTCCATCGCAGCCTCCATTCTTTGCAAAAAATGGATAAAAAGGCGAACAGGTAGCAAAAACCTTGAAAAACAATCATATAAGACCCTGGAAAATCCTATCCAAATCACAAGCATGCTGATGCACACTGGAATAATATTATCACAGGACCTCAAAAATATGTTTGGCGAAATCTGGTAGGTCATTTGCGGGGGAATTTTTACTTTACAAAGTACATACATGGCCGATTCGCACGGAATTAAGATCACAGACAACTGAAGAGATAATAAACCGAGCTGCGTATGAGGTAGTTTTAAAACCACAATAGACGTAATTTCAAGCTTACGCGTACAGTATATAAACGTACAGAGAAATTCATTTTAATGTTCACTACAGTTTTATTTATAAAGTGCCCTTAACATTAGAAACATTATAAAATCTATCACAATAGGTTTAAAGAAATCTGGATGGAGATTTACATCCTTAATGAACGAGACGGATGTGACGAAAAACTCCCTGAGATACAACAACAACAACGACAACGAGCACCTTAGCGATGGCTTTACATTGTGTTGAACATGGATTTTAAGTGCAATGTTTTGGAATAAGCAATAGAGGGCTCTCTCTGACTGTATGTTTCATTCATCTTCCATACCGCTTTATCCTCTATTCAGGGTCGCGGGGGACCTGGAGCCTATCCCAGGAGGCTTAGGGCACAAGGCGGGGTACACCCTGGACAGGGTGCCAATCCATCGCAGGGCACACACACATACACACATTCACACACTCATTCACACACTACGGTCAATTTTGGGAACGCCAATTAGCCTAACCTGCATATCTTTTGGACTGTGGGAGGAAACCGGAGCACCCGGAGGAAACCCACCAAGCACGGGGAGAACATGCAAACTCCATGCACACAGAGACGGGAATCGAGCTTGGCCGGGGAATCGAACCCAGACCCTGGAGGTGCAAGGCGACAGTGCTAACCACTACACCACCGTGCTGCCTGACTGTATGTTTGTGAAACCTAATTACAAATCTTACTTAACGTTCAGTAAAAGTCGTTTTAGGCGATTGTGGTGGATACAAAAACAAAACACCACTCCGCTGCAGATAGACATATATACTGTATATGAGTGTTATTGTGTTTGTAGCCTTTTCCTATTCAACTCTGGGTTGAATAAGCTAAATCTTCCAAAAGGACATTGCTAACGCAACCTTTACATGCTTTATTTTTAAATGCAGTAATATTAGAAATGCAAATGCCGTTTAGTTTGTATGTCATGCTAAAGAACGGTAATAACCGCACCATGGAGGGTTCCTTAGATTTGCCTGAGGAACCCTCCATGGTGTGATTTACTCGTAATCAGCAGTACGAGTGTGTTTTCCTTTGGAAACATTTCCGCAGATGGGTAAATCTTTCATTCGGAAAGGTGGAACCGATTTGGACCTTGTACTGTGCTTAATCTAGCTAGGTGATTAAAAACAAACACCCTTTAACAAGTCACGGTTCAAGTCACAGAGCAAGTTAACAAGTCACTTTTTTTGGGGGGGGAAAAATGAAGTTTTTGTCATTAGCTTGATTTTCTTTCCTTGGTAACTAATTGGTTATTGGGCGAGACATGCTAAAGCAGAGCTCAGTACGGGAGGCTGGATTCATTATTTAATGTAAGTGTTGGCTCGACACGGCCAGGGGATCTAATAAAGCTCTCACAGTGTTTTCCTTGCCAACGCCTCTCCCACTCCTCGCTATAACACTCACAACCACAGAAAGGTTTAATAGCTTCAAAAACAGAGATTTCCGAAAGCTAGGCTAATATGTCTTGCTAGGCCTGTATGATACTCGCCAGATAAAACTACTGCACCAAAGTCACATTTTAAGTTTATATACACCAATCAGCCATAATATTATGACCACCTGCCTAATATTGAGTAGGTTCTGACACATTTCTAGCACAACCACAACTTTTGCTATGTCCTGACCATTGCAAACCAGGAACATCCCACAAGACCTGCAGTTTCGGAGTCATCAACCTGGCTCTTCTCAAAATCTCGCAAATCCTTACTCTTGCCCATTTTTTCTGCTTCCAACGCATCAACTTCAGGGAAAAAAGGTTCGCTTGCTCCCTAATACTGTATACCGCACCCACTTTCAGCCACCATTGTAATGAGATATTGAAAATGTAGCTACTGTGAGAAGGGTCAAATTGTGATGTCGAGACGACTGGGTGAGAGCAAGTCCAGAACTGCAGGTCTTGTGAGATGTTGCTGGTCTGCAGTGGTCAGGACATAAGTGATCCAAGGAAGGAAAACCGGTGAACTGGCGACAGGGTCATATGGGTGGCCAAGGCTCACTGATGCACATGAGGGAACGGTTAATGCTGGTTCAGATAAAAAGGTGTCCGAACACACTGTTGAGGCTGGTCAGAGTATTAACTAATCTTTGGCGTAGGAAATTTTCATCTAGCCGACTGTATGGAATTATAGTTAGATTTTGGGACTGCTCCACAACCTAAAAGTAACGAATTTTGTTATCTCTACTTTTATTCCAACATTTAAAATTTTATGTTATACTTCTAATATTAACTGACTCATGTCAATTTCTTTTTTATTCCAGAATTTTGTCCTCCATGTTGGATTAAATGACCTTAATTATTAGAAGATTAAAGAAACAAACAGCGGTATAGTTAGAGAGCGTTACACAAACTTCGGGATCTCGTTTAACCACAGAGAAGATGAAGGGCTTTTGGACGACGTTATCAGATAATGACGCTAAGACGCCCAGTGTTTTGTGCTCGTCCTCACTGTTTCCGCCAGGTTACAAAGGTCATCGTAGTACAAAAGGCACACTTGAGTAAAACTGTACTCAACAGCTCTTATTTAGCAATCAACGTTTAAATTTAGCTCGAGGTTATTCTGTGCATGTGGTAACTAAGAATTAAGATAATAAAGACGGAATACTTCAAAATATGTCTTTTAATAAACACTCCTGATCAAATAAGAATCTAAAACCAAGGATAACCAAAGTAGCAGCAATAAAACATAACTATCAATAAAAACTTTAAAATAGCCGATGGCTATTCAGTCTGATCCTAGTGGCTGTTTTTGCTTGAGTTAAGATAATGGTAATGTTCCCAAACGTAGGAGACTTCCTGTGAAGATGCGTGTATTTTATTTTTCTCTTTGCATATGTGTTGACTTGTTTTTATATTTGCATTATTTCCTTTTTTCCTTTCTTTGACTTTTGTATGGTTTTTTTTTTTTTTTTTTTTTTTTGGGGGGGGGATTTGCAGTGCGTTTAACAAGAAGACCTTTTATAAATGCCTTTTAAAAAGTTTACATGGACATTCAAAAAACATTCACACTGTTTCTACCGGGTTAAAAAGGTCATAGAGTTTAACTGATCGGGATCAGGTGGACTGTGACACCAGACACTGACACAGACAAAATATTGTTAATACTAGACAAAAATTTTTATCGTTTTTCAACTAACAGTAACCAGAAATGTATTACAGATATCCCACCTCTCCCGGAAGTTCCGGGGGTTTTCCACATACAGTATTGCAACAATTTTCAGTGTAGTAAGTGAAACTGTAATCACTTTTCTTAGTGGGTAGGGCTTTACATTCAACCTCTTAGTCCAGGTGAAAAAAGGAAATATGAAACTACAAACCGCACTCCTGACAAGCGGAAACTATTTACTAAGTTTATTAGCATTCGGCTAGACATTGTCTAGTTGCTTCTCTGTATTGAGGCTATACAGTACGTGATGAAATCAAACTTCCTGTATACTTAGCTAAAGTTCTAACAGAGAATAAAAACAACCCCATGAGATGAAAGTTACTAATATAACATTGGTGTTTGTTTTTTGGCAACTTGGCGTTGGATGCCCTTCCTGATGCAACCCATTTCATCCAGCATCCAGTGGCTGGGGTTTGGGCATTGGGTAGGAATTGAACCCAAGCCTTCTGCATTGTAAAGTAGGTGAGAAAACTAACCCAATTATGCTTAGATAATATAATTAATGTTGTATACTGTAATATTACTTTTTCCATGATACTTAATTTTTTATGTCATATACTGTATATTTAAGAATGTTTTTTTTTATTCAAAATCACTAAATAAAGTATTCCACAAGACAATGTAGTAGGCTATACTACAGTTAAAAGAAAAATTATTAGAGATAAGAAACTCGCTCCCTGGTGTAATGATCACACGCGCACTTTAAAACAGACCGCTCGGAAATTAGAGCATAAATGGCGTCAAACTAAATTGTTGGTATTTCAAATAGCATGGAAAGAGAGCATCCTGAACTATAGGAAAGCTCTTAGTGTAGCTCGATCAACGTATCTCTCCACTCTTATAGAAGAAAATTAAAATAATCCTAGATTTTTATTTAATAACGTAGCCAAATTAAGACCACTGCAGAAATCTCAACAACAACATCTTGCAATAGTGAGAATTTTATGAACTTTTTTAATAATAAAATTGTAAATATTAGGCATAAAATTGATGCTTTGAAACCGAACAATGTAATTGATGCAGATGTTAACCTAGCCATGTCAGATTCGAACCTAGAATACTTTACTCCCCTTGAAGAGAATGAACTAATTTCACTCATCTCTTCTGCAAATTCATCAACCTGTATATTAGATCCTATACCGACACATTTTCTTAAACAGATAGTACCAGTAATAACAGAACCGCTGTTGAGAATAATTAATTCCTCACTCAGCATTGGTTATGTTCCAAAATCTTTTAAATTAGCAGTTATCAAACCAATAATTAAGAAACCTGACCTCGACCCCTGTCAGCTGTCCAATTACAGGCCAATATCAAACCTCCCCTTTATCTCTAAGATTCTGGAAAACATAGTAGCGGAGCAGCTATGCTCATATCTACATAGAAATGGCACACATGAACTGTATCAGTCAGGATTTAGGCCTCATCACTGCACAGAAACAGCACTAAATTTCTGTAGTAAATGACTACTACTAAAACAGTAGTAAATGACCTCCTATTGGCCTCGGATCAGAGTTGTGTAACTATACTTGTATTACTCGACCTCAGTGCAGCTTTTGACACCATTGATCATGCTATTCTTCTTCACAGATTAGAAAATGTAGTAGGAATTAAGGGTACAGCCCTCTCCTGGCTCAGATCCTATTTGACGATCGTTATCAGTATGTAGACTTAAATGGTGATTATTCTGCATGTTCTCTAGTGGAGTTTGGCGTTCCACAGGGTTCAGTTTTAGGCCCACTGCTTTTTTCCCTTTACATGCTTCCTCTGGGCAACATAATCCGTAAGCATGGTATTAGTTTTCATTGTTATGCTGACGACACATAGTTATATGTCTCAGCAAAACTTGATGAGAAAAACCAGCTAACTAAAGTTGTGCAATGCGTGCAGGACATAAGAAATTGGATGCTAATTAACTTTCTTCTGCTTAATCCGGATAAGACAGAAGTTCTAGTCATAGGACCGCATACAGCTAGGAGTAAAATGTTAGATCACACCGTAACTTTAGATGGCCTTTCTGTTCCATCAAGTGCTACAGTAAAAGACCTCGGCATGATTATAGATTCCAGCCTTTCATTTGAAGCTCATGTAGATAATATCACCAGGATAGCATTCTTTCACCTTAGAAATATTGCCAAGATAAGAAATATATTGTCACTAAACGATGCAGAAAAACTAGTCCATGCTTTTATCACCTCTAGGTTGGACTATTGTAATGCCTTACTGTCTGGTTGTTCAGTTAGGTGCATAAACAAGCTTCAGCTAGTCCAGAATGCAGCAGCGAGAGTGCTCACTAGAACCAGAAGATATGAGCACATCACCCCTATCTTATCTTCACTACATTGGCTCCCTGTGAAACTCCATATTGATTTTAAAATACTACTCTTGACATATAAAGCATTAAATGGTCTCGCGCCGCAGTATCTGAGCGAACCGCTAGTGTCTTACGATCCGCCACGCCTACTTCGATCAAAGGATGCAGGCTGCTTGTCTGTTCCGCGTATTATGAAAACTAGAGCTGGGGGCAGAGCTGTTTCTTACAAAGCCCCAAAATTATGGAATAGTCTTCCAAATAGTGTTCGGGACTCAGACACAGTCTCAGTGTTTAAGTCTAGGCTAAAAACCTATTTATTTAGCCAAGCATTTTTATAAATAGATTTGCCATAAGGTAAAGGAGCAGATCTGGGGGACTCATGGACGTAGAGTATTATGGTGAACTGGTATGTTTAGATGCTGTCTTCCTCAGTCTCATTTGATCACTCAGGTTTGTTGACGGTGAGGTGATTGTTTGCTTTACATCTCAGTTCCCCCTCATGTTTGTGTTTCCTTCTGGCTCTCCCTTTTAGTTATGCTGTCATAGTTAGTCCTGCCGGAGTCCCTGCTTGCACTCTACAGTAAATATACATTCACATTATACATTGTGACTGTGACCATACCTAACTGCCATCTCTCCTCTTCTTCTCTTTCTCCCCCTCTTTCTCTTTCCTCTCTCCCCCTGTCTCCCCCTTTCACTCTTTCCTTCTCTCTCTCTATCGAGCTACACATGTGGTTCCTGAGCTGCCAGTGATCCAGACTCCCTCTGCCCTCGCACCTGTCTGATCCATCCTGGTGCCCGGTTTCTGGTTGGAGGTCTCGTCGCATGGATGCCCCGTGTGTCTCTTTAGGATGCGTCTGGTGTCTGGGGATGATTCTATCTACTTAGAAGATGGTTCTGGACTCGACTGGTGTTGGCAGCTGTTTCTCTGAGGACTTGACAATTCTATAGTTCAGGACTGGAACTTTCTACAAGTCTATCTGAGTCTCCAATAACTACTGGACTCCATTTTAACATCAATTAACATCAACTATTATAGCTGAACCTAACACTTAACACTGTATAAATGCAGATCATTTCCTGCTATCGGTTTCACCCAGATGAGGATGGGTTCCCTGTGGAGTCTGGTTCCTCTCAAGGTTTCTTCCTATTACCATCTCAGGGAGTTTTTCCTTGCCACTGTCGCCCTCGGCTTCACCAGGGACTATCTGACCATTTTGATTCATACGCATTCACATTCCATACAAACTTAAATAATTCTTTTGATTGTGTAAAGCTGTTTTGCAACATAATCACTCCGTAGTTCCAGAGTAATACTTAAGGAGATAACAAAAACCCAATTCTGCCTGATAAACTGTCTTTCGCATGCAAGGAAAATTGTCCAAATGATACATTTTTGGCGGCGTCATTCCCAAAACCAATCGCCAATAGATAACTGATCTAGCACATGCAAAGTTACATAATTTTGCAATCTAAGCATGTTTCTCTGAAGTGTTTACCTCGGGATGACTGCTCGATTAACCATGTTTCTTTGTAACACCTGCAGGTCATGTAATTTCTAAAGAATGATATATTTACAGATCCAAGCGTTTTTTTCCCTTTTTTTTTCTACATGCCCACATGCCCACATGCCCATGATTCCTATCAGTTAATCAATCGTTATGACCTTTGCAACAACAATGTGAAAGCTCAAAAACTCTGGAGGATTTGTCCATTATCAGATAATGTTGACCGACTGCTTTTAACCTCCGTCGTGTTTAAACAGGACTCCGGCTTTGTGAAACTCTCTCCAACTCAGCAAGAGGTCAGATGCAGTCCGCGTCCTGTCATGTTCCATTTCCAGAGAGAAATTCCCAAAGGCTTGTGTGTTTCATTCCAGCTATGACAGACATGCGGTTCACGTGCCGGCTGAAAGGCCGCACCACTATTTATAGCTGATCAGGACACACCTAATACCGGCCAGACAAACTCACTGTGCATGGAGAATTAAACTTCTTAATCCGTAATCTATGTAGAGATAAAAGCTAAGTTTTATATATATATATATGGGGGGATGGGTGCATTTATATCACATCTGTAAGGCTTCCATAAATATTATATAACCTTTCTCAAGCTATTTATGAACGTCTCATGAAAACCAAGGAAATATTATCCAACATTGTTTATTTTTTTAACTCATCAACACAAACAAGTACGACACTGAGGAGTCATCTCTCCAAAGTCCACCCTTATTCACTCAGCTCTCTGGCCTTCTCAAATAGTGGTACTAACATTACATAACTGCATAACTGTAATAGACACACCCTTGCTCTGAAAGTCTGCTTTTACAAAATGCAGTGCGTTTAACAAAAAGACCTTTTATAAATGCGATAAAAAAAGTTTACATGGACATTCTTTTTAGCAATTCATAAATCCCTTCATGACAACCAGGGATTATAATCAAATGTATGTTTGCTGAATTAAGAAAACATGAATCCTTAGAAATTGTTCAACCAGTAAACGAGTTTAAAAGAAAGTACAGTAATTATATATATATATATATATATATATATATATATATATAAAAAAAAAGTAAATTAAATAACTAAAGCAATTCCCTAAAAAAACTAAATTACTTGTTAGAATTTGTCACTTTGTTCACTTTTTGACTCTGATACCTGCTGTCAAAAATGAAGAAAATCAGGAGATTGAGGAGTGGAAACTTTTAACTTTATTTTTATTTTTCTCTCATACTAAAACTCACTTTTGCAAAAACATAAATTGGAAAAAGTGAGATAAAAGTTAAACGCTTAAAACAATTCTCCTACAACAATTATTTACACAACAGCATAATTTTAGTGTAATTACTATCATTTTTATAATATTAAACAGCATTGTTGTGGCAAAAAACAAACAAACAAAAACAAACAAACAAACAAAAAAAAAAAAAACAGTAACAAGAGGTAGGGTCAATATCTGCTTCATATCTGATGTTCAGAACCGACTTGGAAAAATATACCATTCCCACCAAACAGACAAGACACACACAGACAAGGAAATAACACAGAAATCATATAAAGGTCTGAGGAGATGAAGCACTTCCAAAAAAAAGAAAAAGAAACATAAAAGCAGCCACTTATGTGAAATAAGGAGGGGTTTAGAGATGATTGAGGGATAAAGTGAGGGAGTGCAAAAACATGAGCACCGGAATCCAAGTGGTTGTTAAGGCAGTGTGAGCAAATGTGTGTGAGAAAACACACCCCACACATACGCACACACACATATGCGCGTGCACACACATTCTCAGTTTAACTGATTTAGTGTGAGGAAGAAAACACCAGCAACACTTCCGTAACCTGTCCTAATGCATTCATAAGGCGTTATACACAGTGTTTAAAAACAATTATTTGTGAAAAACACATTACAGTGAACGAATTATCATGACGTGTTAAAAACTGTGCTCGTACATAAGTCTAAGAAATGGACAACAGATTTTAAAGTACAAATTTTAAAGTACAACAGGCGTTCAAGTCAATCCGGGACTTTTAAACATGCAGAATGTACAGATCACAAGTTATAATCCCGCTACATTAATGCACTTTCATCTGGGTAGGAATCGTTTCACCCAGGGTCATCATTGACGCCATTTTTTTTCCATCATTGAAAAAAAAATAAACATTTGCATCATTGAGATGTTTTACTGCAGCTAAGAGTCTTTGCCTGAAGTCTTCTGTAAATGTCACTTGGCTTTACACCTTCATTCACCACAAGTCCCTTTTAGACTTGAACATCCTTTGTACAAGTGAAAAAAAAACAAAAAAAAAAACCAGGACAGAACAGGTCTGAGAATAATGTAAAGTCAAATATAAAATAGTATACAAGCTGTGTTTCTTTAACATTAACCATGTTCCCGTAGCTATAAAGTGCATTTCCATAAATGTTTCATGGAACGCCTTATAAACGCCTTAAAAATGCATAACAGATGTGGCCTCATAGAAAGTGCACCACTAGCACGGCCATGTTTGATGCTCATAAACCCCCGATTAATTCAGAAGAAAACTTATCAGATATACAGTATAGTACTGTAAGTGTATTTGGTTTCGTTACTACGAGTGTCTAATGTGATCAAACAATAAGCACTGAACGAACAATTTACGGTTACGAACGCACGGCTTTCTACGCACTCGAATGCATATTGCATGTAGATTCATATATAATCGCTCCTGTCAGAGGTGCATAGGCTGCATTATTCGTTTTAAAAAGTCTACATGAAAGGAACTCATTTCTGACCTGGAGATCTTTCATTCAGCTGATATAGATTACGCTTCCGTTTTTCTTTTCTTTTTTTTTTTTTTCATATGAAAGTCTGAGGAACAAAAAAAAACAACAACAACAAAAAAAAAAATCCAAGCCCTGCCGGTAATACACAAATGGTGTATATTCTATAAGCACCAACAGCGATATTTAGTGTAAATGAGACTATGGTGGAATATGGGACACATAAGGAACACTAGATTTTAAACTTTGATGATTTTATTTACACTTCACGAGCACCTCGACTTTGTTAATTTACTGCTGTTTTTTTTTTTTTTTTTGCCAACGTAATCTATGTTTACATGCTTTTTCCCGCCTCTGCGCAATCCTGTGCTTTGGATGTTTTACCTGATTCAAATGGAAAAATCCAAAAATCTGATTTAACATCACTGTGATTCAAAATCCAAACATCACTGTGACTGATCACTTGATGAAAGATGAACATTGTGATGGCCAAGGTGTATTAGAAATGGGGTGGAGCCTAACTGGGAGGGGGGGGTCGTTTGATGGGAAGGATGGTATCGATTGGTCCGTTGGTGGGTTTGGGTAAAAGGGGCGGGATCGTGATTAGTGCAAGCCGTTCATGATGTGGTTCTGGTGGATGTCCAGCGTGCTGCTGTGGTCCTGGTTGTGCTGATCCGGGTTTAAGTCCTCCTCCCTGAGCCGGGCGTTCTTCCGGATCTCGTCCAGAGAGTACTCTTTTACGATGGTCCCGTTCTCAAACACCGTCACGAGCATATCCTGCACAACACACACGTACAGAGAGAAAGAGAGAGAAAGTTTGTTGATAGAATTTGGCTAATATGTATCATTTTGGATGCAGTGCATTTTTTTCTTCCCTAATATTAATAGATTTATACATCCATATGGTTTTTTTTCTTACCTCCTCCGGTTTGCCAGCGCCCCGTTCCACCGTTTCTATAAACCCATCCGAGTTTCTCCTCAGTGACAGACGACCACGCTTCGATCCCTTAGACGGGTCCGTCACTGGCAGCTTATACACGTCCATCTACACACAAACATATACACAACAGATGTAAGACTCATCTACGACATGTCTCATTTAGATAAACATTTTCTTCCAAGGATGACATTTTTACAAGGAACGAAAAGGGAATAAATAATAATAATAAAAAAAAAAAAAAAAACCCACAACTAACTCACCCCCTTTCCGCTACTCTCCACGTAGCTGCATTTAAACGCACAGTTCAGCGTGTCTCTGTTGATCTTCTGGAGCAGGGAGCTTCCACAGCCGAAGAACACGTTCTCTGCGCTCCAGCCCTCTTCGCTGAGCTTCCTCAGGATCTGGGAAAGCGACACACAATACGTCATGCGCTCTGGGTCTTTTGTCACCTGGACCTAATTAAAAGAATACAATTAAATCCCTTCACTGTTCTATTTGGAAAAAGAGAAAAGTGTTTTTTTTTCTGGTTTGTAAAGGGAAAGTTGCATTTCCAACTTGCTTATGGATAAAAAAGAAAGTCTCTATTTCCTAAAATCTGGACTTGATTTGCACAGTGAGACACTAATTTCTTTCTTTCTTTTTTAACACCATGCCAGCTTCTATGGCTATATTCATGGTGAGAGTCATTTTTGTTATTCAATATTAAAACTAGATAAGATGTTTAAAATAAGTTTTTTTCTAGAACTTTAAAACTACATTTGGATTTACTTGTTTAAAAAAAGCAAGTTCCTTAAAGGAGTAAAAGAGTTACAGTCTAATAAAACATGTTTGACGGACAGAGAGAGGGGTTCTGCATGATGAACACTGTGGTGGTTTTTTCTCGACAGTAAAAATGTGTGTGCAGCCTTGGAGTGTCCTATCCTGCATCTTGTACAAGTCACTTCATCCCAACGATTTTTAAACGAAAACGTATGTCTTGATCCAACATCTGGGTTTATTTCATATAGTTTATCATTTAAGCATTGGTCCCATCCTGATTGACATTTATATTTGATGTATTCCTTTAAAATTGGTTTTTAAATCTGTGAAGGCTATAAAGCAGTTGATTGTTTCTTTGGCAGTTGTGTCAGTTCTCATTCCCAGGGATTCCTGAGTGCCAACAGAAAACTATGTTAAAATGATTGGCTTCTAAGAATCGACACTAATTTAGCCAAAGTTTGGCATATTGTTTGGATTGAAGTGGGAGGAGCTAAAATGGTCTTTAAGGTTTTCGCTCTCTTTTTTTTTCCGTTTTGGTTGTGTGTAAAACCCAGCACTACAGCACCACCATAAGGCCCATCTTGTCCGAGCGTCATTATTTTACCTTCTCGACTGAGCAGAGATCGATCCCGTCGCCCTGGATGATGCGCAAGTATGATGGAAGCACTTTATAGCCTACAGAGTTCAGAGAAGAGCTAAAACACTCCTCTAAAATCTTTATCACCTGCAGAGAGAAAGAGAGAGAGAGAAAGAGAGAGAGAGAGAGAGAGAGAGAGAGAGAGTTTTACGTTTTAGCATTTGATTAATTCAATACTAAATTTTTGGTATAATGAGCAGATTACATACAACACAGCTACTTGAAAGAAGTAGCAAGTTTTGTCCATCTTTCCTCTTTCGAGCCCCATTTCTCTCATGCCTTCATTCATTCCTTGTTTCCTTCTGGCCTCTTTTTTTCCACATTTTTTTCACCTGTCCTTCCTCCCCCATTTCTATCCTTTGTTCTTTTCTTCCTTATTTCACTTTTCTGTCATTTTACTCTTTTCCTTCCTTACTATCATCTTTCTTGCTCTTTCCTTTCTTTTGCATTCATTCTTTATTACCTTCTTTGGTTCTTCCCCTCTTTCTCTTTTTTTGATTCCTTCGTTCTTTTCTGCCTTACTTCCACTTATTGCTTCCTTCTTTACTACCCAGCTTCCTTCATTCTCTCTCCTTATCGTTCCTTTCTTTGGTTCCTCCTTCCTTTACCTTTCATTATTATTAACTATGTTAATAATTCCGTTCGGGTCACCCTGGCCTCGGGACGCGACCCACCTCCAGCAGCGTCTCTGTGGGGTCTCCTGAGTCAGGCCGGATGACGAGGATGGAGTCTTCGCTGCGCTCCATCACTCTTTCCTTCAGCTTGTCTCCCCAGATGTACTTGCACGCCTTGAAGATGTCATAGCTGTCGCTGACCACCGCCACTGGGCCTGAGGGGAACTGGTCCAGCAAGTACTCATACGCATCCTTCTCTCTGCTCCGGCCCCAGGAGATGATGGTGCTGCACAACACAAACACACACAAAAATACAATAATAAAATTTGAAAGGTTTGTTTATTATCTCTGAAATGGTTATTCAAAATCTCTACGCCTTTGTGAGGCCATTTTTTTTGTTTGTCTTTGTGGAGCTGTTTTCCACTGTATTGGACTGTGAACGCTGTTTTGTTGATGAATTTCCCAAATTAGGATTATTCACCAACAGGACAGTTTTACAGGACACATTTTCTATCATCGCACTCACGGTCCGATTCATTGAAACTGGTGAGGCCGACTCCTTTCTCCCGCAGCCCCTGAGGTAACAGCATCACCCAGGGATCGAACCAGCGATCTCCGGACAATAGGGCGAGCACTTACAAATTAACTATTTAATAGTTCATGAACTATGAACATTTAATTATATTTTTATAATTAAAATCTAAAGTTTATTATTGTATTAGTATTATATTTTGGGATTTTTCAATTTCTCTCTTGCAAATTGGTCTAGTTTTTTTTTTTTTTTTTAGTATTACTATTATCATGAAATGTTTTTTTCCCCCTGGTGGTTCTTAGGTTGGGCAACTCTTGTCTGTGGTTAGACGCGAGTGCTGAGTGCAGGCTGGAGGAAACAAACACAGCGACTGAGACAATTTTCTAATGAATCTGCCACTTGAAAATTGTGTGTGTGTGAATGAGTTCCTGAGAAATGAGTCAGTGGCAGATGTTTTTAATAAGAGCGTTAGGCGTGCAGAAGGCCGAAAATTAAACAGATGATCAGAACGTCTAGTTTGGGGAATGAACATGCAGCAGAGAGAACAAGTGTGTGTGTGTGTGTGTGTGTGTGTGTGTGCGTGTGTGTGTACCTGTGCTCAGCAGCAGGTATAGAGAAGCCAGCCATGGGGCAGTTGTAGTAACGCTGAGCCATGAGGATTCCCGCCACAGTGTCCGTGCTGGAAAAGTTCACCAAGTGTGCGGCTCCGCCCAACGCTGCTGACTGTGTGTGTGTAAAAGCAAAACAAAATAAAAACAAAAACAAAACATGGTGAGTCACATATGACAGAACAATAATAAAAGAACCACTGCGAGTAAAACATAATGCTTATAAAACAGTTAGAAGTTAAATATCCACGTAGTTCTGTGTCGGCCAAAACATGATATCAATGCGTCATATCAATATCAATATCAATGCTAAAAAGTGTCTCACCTAGTTGAAAAAGTAAATTTTCAGATAGAATCATCGTTGTAAATATACATACACATTTATATTTTTAACAGATAAAAAGAAACACATTTGCTAAATACAATTTTACGCCCTTTGATGTCTGTAGTGTCCGGAACTTTTTTGAATTCAAATCTTTCAACGATCTTAACTGTCATTTCATTCAGATGAAACTCAGCCAATTTAGATTTCACGTGAAAAGACATAACCCTGAAAAAGTCTATTATTATAAAATGGAAAAACTTAAGATATTGCAGCATGAATTTAACAGACTTACAGACACTACAGATATTATGAAAACAACAACAACAATTTAAGTAGCACTTTTTACAAGTCATATGCTTTTAGAAGCTTACACCAATTTTAATATTAATACCCATAAAGAAATATGAATAATTTGCATTTTTAATTATTATTATTGTTTAAAGTGAGACAGTATAACTCTAAAACTAATAAAAATGTATATAAAAATCTCTCTCGAAAATGGCTGAAGTAAGCAACTTGACATTTTTAAGGAAGTAAGATTGGCAACTAGCACGTTGCATAAACTTCAGAATTGGTTCCTTGGCCGGATGCAAAATCAGTACACAGACTAAAACAATTTCACTGTTTATGTAAAAGGAGGTGCTTGTTTACAAAACCAGAGGTTGGAGGTAACCGAATATATGTTTACTTTATTACTGTACTTAAGTACATATTTCACGTTTCTGTACTTTGAGTAGTTTTATTAGAGGATTCTTTTTACTTGTACTCCATTCAAAGGTACAGCAAACATCTGTACTTTACTTAACTACATTTCTGCATGGTGCATTTTGCAAATTTGTCGGTCTTAAAGCTTAAGGTTAAAGGCAGAAGAAGATCCAGGCCTTGCTGATCTGGAGTACAAACTTTATTTGACGCTAACTAAGAGTTTGCCAATGTTACACTTTATTCATATCTACCATGGAAATATGACTAAATTGATCCATATGTATACATGTTTATTTTTATACACCATATAGCCTCTCCGCTTGAGAATTCATCATCTCAGTTTGACATCATTACGCTCTTTGGCACAGACCATTAATCCACTCAAACACACGCCGGACAACACATGGACACCCGAACATGTCTTAGACATAGAGCGAGAGCGAGAGACATAGAGCGAGAGACATAGAGCGAGCGAGAGACATAGAGCGAGCGAGAGACATAGAGCGAGCGAGAGACATAGAGCGAGAGACATAGAGCGAGCGAGAGACATAGAGCGAGAGAGAGACATAGAGCGAGAGAGAGAGAGACATAGAGCGAGAGAGAGAGAGACATAGAGCGAGAGAGAGAGAGACATAGAGCGAGAGAGAGAGAGACATAGAGCGAGAGAGAGAGAGCGAGAGAGAGAGAGCGAGAGACATAGAACGAGAGACATAGAGCGAGCGAGAGACATAGAGCGAGCGAGAGACATAGAGCGAGCGAGAGACATAGAGCGAGCGAGAGACATAGAGCGAGCGAGAGACATAGAGCGAGCGAGAGACATAGAGCGAGCGAGAGACATAGAGCGAGCGAGAGACATAGAGCGAGCGAGAGAGAGACATAGAGCGAGAGAGAGACATAGAGCGAGAGAGAGAGAGACATAGAGCGAGAGAGAGAGAGACATAGAGCGAGAGAGAGAGAGACATAGAGCGAGAGAGAGAGAGCGAGAGAGAGAGAGCGAGAGACATAGAACGAGAGACATAGAGCGAGCGAGAGACATAGAGCGAGCGAGAGACATAGAGCGAGCGAGAGACATAGAGCGAGCGAGAGACATAGAGCGAGCGAGAGACATAGAGCGAGCGAGAGACATAGAGCGAGCGAGAGACATAGAGCGAGCGAGAGACATAGAGCGAGCGAGAGAGAGACATAGAGCGAGAGAGAGACATAGAGCGAGAGAGAGAGAGACATAGAGCGAGAGAGAGAGAGACATAGAGCGAGAGAGAGAGAGACATAGAGCGAGAGAGAGAGAGACATAGAGCGAGAGAGAGAGAGAGACATAGAGCGAGAGAGAGAGAGAGACATAGAGCGAGAGAGATAGAGAGACATAGAGCGAGAGAGATAGAGCGAGAGACATAGAGCGAGAGACATAGAGCGAGAGACATAGAGCGAGAGACATAGAGCGAGCGAGAGACATAGAGCGAGCGAGAGACATAGAGCGAGCGAGAGACATAGAGCGAGCGAGAGACATAGAGCGAGCGAGAGACATAGAGCGAGCGAGAGACATAGAGCGAGCGAGAGACATAGAGCGAGCGAGAGACATAGAGCGAGCGAGAGACATAGAGCGAGCGAGAGACATAGAACGAGAGACATAGAGCGAGCGAGAGACATAGAGCAAGAGAGAGAGAGAGACATAGAGCGAGCGAGACATAGAGCGAGAGAGAGAGAGACATAGAGAGAGAGACATAGAGCGAGAGACATAGAGCGAGAGAGCTAGAGAGAGCAAAAGGACATACACACAAAGCATGAAACAGAGAGACAGAGTGAGATAAAAGTAGAACCTGGAGACAGAGAAAGACAAAAATTGTGAACATTAAAGAGAGAGAGAGAGAGAGAGAGAGAGAGAGAGGGAAAGGAAGTCAGACAAACTCTATTTACTTTCCCAGGAACGGGAGAAGCCGTTTCCTGTTTTTGCTTATTTTCAGGGAAAAGACAGAGAGAGAGAGAGAGAGAGAGAGAGAGAGAGAGAGATGGAGAGTGAGAGAGAGAAACAGGAGAACACAGGGAAAAAGAATAACAGAGAGAGAAAGGAAGAAAGTCAGAGAGACTTTCATGAGGAGCTTGTTTCCTTTTGTCTTAACTTCAGAAGAGAGAAAGAAAAAGAGAGAGAACCGGAGAGACATAGTCAGTGAGAGAGAGAGAGAGAGAGAGAGAGAGAGATGGAGAAAGAGCAGGGCTGGTGAAGGGAAAGCTGTTTAACACCTAAATGAGAACTAACTTGTTTCAGGCCAAATCACACAACATTAAATATAAATATAAACAGTTAAAAAGCACAACGTAACACATCGCGCTTTGACGAACACGCAACATTTGCTAGACTTGCCTTCCTGTATAAGGACACAGTGTGTGTAACTGATGTTTGGGATTACGCTCCCAGCGCCTTCAAACACAAGCAGCACTGACAGGAAGTGTAGAACTGTGAAATCTAACAGCTAATCGATCGCAGGCGAAGCAATTATGAAAATTATGACAGTTCTGTGTGGCATCGCACTGCGAGATCAATATACTCTGATCTAGGAGGACGTGTCTCATTGTCTGTCCTAACCCTGTGTCTCTGACCTGAGCTACTTATTGGCAGCTGAGCCAGAAGCTCACGGACCTAAACACATGTTTAGATCTAAACCTTTGTTAAAGTGTCACAGAGATAAATAATAAAACAGGCAATTTATATTAATTTAGGTGCAAGTATGCGCGTTTGTGAATCGACTCCAGAAAGCACCACAGCTGACTCCTACCTCCTGAGAGGAGACTCCTCTGTAGCCGAAATCGTGCAGTTTGAACTCCAGACCCTCCAAGCTTCCCGTCGTGGACTTCAGATACTTGGCGAGGATCTTTTTGAACTCCCGGGAGATGGTCGCCACGGTGATGGGGTACCACATTTGGACCAGCATGGTCTGACGGGACAAAGAGTACATGTGGCACATGAGTCAGAACAGTGTGTACCTAAAATATAATGACTTAAAAGTTGAATCAGCAACCGTCACCATGGACTTGCAGCATGACTAAAACGAACTTAGACAAAGCTCAAAGGACTGGGAAAGATCCTCATACAAAGGTCAAGGTAGGAAAAAAAAAAGAAAATAACAAAACAAAACTGACTGACAGATCAACAGACTGGCCAAACTAACCAACACACAGACTGACAATCGACAGATTCACCAGATCAAAGGATATTTAAATACAACAGACTGACAAAATACATTAACTTATAGACAGACCAACAGCCCGGAAGACAGAGTGGACAAGAGCAACAGAGTGACAGACAGATTAACCAACAGACAGTAAAAGAGAAACACTGTTCACTGGAATATGACTATTGTTATCTTTAATTCCAGTAACCGATAGACGCAGTTAGTAGTGAGTCCGTGTATTAACAAAAATAATAAATCTGTACTTCAATCAAAAGATGCAGTCGTGACGGGTTCAAAGTCGATTTAATCCGAAGTACAAACAATGTTACATAACGACGAAAAGACGGAAAGATTAGCAGACAGACAGACCGACAGGACAGACCAACCAGCTAATCAAACGACAGATTAAGCATGAAACACTCCAATCATCTGACCAACAGACTGGTAGACAAATTGAATAAGGCATGGCGTCCAGAAACAGTATGTTGACTGAAACAGACCAACAAAGTGCAGCCTCTCTGACCCCAAAGCATTATAATCGATCAAAGTTCTGTTCCACAGCCGCGGCACCGGCCGAGCATGAGCTGGAAATGAAAGAGCCCAAGCCACGGAGTTGCGCAATAGCACGGCACCATTGTGTTTAGGACACGCGCAGTGTGGAAGCCACTAGAGGGACCATTTCGTACAGTTTACACTGCGTTCCAAATTATTACGCAAATGATTGAAAATCGACACTCACCAGTAAACAAGACTGTTTAAAAACGTGTCTTCATGTATGCCTGGGCCCACTGCAACCGTTTCTGCTTGTGAGCATTGATTAGGGGCCGAATAGTAGGTTTATGCACAACTGCAAGCCTTTAAAGGATCCTACACCTTGAGGTTCGCGGGACTCCAGAGGCACCAGCAGCTTCAAATACCGGTTTGCTGCTTTATAATGGCATTTCAGCAGCTGCTCTCTTAATCCGATGAATTTGTCTGGCAGAAACCGTCTTCATTCTGCCTTTATCTGCACGGACCTGTCTGTGCGCTGAATCAGCTACAAATGTCTTCACAGTACGATGATCACGCTTAAGTTTTCATGAAATATCTAATGTTTTTATACCTTGTCCAAGGCACTGCAATATTTGACGCTTTTCAGCAGCAGAGATCCTTTTTCTTTCCCATATCGCTTGAAACCTGTGACCTGCTTAATAATGTGGAACGACCTTCAGTACTTTTCCTTTAATTGGGCTCATCTGGCAAACTAATTATCACACGTGTCTGAAATTCATTTCAGTGATCCAAAGAGCCCTGAGACACAACAACATCCAGTTTAATTAAAAAACTAAACATTTAATGTTTATGACACTTACATCCAACGCGGTGTAAATAAACACTGCGACTCAGATTTGGTATTGCAACAAAACAAGCAGTGACACTGCAAATGACAAACATCCATCCATGCATCCATCCATCCACACTGGGTTTCTTAAATAAACAAAAGCAGTAAATAAGAAGTTACCTCTATGTAATTTGTGAGCCAGTAGAAGTCAGGGTCTGTGTTCTCTACAGTGAACAGGACGTTCCCCCTCGGAACGATCTTCCCCTCAGGAACGGCTTTGATGCGGATCGGGAGGCGACCGTCGTATCTCTGAGACAACAACAAAAGAAAAAAAAAAGAGACGCGAGCATTAGCACTCGTGTGGAGAACCACGGGGCGGTGAAGGTGAAGCCGGGTTTACGTCCTACCTCCAAGAGTTTCCTCCAGCCCTGTTCGTCAAACACCGACTGCCTGAAATGCATCTGGTAAAACACTTTCGCCTCCTGAATCTTCTCCTCGGTGACCACGCATCCTGTGGAGAAGGCAGGATGAGTTTAAAAAAAAAATAAATAAATAAATAAATAAAATAATCTGAACCAACAGTCTGAATGAATTAGAGCCCTCGCACTCGCAGTGAGGTAGCTGTGAGGTGACCTGCCGCGCTCCTCCTGATGAGCTCTGGAAAGTGCAGAAAGGTCACACGGCTGCGTTTTTACAAAGCCACAAAGTCAGCCGTGATTACGCAATTATGCTGATGTAGCGAGCCTGCCTTGCACAAATAGAGCTAATTATGAAATAGTGCTTTCTATTATGTCGTTATCATACAGGGCAAAGGGATTAAATCAAATTAAAAGATGTGCATTAGACAAGTAAGAGCCTGTCTTTCTCAAAAGCAAACCGTGCGTTTCGTGTGAAAACGGTCGTGCTGTTTGACCTTGAGTTCAGTCAGGTATGGATGGAACACAGGAAATCAAGCGGGACAGCACATGTGTGACAAACACGTGACCCTGTGATGTGTGAGATGGCTGTGATGTCACACAAGGTTTCAGTATTGCATTGTATTGAATTACACAAAAGCCAGAACTCAAGGTTTGTCGGTGAGGTTGCAAAAAAAAAAAATATTAATGTATCTGGTAGGTTTTTGTAATCTATGTTTTTTATCAGGACAAATAAAAAAATCTTTTAATAAACGTTTCCATATTAAACTGTCATCCATTTATTAGAATTTTAATTCCTCATTTACACTTTTCTAGTTTAGATGGTCATGCCACTTACAAATATATATATTTTTTATTTCAAAATATCTCTTATTTTAACTCATAAAAAATATATTATTCAATATTCTAATATTACTTATTCTACTTCATCACGACAAAATGTGATGCTCGATGTCGCAAAGTTACCCAAAGTTCAGTTTGATGTGTCGCAATTTGGAAGAAATAACGGCCAACATAAAAAAAAAAATTATAAAATAAAAAATTATATATATATATATATATATATATATATATATATATATATATATATATATATATACACACACACTTTTTTTTTTTTTTTTGCAGTTTGGAAGTTATTTGAAATGGCTTTTAGGTGGTTTGTGAGTCTGACTCAGTACTGGACTATAAAGTCCAACAATGGTATGATTTCATTGTTAAAGAGATAATTTGTGTTTTTTCCCCCCCAAGTTTGTCTGTTTGTCAAATCAAAATTGAGATGCCAAGTACTCCAGCGTAGGTCTTGGTCATAATTAGTTCCTGCTCTGCATACACGATGCAAATAATTGGACACGCCAATTTTCCACAAAGTTCCACAACCCTCAATCTGTGCAAAAAATACATTCAAAAACCTCATGACGACACTTCTGCAATTCCACATATCTTCCAAAGTTACATACAAAACAAATGTAACTCTTTTCTTTCCTGGTTTGCGAAACCATCTAGTTCTGGTAAAAGACATGAAGAAAATTTGTACTAAATACACGGAAACTTTGAAAGATTCTAACTCGATTTATCTCACAAGCTTCATACGAGTCTCGGCTGAAGCTGAAATTTGACTCCGGCTACTTACATTGTAAATTGTGACAAACTTCACATTCAGTGCACAGGGCAGGAAAACTTCTAACAACTCGGGACGTACCGTAATGTACTTACAGACTGTATACATCAATTTTGATTTGAGACAGACTTGAAAAAACTCAAAGTATCTCTTTAAGTGTTGTTGTTTCACACATTTTGTTCCGGAATGTTGATAAAAAGTAGCTTCAATTAAACATTTGCGAGATACACTTTCGAGATAAATACCTGCGATGTATTTCTTCAGGAGGTACTGAAGGCCGAAAAACACCACTTCGTTGAACTGAGCCCCTTTCTTGCGCCGGCACTCGAAGTAGGAATACACTTTGTTGAGGTCTGGAGGATATTGCTTGTAGTGTGTGATCTGGAAAAGACAAAACAAAAACAAAATTTATAAGAAGAAGAAGATAAATAACGCTCCTAAAAACATGACACCTGAAAGCGTTCAATTCCTCTTATACCACCAAACTGAATCGGTCACAGTGATGTTTTTATTACTGAATAAAGAACAATCCAGGTTTTTTCTAGTTACATTAAATACATTGCGTGTATTTTTTTTAATGTTCCCCCAGAAGTCAGACTTTCACTTTCCTTCTCTTAAAGTTAAAAATAAAATGCAGCGTGTGCTTTTTTATTTTTTAACAAAAGCACAGACTTCCCTCACTCACAAGCTGAACATAATAATATAGATATACAACATGGATTCCAGTGAAGTACTGTATGCTATTAAAAAGACAAAGCAGCATATGTGTCACGAGGAGGGAATGTCAATTATTTCGGTCACACAAAGTGCTGGTTGTGCTTCACATGAATTTGTTAATCAGGAACGACGAGCTTTAAATCCAGCATGCGGCCAAGGGATTCACAAAACGCAGCAACACTGCAGCTCCTGTTCACTTGAATATGAATATTATTATGAATATTAATATATTGTTATATTTAAAAGATAGACACAGGTCAGTGATCTGGATATTCAGTGTATTAAAAAAAAAATCTGCACTTTAATCACAAGATGCAGTCGTGACGGGGTCAAAGTCAATTTAATCTGAAGCACCGTTACGTAACGATGTGAAAGGGAACAGGAAAACAGTTTAGCACGCGATTCGACGGATGGATATCAGAGATAAACCTCTCTTCTGGCTGCATACCAGAAATCATACCTGAATTATCTGTCCCTTCTGTTATAAAGAAGTAAACAATGACAGGGTGTGGTGTGTACCGATAAAATATGGTAAACACAAATCGAAATTTAGAAGAATTACACAAGCATGATACAGCTGTGCTGGACAATGCTGGATTCCCCCCCCCCAAGCAGAATATAATAATATGGATATACAACACGGATTCCTGTCAAGTACTGCACGCTATTAAAAAAGACAAATCAGCATACGAGCATACATACGAGGAAGGAATGTGAATTATTTCAGTCTTTATTTATTTATTTTTTTAATGTTTTTTTAAGAGAATGATGGAATCCATCCCCCAACTCTGTAGGGAATCAACAACTGGTTGATGACCTGAATGAGTTCTATTGTAGATTTGAAACTCCCAGTCTCACACCACACTCCTGTCCTAACCCTCTTTCTACACCACCATTATCACCTCTGACAACCACCCTCTCTTCCCCCCCTGCACTCCAGGTCTGTGAAAAGGATGTTCGCCAGATCTTTCTGAAACAAAAGAGAAGGAAAGCTCCAGGCCCAGACGGCGTGACACCAGCCTGTCTGAAATCCTGTGCTGACCAGCTGGCGCCCATTTTCACACAGATCTTCAACAGATCACTGGAACAATGTGAAGTGCCTTTGTGCTTTAAACGTTCCACAATCATCCCCATTCCAAAAAAAACTAAAATCACAGGACTTAATGACTACAGACCAGTTGCCCTAACATCTGTGGTCATGAAGTCATTTGAAAGACTGGTGTTGGCCTATCTGAGGGACATCACAGGACCCTTACTGGACCCCCTGCAGTTTGCTTATAGAGCAAACAGGTCTGTTGATGATGCAGTTAATATGGGACTGCACTTCATCCTTCAACATCTGGACAAACCAGGGGCTTATGCAAGGGTCTTGATTATAGACTTTTCATCAGCTTTTAATACGATCATCCCAGCACTGCTTCAGACCAAATTAAACCAGCTCTCTGTTCCTAGCTCTATCTGTCACTGGATCACCAGCTTTCTGACAGACAGGCAGCAGCTAGTGAAACTGGGAAAATTCATATCCAACAGTCACACCACCAATACTGGAGCCCCTCAGGGTTGCGTTCTCTCCCCACTGCTCTTCTCCATCTACACCAACGACTGCACCTCCACAGACCCCACTGTCAAGCTCCTGAAATTTGCAGATGACACTACAATCATCGGCCTCATCCAGGACGGTGACGAGTCTGCATACAGAAGGGAGGTCAAGCAGTTGGCTGTCTGGTGCAGTCACAACAACCTGGAGCTAAACACGCTCAAAACAGTGGAGATGATCGTGGACTTCAGGAGAAACCCACCTGCACTTCCCCCACTCACCATCATGAACAGCACTGTGACGGCAGTGGAGTCATTCCGGTTCCTGGGCACGACCATCTCTCAGGACCTGAAGTGGGACATTCACATTGACTCCATTGTTAAAAAGGCCCACCAGAGGTTGTATTTCCTTCGCCAGCTGAAGAAATTCAACCTGCCACAGGAGCTGCTCACACAGTTCTACTCAGCCGTCATTGAATCCGTCCTGTGCACTTCAATAACTGTCTGGTTTGGCTCAGCTACGAAAGCAGACATCAGAAGACTACAAAGGACGGTTCGGACTGCTGAAAGAATTATTGGCACTCCCCTGCCCACGCTGCAAGAACTGTATATATCCAGAGTGAAGAAAAGGGCACGGAATATCACTTTGGACCCCTCACACCCAAGCCACCTTCTTTTTGAACTTTTGCCATCGGGTCGACGCTACAGAGCACCGAACACCAGGACAGTCAGGCATAAGAACAGTTTTTTCCCCCAGGCAATCTACCTCCTTAACAGATAAACATCATTCAAACGGTCAATAAATATATGTGCAATATTGTGTACAACACCACTGTGCAATATACTGTATAATACCACAGACTTCAGATACTTATGTAACTTATTTAAAAGTATCTCACATCGTACTCCATTTGATGTCAACCATTTAAAAAAAAATTCTTTTTTTTTTTTTTGCGTCATGCTGTTTTTGTCTTGTCATTTGTATTTTTTGTTCTGGAAGCTCCGTCACTAAAACAAATTCCTTGTACGTGCAAGCGTACTTGGCAATAAAACTCTTTCTGATTCTGATTCTGATTCTGAATGTTCTCTTTTTTTGCCAAAGAAAGACCTGGAATTTTTTTTTTTTTTGCGCCAAAGTGAATGCTGCAACTTTTGCAATACACCTCCAGATAAAATATTAAGAATAAAAGTAAACTTAAAACAGTTCATGGCACAAAACTCTAAAACTACTGCATGTGTGTGTGTGTGTGTGTGTATATATAGTCCCCGCGGCTTTCGTATGTCAATGAACAACACATCCTTTGCCATTTAAACGTGATTAAAAAAGGCGCTTGTCTGACATCCTCCGATTACATCTGACCTCTCCTGGCATGTTTCCAGTCCGAGCAGGAAGGATAAACACCAAACAAATGTTTGCTTTTTTTAAACCTATGGCGCATATGATCTGGACGGTCAAGAAATAAATATTTAAAGAGATGTCATGTGACCTGATCTTCTTAGGTAAACCATGAAGTTTAAACTTAAGTAAACTTCATGAAATGTTGGATGCAGATATATTGTTCAATATATTGCCAAAAAAGACATACTATTTTTCGTTTTCCGCAGTGTGTATGATGTAGATTATATTAATATAATATTAATAATATTATCATAAATATCAATACATCACGTGTCGCAATACATTCAGTATTAATATAAAGTGTTTTTCTTTTCCTGAAGCGTGTATACACTTTTTGGCTGAGGGTTAGGGTTTTTAATATATTAATATTAATATTTTATTTAGTTTTTAGTTCATGAGCTCCACAACACAAACATGTAGAAATTTAAAACTTCCTAAACAATCTTCTTAAACATTTATTGCTTTTCCCCCCATAATATTTTTCCCCTCCAAAGCCCTGTTTACACACACAAAAAAAACTTCCAATATTTCTGACCTTGCATTACCACAGGGCGCGTGTCAAACTGCACGTCCTGCACTACTCACTACCTACACATCATATCAGCACGAGCCCTGTGGTAACCATGGTAACTAACTATTCCGCTGTAATACCGAGGGCGTCAGAGGGTGATTTGGAACAGGGCCCACGTCGGAACGCAGATTCGCGCTTTAATTTCGGTTTCGTTTCCTCGCTTCAGGAATGTTTCTTTTATTTTGAATTCCACCATAGAGTCATTCTGAAGTCTTGAGATTAATCCCCGGAATTAAAAGAAGAAAAAAAAAACCTTAACGCGTCCAACGAGAATAATTTTTATCTGTACAATAACCATGAACAGTTATAGAAACAGTGCGGCGCGTATATAGGTCGCTTTAAGGTAAGAAACATTACCTAGACAATATTTTTGTGCGTATCATTTATGTAAGACCCAATCAACAGAAAATATTGCTCTTTAAATACATATAAAGACATTAAAATATAGTTTTAATAGTAGAAGAGAATTACTTAATAAATATTACACCACTCTACTGTTTAAATTATTCATATATTTTAATGCGTTTTAAAGCTTACCGTAAAACCCTATAATCAAGCGCACAAACTTGTATCCATGCTAGGTGAAGCTAACGCTAAAGCGGGCCATTTAAAAGGAAAGGAGCGTACAGGCTGGATGGGAAACGTGTAGATATTAACTGTACGAAACACTACGTGTTAAACATTACGTTATATGTTTAATATAACGCACTTAAGGCCCTTAAGTAGAGGTACGACCATGAAAAAATACAACAAGGGCAAAGGAGAAACAGAACAGCATAGCAGGCTAGCTATAGCCTATAGAGCACTATAACTGAGTATGTACAGGTTTGCGGTTTTCTGATGAAAAATAAATGTAAATTATTGTTTACTTTTCTTCTAAGTAATTCTTACCTTGTATGAATCTGTCGCGAGTAAAAAATTATAATCCGAAGCTGCCATAGCTGAGCTGCGGTTAACGTGTCTATATAAAAAAAAATGAATAAAAAAAAAAATTTGTTGTCCGGGTTCAAACTGGAGTCTGAAACGGAGAGCGAAATTACACCACGTGAAAGAGAATATAATGTTCTGCAGTCGGGATGCGTCTGCGTGACTGTGCGTGAGCTTGAAAATAATCACGCTTTGAGACAGGAGGCGGAGTCGTGTGACGTAAGACGCGTTTGAGGGGACGTCTAGCGTAAACGCTACGCAAGGGGCGTGGCGACTAACCACCGTACAGACTACTAGAGGAGTGAACGGGGGAAGGGGTGTGGTTTCAACCGGTTATAGAAATGGGCGGGGTCTGTCAAACCTGAAGAGCGGGTTTAATGACGCAGAGTGGCGCTCGATTGTGGAAGACGAGTTTCACTTTCCGTGAAATGAAGAGCGAAACTCTGGACCTGTGAGCTTTCGAGCAAAGTCCTGTTGCCTGATTAGATCAAAAATTGAGAGAGGGGGACGATTTAGTATTTGTTTTGAGTTAAATATTTATTTATAGATTGCATTGGTTTGTTTTCCTCTTTTACATGAGAGAGAGAGAGAGAGAGAGAGAGAGAATTAGGAGGAAGAGGAGGGACAAAGTCAACTTACTTTTTATATTTATAGTTTCTCACCTGATTCCCAACCAATGCTCAAACGCCCAGCCGCTGGATGCAGTGCCGCTCCCAAGGCCTAGTACACTAGCTTTGACCATATATTTTAGGGGCCCTTAATTTAGCCCTCCTTAATTACCCAACCCCTTTACGACACCCATGTGGGACTTATTATTGGGCTTATTGTTATGTATGCATATATTCATTCATTCACTTAACTTCTATATCCGGGGTAAAACCTGTGCCACAGTTGTGTGCGGATCGAATGGTCCGCTGTGGCCACCCGTCGATGGGAGCAGCCTAAAGACTAACAGTGACATATAATCTAATATTTCAATACACATCCATATTTTCCTGGAGTATTGCTTTTAAATTAGCACATTGGCCTCGCATCTCCAGGGTCGATGGTTCGATTCCCGGCTCGGGTGTGTGCGCGTGGAGTTTGGCATGTTCTCCCTGTGCTAAATATTCCAGATTCCTCACGGTCCAGAGACATGCAGATTAAGTTGATTGACCTTCTCAAATTGCCTGTTTTGTGGGTCCTGCATTGAATTGAATACTCTGCCTCATGCCCAAAGTCTCCCGGGATATGCTCCAGGTTTATCGCAACTCTATAAAAGGATGAGCAGTATAGAAGATGAATGAATATTGCTTATAAATATATGGTGAAGTATGACCTCCGAGGGTGTGCGTTTGAATTTTGCCTCTGGTCTGTGTGCATGGAGTTTGCAATACTCTTTTTGTGCTTTGTAGGTTACCTCTGAGTGTTTGGATTTCTTCCAACACTCCAAATACATGTTGTCCAAAGAACGTTTCACTGTGTCCCCTGCAGTGGTGTCAAAAGTATTCACATTCATTACTTGAGTAGAAGTATAGATACTAGGGTTCAAAAATACTTCTTTAGAAGTTGAAGTATCAACCCAAGCTTTTTACTTAAGTAAAAGTTTAAAAGTACTGGTTTCAAAAGTACTTAAAGTAAAAAAGTAAATGTACCGTGAGGGGCGACAAAAGCATTAAGGTCTCGCTTTCTGATAATGCGAAGGGGGGGGGGGGGGGAGAGGCGTTTTTTGGCGTTCTTATCATGCGACCGGAGTAATAATTACTCAGTAAAGTATAGATACCCAAAATTTCTACTTAAGTAAGGTAACGAAGTATTTGTACTTCGTTACTTGACACCTCTGGTCCCCTGCCTTGTGCCCTGATCTCCCTGGGATAGGTTTTAGCCCCCCCCCCCCCCCCCCCGACCCGACCTGTGACCCTTTACAGGATAAGTGGCTTTAAAAATCAATAAATGTTCTTTCTGATTGGATTAACATTCTCAGTCACTTGAAAAACAACATCTTGTACTCTTTTTTTTTTTCTTTTTTTTTTAGTCACTGTTGAAATTGATACACAGCCAACTCAGGGTCGTTAACTCTAAATCTCTTACTGTCAGTGCTCTAATAATGAACCCTGTTAAAAAAAACACTTATGCCTTCTTAACAAGCTGTTCCAGACAGGTGACACACTTAATCACTTAGCATCCTACCATGCTCTGTGGTAAACATAAATTGCTCAGCAGCTCAGGTTCACCACGAAGATGGTTATGCTGTGACAGGCATTTATTCATTGTTTTCCAGAAAAGCTTTTCTAACTGATCATCTTCATCCTCTCATCACACATTTGCATTCACTTACAGGACACAGGGGATGGGACTGAGGATGAAAAGGAGGTAAATCCTACACTATGACTTTTACAGTCACAACACGTCAACCTGAATCGGAGTGTTCGTTAATGTTTCTGTTATAGGAAATGACTTAACATGGTCTGACTTTCTGACTGGCCAGAACAGGGTGTTAAGAAGTAAATGTTGTATTCTAAATGGAAGTAAACCCTTTTAGAGATGGTTTAAGGCCAGAGGTGTGGCGACTGGGAAAGCAGTTGGCATCTATGGGGTCATGCCAGCAGCATGATCATGGAGGATAATTTAATAAGTTTTTACAGTACGCCATGTGAGAAGCCTTGAATATCCTTTCACTTTTGTTTCCCTCCACTTATTGCCTTTTTAAGATAGCAGACACATTTCGCACACCTTAGCAAACATGTTGTGTAAAAGAGGGACAAAGTACAAGAAAGATTAAGTGGATGTTGATCATGCACTGTGTATAATGTGACAGTGAGTCACTTTGAAAGCAGTTCAGTTAATGCAATCAGAAGGCTTAGTATGGTAATGCCATATTATTTGCTCCTGATTCGGAGGCCTGTTTCAACTCATTATTTCTTTGACTTACTTTTAATTACAGAACTTTGCTTTCTTTTGTGGCCTCCTTTAATTATTTGTGCTTTGGTGATCAGATAATATGTTATAAAACTATTATATTGCAAAGTTACTTTCATTAATTGATCATTCCTAGAAAATAATTAACTGAGTGGTATGAAAATGTTTCAGTGAAACAGAACGATTCTCAGGAAAGAGCTTTGTGTGAAACAATTAACCCTCACTAAAAGTCTTTCACTTTTGTTTCAGAACTCGCAATGTTGTGCATTTTAAAGGCTGATGCTCGAGACTATAAATGCCGACCACAGGATCACCTACCCACCACACTTTGGCCCTTGAACAAGATCTTTGCATCTTCCACTCTGGAGGTCGTGACACTCATTACTGTACAGTTGTGGTGCAATGAGCAAAAAATTGTTTCCTTATTTTCTTGCCTCCACAATCCCGGTCTCTATCTTGGCTTATACTAATAATTCGGAGAGTTTCTGCCTCCATGTTTCCAAAACAAGCTAGTAGGCTGTTAATGGCTTAGTGACTCTTATTTAGACTGGTGATTCATCCAGTATGTATTAGTTCCCACCTCGTCTCCAGTGTCCTTGCAATACTGACAGTTTAATGAATACCAGTAGTGCACTTACTATAGTTTCCTGTATTCCTTTCTTTACATAAAAACTTGAAGGCTTTCTGAAAACAGCAGAAGAGATAACTTTTAAAGATTCCTCCAGTCAGACAAACCAAACTACCTAATCTCAAGCAAATGTTTTAGATGGTTTTTAGTTTTTAATTAATAAGATTTAATTAATAAGGGGTATTAACTTTTTAAAATAATAAAATAATAAAATAAGCACAGCCTCATAGGAAAAAATTCAGATGAAATAACTCTTTTCTTAGGAAAAGAGTTATTTCAGGGATTGTTAAGAGTTTAGTGAATAATCAAACTTCTGAAGTGCTCGGTGTGTCATCCTTAGTCATACAGTATGGAAACACAAGGTTATGCAAAACATGATCTTTAAGGGTTTCTTAAGGGATCATTGTCTTTGCATCCTTAAAATGTTCTGCTTGGTTCACTTATTGAACTTTTACCTGCACAACACACATGATTATATATAATTTCTATCTGTTATCACCCAAATGAGGATGGGTTACCTGTTGAGTCTGGTTCCTCTTAAGGTTTCTTGCTATTGCCATCTCAGGGAGTTTTTCCTTGCCACTGTCGCCGTCACCCTTGGCTTGCTCATCAGAGACATTTCATTCATCATTCATTTATCTCATTATTATCTAGACACATTTTTCTCACACATACACACCTCCAAATATTTTCTTTTTTAAAAAATTTTCTTTCATTTTTGTGAAGCTGCTTTGAGACAATGACCATTGTTAAAAGTGCTATATAAATAAAATTGAGTTGAATTGAATTGAACGTACTGATACAGAAATTTACATTTGGCAAAAAATGTTCTTAAATTTTTTTAAGGGTTTAATGATTCATTATTATTTTTTAAGTGTTTTCTTACCCTTGAAATTTCTTTAAGGGTACTTTTGGGGTTTGCTGAATAACGAAAGGTTCTTAAAATTTTGAAAAATTGTTCTACTTATAGGGAAACAGTTAGGAGTTTTTAAAAGGTTTAGTAAATAATTAGGTTTTCTTAGATTATCTTCTTCTTTAAACTTTTTAGGCAGCACAGTGGCATGGTGGTAGCCTCACATCTTCAGGGTTGAGGGTTTGATTCCCGCCCGGGTATGTGTTGGGTTTTCTTTAGTATTTTGGTTTCCTCCCACATACAGATTCCCAAATTGCCTGTAGTACTGTATGTGTGCCCAGTGATGGATTTTCACCCTGTCCTTGGTGAAACACACCCTCTGCGACCCTGTGCACAGGATAAACAGTATAGAAGATGAATAATTGTATGAATGAAAATTTCTCATAGTAAAAAAAATTATACTTGACAAATGGCAGACAAAGTGGTATCAAAAAGTTTCAAGACTAGTTTTGTAACACGCCAACAGATGGCAGCACAAGTCAGTGTGCCAAAAGGCATCATCCTGTGTACATCGAGAGCTGTGCAACTGGTGCCATTCTGACCATATACGTTACCACATGTTTTATTTCATCATGTACAGCAAGTTTGAACAAAGAGTGAACGTGAAATTCTGTATGAAACTGGGCAAGTCTGCCACAGAGACGTTTAACATGATTCAGCAAATTTACAGCGATGCTGCAATGAGTCATTTGAGGTGTTTTGAGTGGCATGCATGCTTCAAGACTGGAAGTACATCAGTGGAAGACGGCGAGAGATCAGGAAGACCTTCAACAAACTCAACCCCCGAAGATGTTGAAACCATACGGCAGCATGATGATCGTCAGAGAACAATCCACATCATTGCTGCCATTGTCAGTGAATCATACAGGAACAGTCCAGGCAATCCTCACATATGGTTTGAACATGCGTCGTGATGCTGTCAAGTTCGACCCCATGAGCAGAAGACACATTACATCGAAGTCTGACAAGAACTCCATCAGTGTGCTGTGGATGACCCGTCCTTCATGTCAAGGATCATTACCAGTGATGAAACTTGGGTGTCTGGGTACGACCCTGAGACAAAACAATCTTCACAGTGGAAGAGATCAATATCTTCATGACCAAAAAAGGCGAGGCAGGTCCTCAGCTTGACAATTCATCCCAAGGGGCCAGACCGTCAATAACAAATTCTACTGCCAGGTTTTAAGATTTCTGAGGCAAGGACGAATGGTGGACAAAAAAAAAACAAAAAAAAACTTGTAGACAGAGCTAATCTCGAAACCTTTTGATAGCACCTTGTATATTTATAGCATTTTTAAAAAGTGTTTAACAAGGCACTCTTTTGCCGATGGAAACCCAGAATTGTACTGTACACTTTCTGTGTTTATAAAAGTAAACTTTAAAAGTTTATTGAATACCTGAGGGTTTTTAGCTTCTTATAACTTTGCCCACTTTATCATAAGGAAATAAAAAGTTGCATACACAGACACAAATAAATAAGTAAAAAAGATATATAAAAAAGATAAATATATATCAGGGGTTTTTACGAGTTTAGTGCGTAATTAAGGGGTTGTTTGTGTGTCTTTTCGACTTGACACACCTTTTCAACGGGAAACATTCAGGTGTACACACTTAGAAAACAAAGGGTTAAAGGTCTTTTTTTTTCCAGGTTAACAGTAATGCATTTGAACTAAAAGCCGCACTAAAACGCCGCCTTGGATTAACGGAGAGCTGGAGCAGCTGTCGCGGAAACCACGTCAAAACGATCTCCACCTCCCCCACGGGCGATGCGGCTTCATCCCAAACTGCCTGCGATACCCTACATAGTGCGCTTAAATAAAGTACCTCATAATAGCTTCTACACCCGTCGGAGTGCACTAGATGTGCAACAGGGAAACGTTTGTAACTCAGCCAGGATACACGGTCGGATTCTAAAGAGCTCTTCACTTGCTGTATATGTGCACTACAAAGGATAACCGCGCCTGCGCTCTGGCTAGTGGAGGTGGTGCCTGGTGTGTGGATTTGCGACGCGCCCCGAGATTCAGGACCACGGTCAGCGCCCATAGAGGCTTTTTTCCCCCCATCGGTAAGTGACCAACGCCGAAGAGCAGCTGGAAGAAGAGGAGAGAGCGAGTGTGTGTGAGAGAGAGACAGACACACTCACACACAGAGAGAGATCTGTTCATCACAAATAATAATAAAGAAATAATAATAATAATAATAAAGCTTTACATCATTTGTAAGGTATAAAAGCAAATACGGAAGAAAAGAAAAACCCAAAGCAACAGTTACTCGGAGCGACTCTACAGGCTGCCTGATCAAGGTTTTTTTTTATTATTATTATTATTTTAAACAGGAAATTTCATGAAGAGAAGTTTGAAGCTTTTGATGGAACATCAAGTCGTCGCACTTCTTTCCCGTCCGCGCCGGCGCGTCTCCGTCCCCGCGTAATCTCTCCCCTTCTTCTTCTTCTTTTTTTTGGGGGGTGACATTTAGGCGACCCGTGACTCCGAGCCAAGATGCTGGACCCGTCCTCGAGCGAGGAGGAAGACGAGGTGGTGGAGGAAGAGCGCAAAGCGGCGGCGGCGGCGGCGGATGTGGCGGCTCCAAAGACCGCCGGGAGCGCGCGGGTCTCGGCACAGAGACCCGGCAGCGCGGGCGGCTTGCAGCCCGGCCGCGGCGCGCACGCGCGGCCCTCCAGCCCCGGACCCGCGGCCACCGGCGACAAGGACAAGGACGACGTGGAGAAGATGCACAGAGAGGAAGAGGAGAGAAAGAAGAGGCTGCAGCTCTATGTGTTCGTCATGCGCTGCATCGCGTACCCGTTCAACGCCAAGCAGCCCACGGACATGGCGAGGCGGCAGCAGAAGGTAAGAACCCTCGCCGAGTTAAAAAAAAAAAAAAAAAGGCTCACAAAGCAACAGATTGTTGAGAAAGTCACTGGAAGGTGACATATCTTCCCATTCTGATCACTTTTACCAAACATGTATAAAAGTAAACTCCAACAAGTGGACAAACATGATAAAAAATAAATAAATTATGCTTTACAATGGACACATCAGTGTATAAGAACTTAATAAATGTTTCTATGCTGGGAGGATATCCTGTGCATATGTAGAAATGTTATAACTGCTTATATGTTTACAGAAACATCCTGTAAACATTCCCAAGCCACATGAATGGTTATGAGAGGGCGTAATGAAATCCTTATGAATGCTTATAGTGGGTCGAGAAACATCCTGTAAACACACCTGACGCCTCAAATCATACCATCATGTAACTGTGACAAAGCCTTATGAATGCTTATAATAAAGGCAAAAGTAATATATTCATAACTATGTTGAAGCTGTACATGAATGTTTATATATTCAGTAAGAATACTGAAATCTTATGAACGCTTATATGTAGAAGGTGAAGAAACATCCTGTAATCACACCAAAGCCTTTAGAATGCTTATAATAGGGATGGAGAAATATCCTATAATGCCTTGATGAAGCCTTTTGATTGCTTATAATAAATGGAAAAGTAATAAAGAAGCTTTATGAATGTTTTTATACACGGGGGCGAAGCTTGTAGCAAAGCTTCAAGAACGCTTCTAGAAGGTGGAGAAACAAAATATATGCATACTGAAGTGTTCTGAAGCATTATGAATGCTTACTGGGTGTGGAAAACAACCCTACAACCACGCTAATGATTATACAAAGTGGAGAAACATCCTGTTGAAGCTCAGAGAAGCTCTGCACAAGAAACCAGTTGCTTTTGCTCCTCGTGTATCTAATGTCTGTCATTCTGTTGCTGAGAGAGATTTTGAGCCAGGGAAACGATTTTAGTCAAAAATAAATAAATAATAATAAGAAAAAATCCAGCCCAGTGTGGCTTCATCAGTCCTTTCAGTGTATCGATCTCATCAGGGATGGGCGCTGCAATCAGATAAAGCATGATTAAACCTTTCCACCCCGATGATTGTGGTTAGGGAAGCGCACGAAACGAGAACAAGATCAGATTCTATTTTGATGCGATTTCATTTTTTTCATTGTAATATCCTGTTATATGTGACATTTCGATTAGATTTAGTGGAATTGGCAACCTCTTGGCATTCTTGCCCCACAGTGTATTATCATACTGGTCACGAAGATGTTGATTTTTGCACAAATATGTGATTGTTTCAATAATGACAACTTACAAAAAGAAATTTGTAAGGCAATAACATAGTATCAAATAATGCAAAATTTTCTGTAAAGAAATGGTTGTTTAGCAGTTTTGAAAAAAATAAAAAACTCTCCAGTTATCACGTCTCCAGGGTGGAAGGGTTCGGTTTCTTGGTAACATGACAACTTTTATTAACTTCAAGAAACAGCAACAAGACAGGCTGCTGAGGGAACGACAGCTGTGATAAAGCAAGTGATAACAGGAACTGACTTGTGACTTTCACAGAAATCTAAGTAGAAAATCGTCAGGGGTTGCAAACTGATATGGGATGCACAAGTCTAACCGGAAATCCTTTTTCACTACAACGTTGTCTGTAAAAAAAATGGTACCAACTGGCACTTGCTTGAGCATACTTTTTTTTTCTCCAGTGAGATCTGGACAGTTTTTTTATTTTTATTTTTTTCCGCTTCTCACCATTGTGTTCAAGAAACAGCACCAACGTGCCACTAGATGTTCTGGGAAGGCTTCAGTTGCACAAATGCATGCAGTGAAGTGATGGGATCCCATCTGCTGAAAGCAATACTGGTCTGCTCCTTTAGAACAATGCTGATACCCGGTGAGACCGTACATAATGGAGTGCATAGAATGGGAAGGGCTAGGCTGGGACTATTGATTCGGCAGATGTTTAATGGGATTGCTTTCATAGCTTGAATGTGTACAATTGTAAAACAGTAATAATGATTTTTCTTTTTTCAAAAACAAGAAATACCAGCATTATTTCCACATATAAACTGATCTTAAAAGGATTCCATTCTCTGACACGTCAGTCTGATTTAACTAATGGCCTGCATTTAGTCTAACAACATTAAAGGCTAATTCCCAGCGGTGAAAGAAACTCGAGGCAACGTGATACGTCGTAGAGAACTCCATCTATAACAGGCATAGGATGAAATGCACTAGATGAAAGCAACTCTAGCAGATCTAAATGGATGAGCATTATCTTCCAGCAGGATCAAGTTGGTTAATTTATTTAGAGCTTATCGTGGAGGTAGTCATCATATGCACGTCCTCTATCCCACCTGTTGATTATTATCCCAACAAATCGGTTCAAAAAGCGACACGCTTCGCTGCGACGCTGAACGTTTGTTAACTTGGAGAAAACAAGGCTGTTATCTCAGACTCAGCGCTCACCTGGGATTCCTGCTGGCTTGTTTTCTTGACGGTTTTGTCTTGGGAAAATATAAAGAGTCCCTGTGGGAGGTGCTGAGTCTGGGGATTCGTTGGGGGGAGCCGTGCATGTCGGAGCAGCTGCGATGTAGCTTTGTCCATGCATGATTTATTTACGGGTAGTGTGGCAGATTTACTTAATTTTATTGATCTGGTCAGGCTTTATGGTCGGCTAGAAATCCAAGCGAAGGTTTGATAAGGTCCAGATACATAGTAATAAAATAATGATGTTTGCACTTTTGATGAGCATCGACTCTGAAAGGGTCAATATAGAGGATAAACACACATGTATTTAACTAACTATATTTAATTTCCTTTGATTGCATAGTTGACTTAACATGTTTTAGTTGTCACTAGCACCAGCCAATATTCTGGTCCACTATTCGGATTTAAACTATTCGGGAACAAGCGCAAATGCCAGTGAGTAGTCATAAAAGTAAAGCATTCCTGCTGTTTGCATCTCTATTTAAAGTGCATCACATGTTTAACCTAAGTATTGCATTATTTTCCGTATTGTATTATGACCTGCCTTTAGCTGAATTATTAAAATAACTGCATGCGACCGAAAAAAACTTCAACAAGGGAGCAACCTGTAGGACTAATACATTTTCTTTGTTGCATCTGTTTTCAACCGATGACCTCATAAATAGTCATAAAGGTATAGCAACATGTTTATGGCAACAGTTTGGGGAAGAACTTCCTATGCTGTAGTGGTGAGGTGTCCACAAACATTTGGGTTTCAATACCAGATTTTAGTGTGCTGGTTACGTTAAAACTATATTCTGGTACTTGTATGTACTAGTGTCATCCCTGGGTCTCCATCACAGAAACGAATGACAGAACCGGTTTGTTCCGGTTCTATGATTCACGAGACTATAAACTAATCTCCCTATCATCATCAACTCACCTGGATTTTCTCCTCCCTCTTGTTTCCATATAATTAAATCCACCACTATGATCCAAAGTGACCCTGAGACAAGTTTGTCTTGACCTGTCTGTCCTTAATCACACAACGTGCTTTGTGCTTTTGTGTTTTATAGCACCCAATAATGCTAGATTACTTTGAGTGGGTTCAGTTCCACGACAAAAGTACCCGTTTCTTGGCCAGTTATGGTGCAATAAAACATCTGGGGTGGAAGTCTGGAGCTTTTGACATTGCGGGTGTGGGATGATAAGAAAGCAGTTCGGCTTACCAGACTGACAATGGTGAAGAGAATATTAAGCCGGTGTGCAAAAAAAAAAAAAAAAGTAAATTTTTTCTTTGGTTAATGATAATTAAAGGAGACTAATTATACACATGAATCATTTTTATACCTCCAGTGTATGAACAATTCCTGTAAAGCTAATTTCACTTTCCTATTGACTTGTTGCTCTGATCTGCTGTCCTCTGGCGGGGCGTGGCTCAGCAGTAGCTCATTTACATAACACTTGAACGGCGAACAAAAAGAATGAAACAGCTGGATTTTGAGATATAAAACATTTGATCTGATTTCGGCTCTTATATTTTAAAAGCATTCACATTGGAATTGGTTTCAAATTTAAAAGTGTCACTTTCCTATTAAAGTCCAAGGTCTTACAGAGGCTTTTTTTCCCCTTTAAAGTTAATTGAATTGTTCTTACGGGGAAATGAGAAAACCCTTCATCCTAAAGACGTGTGTCACGGATTAATATCTAACCGCGACTAAAACGGTGACACTGGAGATGTCTTTCATAAACGCTAACTAAATATCTCCTTAGAGAAAACGGCAGCGTATCAACAAACACACACCTTCTTGAATCCGTTTATGTGGAACGTACAGAACTTTGGGTTACTGTAGAAAGGAGGATATGTTAGAATAAGCGCATTAGCTGTCCATCCTTGGACCAATCAGATTTGAGAATTCAGGAGATAAGCAGATTAGGCAGTAGTATGGTGCTTTTATATAACTAACATTTAAACTTTTTACAATTACAGTTAATCATTTTGGATTCCCATTTTAGCCAGATTACTCTAGAGTTATATTTATATTAGTGCTATGAATCGATTAAAAAAATTAATCTAGTTAATCACAGTCATAGTCACGATTAATCACGATTAATCGCAATATTAAAATACGCAGATTTACTTGCACTGGCTGGGTAGTATGGGGTGATGGGGTGTGTATATTTGTGCCACATTTAGATGTGTAAGGATTTTGAACGAAATTTAGAAATGTTTTATCTTAGCGTTTAAATCGTCAAAAGTAAGAGACGTAGTGTCGGAAATCGTGAACCTGTCGAGCTCGGACCATCCTGATCTTCCTTCCCGTTTTAGAAAGTATAATGAAACCCATCATTTCAGTGGGAATGAACCAAAACGGATCGTTTCATTTTTTTTTTTTCCTGTCGACAATTAGAATCCACTATAACATTCAAAACCGAGCCGCAGCCATTTATTATCTGTTTGATGAGATATGCTAATCAGGCAACTTCAAAGAGGACGAGGCGATCAGGGAGACACGAAGCGCTAACGGCGTCCTGGTGAAAGCGCCTAAGAGGGCGCTGAAGGATCCGGACGCTCCGAGGGAAAGACAGGGTCCTTGTGTGAACAGAACTGTCGAGCTGGATGCAGGTGAGAAGGTCAAACATCTGTGTGCTGTTTCTCCAGGACAAATCCACTCCCTCCCCCGACACGCAGACTCTCTTGTGAAGAGAGAGACAGAGAGAGAGACAGAGAGAGACAGAGAGAGAGAGACAGAGAGAGACAGAGAGAGAGAGACAGAGAGAGACAGAGAGAGAGAGAGAGAGAGAGACAGAGAGAGAGAGACAGAGAGAGAGAGACAGAGAGAGAGAGACAGAGAGAGAGAGAGAGAGAGAGAGAGAGAGACAGAGAGAGAGAGACAGAGAGACAGAGAGAGAGAGACAGAGAGAGACAGAGAGAGAGAGAGACAGAGAGAGACAGAGAGAGAGAGAGAGAGAGACAGAGAGAGAGAGACAGAGACAGAGACAGAGAGAGAGAGACAGAGAGAGAGAGAGAGACAGAGAGAGACAGAGTGGGGGGAAGCGACTGGAAAGAATGACACTGTGATTTTAGTGATATAATGGCGGTGACGTCTGTTCACTTCAGTCTGTCAATCTTATTCATTCTGTTTTATTGTTCAGCTGCAGAAATCTCTTCCCTTATTTCCTGCTTTATTTTTCTTTGCTTCTTTACATTCCCTCCTCTTCTTCTCTGTAATTCTGCTTCTCTTCTCTTTCGTTTTCTTCTATTCTCGTCTCTTATTTCCTTCTTCATTTTTCCCCTACGTTGTCTTCTTTTCTCTAATCTTCTCGTGTTTCATTTCCTTTTCTCTTCTTTCTTTCAGTTCTTTCTTTTATTTTTTTTTACTTCTTTCTCTTTCTTTTATTCCCGCGGCCATTTTTAATTTTTATTCTAATCTACTCAACTCTTCTCTTATCATCTCATCTATTACTTTTATTCTTCCCTTCTCTCATTTCTTTTTTCTATGATTTCCTCTTTGCTTTTCCTTTAATTTTTAACTCTTCTCTAATTCCTCTCTTCTGTTTTCCTTCTCCACTTTTCTGTTCTCATATTCTTTTTTCTCATCTATTTTCTCCTCTTTTTGTTTCTTTTATTCCCTATTTAATGTTTCATTTCTTTTTTTTCTCTTCTCTTCTTGTCTCATTTAAAATTTTTGCTTCCCTCCTCTTCTCTCCTGTTTTCTTCTTTTGTATGAAATTGTAGGAAAATTTTTGAATGAATTTTTGAAATTTTTGTATGAATAATTGTATGAAATTTATTCATTCATTCATCTTCTATACCGCTTAATCAGGGTCGCGGGGGACCTGGAGCCTATCCCAGGAGACTTCAGGCACTAGGCGGGGTACACCCTGGACAGGGTGCCAATCCATCGCAGGGCACACACACATACACACACTCACACACCCAATCACACACTACGGGCAATTTAGGAACGCCAATTAGCCTAACCTGCATATCTTTGGACTGTGGGAGGAAACCGGAGTACCCGGAGGAAACCCACCAAGCACGGGGAGAACATGCAAACTCCATGCACACAGACGGGAATCGAGCCTGGCCGGGGAATCAAACCCAGACCCTGGAGGTGCAAGGCGACAGTGCTAACCACTACACCACCGCGCCGCCGTATGAAATTTAATTACATTCATATACTATAAAAAAAAAAAAAAAAGGAAACTAACAAACAAAACATGCAGCAGGAAAAGTCTCTACAAAACAGAAAAAACAGCTTCGGCTTTAAGCCACATTACTTTAACACACCTTCCCAGAACGAATAAGGAGTCAACACTCTTGCCTCTTTAAATCAGCACGTGAGAGAAAACTAGCTCCATCGGATGTTTGTGGAGATCAGAAGAGACGGAATTATGATAAGAAGCTTAATGAGTTAATAAGCCTCGTGCTCGCTGTTGGACTCCGTACCCACCTTCACCGCGACCGGGATCAAGCGCTTAATGAAGATTGATGAAATCAGCTGTCTCTTCTGACATTGTGTTGCCCTTATCATGATGTCCACATGCATCATTGCGTTCGTCGCAAAATGTCAGTTTGATGAAAATGCTGAACTTTGGCAAAACCTGCGAACACATGGCTGGCATTAGGCTTGTAAGGGCGAAGGGAGCTGTTGAAAAGATGCACAGCTGGTCTGAGCATTCTTTGTGTGTGTGTGTGTGTGTGTGTGTGTGTGTACCCTTCATAAAAATCACACTTGCATTATTAGCCCGCGGGCTCAGAGCAATAAAACTGCGGCAGTAAACAGTTGGGTATGTCGATGTCGTTTATGGGAAAAGCCCACAGCAGTTCTTCTAATGCGTGCGCGTCTAACAGGAGCAGAGTTATAGCGAGAAATGTGACAAGCTTGAATTAAAAATTAACACTGTGTCTGATCTAACACGGTGCGATTCAAGCGTATGGATTGTTTACATATACATCTCTTTGCATCGTTGGAAACCGGGACGCACTGAAGCCCTGTTCAAATCGAACCGGGACTTGGCCGTCTCATGAGCGGAAGAATGGAGTAAAACCGTTTGACATCCAGCACAGTACGGCGCAGAGACTTTTAGCCAGGGGAAATCATTTGAACGGTGCAAACGTTGTGAACATTCAGCGAGTGGAACGCATCATCCTTGAAAATCAACAGTTAACTTGTCCCAGACTTGCGCGAGACACACATGTGGGAACTGTACACACAATCATTTACCAACACCACTCGCGCCGTTACAGGAACTCGGCTTGGCGTTATCGCCACATCCAATAAACAGTTCTTACCTCGCTCAGAGTTAAAGTTGAGTTCCTGGGAGGCCGGCGTTTCAGCCGTGAAGCATGCAATCAGATCACGGCTCTGGCGGATTTTATAGAGAAATAAATTTAGTCTTTACTCTCATAACTGTGTTTTGTCATTCTGCACAATCAAAAGTCCCACTTTGACTTGAACGGCCCTCGTAGATATTGTTTTTAAACCACAGAATTCTCCATTCTTGATTAACCTCCTGTCATAGCAGCAGCCAGGTTGTTATATTCCTAATGGCAGATGCTCCGCAAAAAAAAACATTAAAGTACATCCGCAGAACGAGAATCACTTTTATACACAAACCTTAAACAATTTCCACTTAGTGAGGCACAGCTTTACCAGACTTTTTGGCACAAATTTTAAACACATTGTGCATGGTGGTGCTCTTTGATGTAAGATGGCCACATTGGGTAAAACGCAGCTGGAAAACACAGTACACACACACACACACACATGTGTTCAATCAGTGGTTGGGGTCGAGCCTAATTAGTAAACAGGAAATAGGCCAGTTCAAATGGCATCACTGTGAGGGGGGTTTATGGGTGGTGGACACCATCAAGGGGGGAGTGGGGGGTGGGGGTGTATTGTGACTCCAAAACTGACTGTGTTCACATAAAGAGAGCAAAATAATTGATGAGCATGCCATTATAGAATTACCTGGCCTGTGTGGTGGCAGTCTGACCCCGTGTACAGCCATCAGCAGTTATCAGGTTCTCCATCGCTATGTTACATTAGGGTCATACGCCAACATTTCTGGTTCATAATGTTGTCCTTTGGGCCAATGTGAGATTTTTTGGAAAAAAAATTACTTCTTTTTGGTTTAGAGTTTGGTGTTGAAAGTTTTATGATCAAAGTACACAAACTCAATACTCAATAAAAGCACTACAAACTAAAAATGCACTCCACAACAAGTTGTAATTCTAAGTACGTACGTGCTCTAAAGTGTACTTTAAGTGCAATAGCACAGGCTACTGTATCCGCCAAGAAATTGAATTTTCTGGACACCCATCCATCCCAGTTAGTGATAAACAGCATTTTAAACGCAATTCAAGTTGATAGCAGAAATGTGCAAGTCTAGTCGAAATTGAAAGTGAAACGATTTGACATTATAAGTAAATGAACGTTGGGTTGCATTATTAGCATCTGCCATTACTTCAGTAGCTTAGCTAGCTAGTTGCTCCCATTGCTCCCCTGTATAATGCTGGTCGTCTATACGATTAAAAGACAGGCATACTGTATGCATACAGAATAACAATAAGGTTAAAGCACAAACCATTATAATTATAGACTTGTGAAACACATCCAAATGCATAAAAGTCCACAATTGTTTAGCTTTGTTAGCGAGATCGCTTCCAATCTGAAATGGATCCGAAAGAAGCTGCAGCTCAGAGACCAAGTGGACAGGATCCGCTGCCGTCTAATCACTATGGCGCGTTAATTAATCATCTCTGTAAACTTGGACTGGTGGAATTGTTTTGTTCCTGTCCTTCCCATTTGGAGGGCAGCTCACTCGTGATATGGCGTGGGAATGTTATGTTCACCTGAAAAAGTCGCGATTTAAAACGTATGAAGTAAAAGTACAGGATTTTTATCAAAACATGCAGAGAGTATAAGTAAAAAGTATCAAGTACAGATACCCAGAAAAAAGATACGGAGTAGTTGTAGTTACAGTATGTACTTGTCAAAGCTGCTGAAACCCTTTATACCCTGGAACATCTATTCTAGTCAATGGATGTGACATGTGATGACATTATTGTGGACTCTTTTTCTAGCTGGATTCGGCACACCACAAGGAGAACATTGCTTTTGATGTACTTGTAGATGTACTTGTCTTGTGTCCTGACTCAGCCCAGAGGCATGATGCTGAGGCAAAATTAATAATTCTGACATTGTATCCTGGTAGCGGCGCGGTGGTGTAGTGGTTAGCACTGTCGCCTTGCACCTCCAGGGTCTGGGTTCAATTCCCCGGCCAGGCTCGATTCCCGTCTCTGTGTGCATGGAGTTTGCATGTTCTCCCCGTGCTTGGTGGGTTTCCTCCGGGTACTCCGGTTTCCTCCCACAGTCCAAAGATATGCAGGTTAGGCTAATTGGCGTTCCTAAATTGCCCGTAGTGTGTGATTGGGTGTGTGAGTGTGTGTATGTGTGTGTGCCCTGCGATGGATTGGCACCCTGTCCAGGGTGTACCCCGCCTAGTGCCCGAAGTCTCCTGGGATAGGCTCCAGGTCCCCCGCGACCCTGAACACAGGATTAAGCGGTACAGAAAATGAATGAATGAATGAATGTATCCTGGTAATATATTAAACATGTTACAGTTCATTAAAAACAAATTCCTGTTTTTTTTTGTGCTGTTTTTTTGTCTGTCATCTGAGGGTGGTGTTTGGATTTGAGAAGAGATAGAATAGTTTTAAGTCAAAACTTTTAAGAAAGTAGCTTGAAGTGTGGTTTTTAAGTTCAGTATATTGACAAAAAGACCGGAATTTCCCAGAAATGTGTTTTATCAATCAAAAAAATCCTCAAAAACAAATGTGAGACCAACTGTGAGATCTTGACTCTTGGTCAGGTCTGGTGTAAAAATGCGTTTCTTATTAATTAATAAAGGGAAGATTTCGAGGAAAGACATTGGAATTAAGGTAAGAAACAGTAAGAGGTTAGTGTAGAAAATAGAAATGATGACACGAAGCTGGTGAGCAATGGCAGCGGCAGATAGACGAAAAAACAGAGGTGGCTCTGGCAGGCTCCTCAGAAGCATGTTTGCAGCAAAGGCCAGAAGACATGCAACAGAGCCAGCGCGGCTATTACTGTACCGATCCGGTAGCAGCTGCAGCAAGCCGGAATCCAGGGCATAATTGCCGGTCCTTGGCAATGGCAGCAGCACGTCCGGTACCCAAAGTGAGGCTGACATGTCGGTCTGACTCTGGCGGCAGTCCCAACTGGGGGCCTTAACGTCGAGGCAGCGACTGGGTCCTGATGATGATAGCGCCGGGGCAGCTAGTGCAGTCCCTTGGGGACCCTTGGCGGGTTGCTGATCAGCGATGAATTAAAAGTCCATGAGGAATACAACATGGATCTCAAAGCACGGCAATTCTAGCTCAGATCAGCATTCGTTCCACCTGACTTCTCACTCTCTGGTCCCTACTTCTTACCTCTTGTTTATTAAAGAAGACAGAAAGTTCATCAGCTATGTCATGCCAAGTGAGCTCGCTAGTTGTAGCGATCGAGGAGCGAAGAAAAGTAAAGTTTCAGCTCGGTTCGTGTCAGATTGGATCACACACAAATTGATTGGGTATTTTTTTCTACTGTCCGGCAGAATACCGAAGAGAAAAATACACACAGAAAATAGACTGCGGTGCGACTCACACTCCTAGCTGCATTCTTCCAAACTGTGCTAAACACTTTAATGCTAACTTCTGACTGATTGTGTTAAAGACGTCAAATTCCATTGTTTTTTTTTTTTTTTTTTAGTGTTTTTTTGTTTATTTTGAATTATATTCAAATTCAGATCTAGTATTAAATGTTCAGTGGCTACTTTAATTGCACTGTTACAGCCCTGTGTATTTGTTTAGCTAGCGCTTAGCGCATCTGTTTGTGCCACGTGATCATTCACACTTTTACATTATTCACAGTGACAAGCAGCACATTCTCTCTCTCTCTCTCTCTCTCTCTCACTCTCTCACATACACACATGCTTGATAAAGGCCATGTGTCTCAGAACAGTGCCAGTCAGGAATTGCCTACCTCTAGCTTTCTATTTCTCCTCACACACACATACACACACACACACACACACACACACACACACACACACACACACACACACACACACACACACTTTGAGGCTCTAATTAGTATAATTACTGCCAAAGCTTTTCATCCCCCTCCCGCTTTCACTCTTACACACATGTAAAAATATCACACACACACACACACACACACAGCTCTGTACTAATGTACTGTATTTTCATCAGCTTGTGTATTTAGGAGTTAAACAACATTATGATATTCCAAATGCTACACACACACACACACACACACACAATGTTTTTTTTTTTTTCAATTTTCTCCCCAATTTAGTCGTGGCTAATTCCTCCCCATCACTAGGGGGCTCCCAAATTAAGGCTACCACTACCACTCAGTCGGGAGGGCGAAGACTATCCCGTGTTTCCTTCGAATCACGTGACGTCAGCCGAACGCATCTTTTCGAACTATTTGCTCACGCACCATTAGGGGAGGAGTAACACACTCGGAGGACAGCGCTATTCCCTCCTTCCGCGTGCGCGAGCTCACAGACGCCCCTGATTGGCTGTACAGCCGTGATTAATGTGGGAGCACGAAGTATCTCTCATCCTTCCACCCTGAGAGAGCTCGGCCAATCAGCTCTCTCTATGCCTCCGGTTGTGAGAGGAAAACAGCATCACCCGGGGTTCGAACCAGCGATCTCCGGAAGATAGGGCGAGCGCTTTACCACTGCGCCACTCGGAGGCTAATGTTTGGTTTTCTAAGCTTTTTAAATAAACGATGTATTTGATATTTTTAAGGTCCCCACAATATAATGCAACTAATGCACACACACACACACACGCACACACACACACACACACACACACACACACACACACACACACACACACTATGACCAGAAAAGTGTATTTACTATAATTGCTGCTGTGGTGTCTGCTTTCGCTTAGCAGAATTATTAATGCTAATACTGTATTTAGATTAAGCAGGTTTCTGTGTTTCCCATCACCCACCTGATTCACCTAAATCTAGGATATCAGTAACATAGAAAGCTGTTTCAGTTTTTTTTTTTTCCCGAATCCCCCTGGGCAAGAAAACTGTAAACCAGGGCCTGCATTCACTAAGTGTCTCAGAGTCACTCCTAGGAATCACACTCAAAGTTAATTTAGGACTGAAAATATTCCTAGCTCAGAGTAGGACTGCTTCTAGGAAAGCATGAGACGTCACTGTTTATGACACTGAGAGCTGCAAAGTAGGCTTCACATTATAGTGTGTATGTTGTAGCTTGGACATGTTTTTGTACAGTGGTACCTCAGCATACGAACGCCCCACCATGCGAATTTTCGGCGTGCAAAGCATTTTTGCCGTTCGAGCGTGTACATTGTATGTACATCCGATTGTGCCTATGTCCAGTAGCCGATCAGAACTTGTTTGCATCAGAGTAAGCTAAGTGAAGCGTGTTTATAAATTAATTTGACATTTTTTTGTATTTTGTGTAATATTTAGTGAAGACATAGCACCCAAGAATGTTAGAAATGCCTCTAGCAAGAAGAAAAGGTAGCCACTTTCAGTTTTTTTGTTAAAGCAGTCAGTGATTGAGGTTAATTGAGGTGTTTATTTAATATTTTACTTCATTTAAATCTATTATCTCAATGTTTTGATTGATTTTATATGCAAAAATATGATTACATTGAAATATGAAATTGCTAAAATTGATAATATTTTTGGATGTCTGGAAAGGAATATCTGCGTTTACATCATTTCCTATAAGGAAATAAGTTTCACGATAGGAAATTTTGCCTTAAGACGTCACCTCCGGAATGAATACCGAAGTACCGCTGTAGTTTTAAACGGTTTAATAGCGAAATGGTGAAATCAGTCAGTTGTCTGTAAGATTTATGCACATAGACAAAACTTGTTGATGTGTAACTCGGCTGCATGAAGTTATCCTGTCCAGACTGCTCCGATCACAAAACGTTTTAAACGGCTATAATAGAGCTATGTATGACTCATGATCCGATCGAAATGGTTTTGTAAGAAAGCGAAACTAAGAAAGCGAACCTTGAGAAACTAAGAAACTAAGAAAGCGAACCTTGAGAAACTAAGAAACTAAGAAAGCGAAACTGGAGACCGTTTTGCTTCTGGAGGAGGAACAAGTGAAATGTAAAGAAATAATTTAAGAAAAATTTTGTCCTGCTTTCATGTATGGAGATAAAAAGTAGCAGATTCTTAGTAAATACAGGCCCAGATCCAGATATTTCTGTACACTTTCTACCAAATACCGTACATCATCAAAACATTATACAAGTTATAAAAGAACAAGAAAGGACTTACTCCATCTGTTGCACCAAGCATCTATCGCTAACCATTTGATTAGTGTATAGCCATGCTAACAACAATGCAGAGAATTCCAGCTTAGGCAGGGCTAATGTTTGTCGTTTTTGTCTTTGCTAATCTATAAATCAATAGAAGTTATAAATGTACTAATGAAAATGAAAAACACCTGAGGATTAGGAGATTTCATACAGATTTAAATAATTCAGGACAAACCACAGTGCACAAGCCAGTCCTCCATCACCCTGTGAGCAGAACACCGCAGACGATGGCAGGTTCAGGATGGAGAGCGGCGTGACACACCAGTTCACCGTGACCCGTTCTGTAATTAGGGCTTCTCCAAACCCAGCCTGAGTGAGAGTGACTCAGTGGATGTGTGTGCAGCCGAGAACGTGGACTCACACAATAATAGGCAGGTTTGGGAAATGGGTTTCGAGTGGGTCTCAGTCTGTTCACAGTGTGTTTTTCATGCTCTGGCAGAGTTACGGTCTGACATAAAGTAGGAAATAGAGCAGAGACATAGCACCTAACCAGATCAACACGTTCTCTTAAATTGATCAAAAGTGATTTATTTCAATCCGAGTTTATAACCTTATATCTGTATTTAGGTAACCTGCCTGCCTTTGCCTGTCTGTTTGTCTGCATGTTTGTTTATCTGTCTCGCTGTCTGTCTGTGTGGCTGCCTCTCTCGGTGTTTAAGTAATTATGACTGCCTGTCTCTGCCCGTGTGTGTTTGTCTGTATGTCTAACTGTCTTTCTGCCTGCCTGCCTGTAATCTTTCTGCTTGTCTCTGCCTGTTAGGTTTTCTTTTGATCTATCAGTCTGTTACATTTCCTGTCTGTCTTACTGAGAGACAGAGGCTGGTTAGGTTATCTACAGTATCTATCTATCTATCTATCTATCTATCTATCTATCTATCTATCTATCTATCTATCTATCTATCTATCTATCTATCTATCTATCTATCTACTGTATTTATCTGCATGAGAGTCTGTCTGTCTTTATACAACACACATACAGTATAGGCAGATGTCTGTCTGTATGTTTAACTGGTTGTCTGTCTATCTTATTTTAATAGCAAAAACTAAAACTAAAATAAGAATGTATAGGCATGGATACAAGAGCAGCATGTCAGTGTTTCAAACTGCTTATGGACTGAGAGAAAAAGAGAGAGAGGTTAAAGGTGAGTTTTGTTTATAAAGGCCGTTTATTTTACAGGCGAATCAATATTATCAATCGAAAGAATCAATATCAGTGAACGAAACGTTAATGTGAAAAAATAAAGAAGTAATCGCAATTCAATTTTTGTAATGGAGTGTAGAGTTGTGATATTGTAATACAGATTTGTTAACAATTAATACCCGATTAACTAATAGAATAATGTCTTTTTATTAAATGTGTAGATGTTTACAGATGTGTACAGGATACGGAGTTACTGTAATATATACAAAATGAAATTCAATGTGGTAATATAAAATAATAATATTAGTTTCTACCACAGAGCAAATTAAAATTTTCCTAGGCGTTACTGCCTAACACCTCATTTCCCCAGATGTGCGTGTACAGATGTGCGTGGTGTGTGACTCACTAGCACGCATGATGCATTGTCATTATGGCCCTTTCAGTACAGCATCTGGGAAAATTCATTAGAATCATCCAGAGAGTCAAAGACACACATGTTCGAACACACACACTCACACACACACATAAACACCCGGAAAACTTGAGGGTGTACGTGCATACTTACATCATAGTCCATATACACAATACACACCTGCATGAACATGCTCATGTGTAGCCAGATCATATGCACACACACACACACACACACACACACACACACACACACACACACACACACACACACACACAAAAGCTCCCATTGCTGTCAGCAGGCGGAATTGTAAGCTTCTCTCGGGTTTCTTTCTTTACGGATGGCAGCTTTTACAATCCTGTCAACCATCAAGTCCCCACATAGACTATAACAAAGGAGAGAGAGAGAGAGAGAGAGAGAGAGAGAGAGAGAGACTGACAGATTGACAGAGAGATATTCATGCTGCGTACTGTATGCACAATTTATTGTACAGCAGTTCTCACTGATCCTACCCCTAAAGAATTCAGCTCCGTCTCTTCAGTGCCGTGCATAAGTATTTGCCCCATTCAACAGTATGTTAACTCTCAACGCGATGTTCCCACCACCATGCTTCACTACTGATTTACAGATGTACAGTACTTATGCACATGTAAATAAATAAATAAATAGAAATCTCCAAAGCTCAGGTCAATATTTGGTGTGGACAATGCTTTGCGGTCCATTTCAGCCTCGTTTACTCTGCAGGTCTCGATGCTTAATTCCGATTTGTTGCTTATATCTGATTTTTTTGACCGCCTGTTTACACGTTCTTTCAACTATGACTCATATCCGATACACGTGTTTACACTCGCCATACCATCTGAAACATCGCGCATACAGTACTTAAAGGGAGGTTCTTGCGCTACAAACTAGCCAAGATAGACGAAGGTGGAATATGCTTAACGCTAGCTCTGCGATATATGCAAAGTACGCGAAACGTCACCATGGTTTTAAAACGGAAGAGGAGAAAAAAAACGCCATATTTGCAGCACATATGCAAAAAATCGGAATTGGGTCACATTTACCTGACAGTGTAAACGTAGCCTTAGTCTCAAATTTTACTCAGCATCCTGCAGAGCCACACACAGTTCTTCTGTTAGACCTGCTTCTTTTTTGCATGCATTTTTTGTCTAAAAAGTGGTTGCTTATACAGTATACAGTAATATGGTGCTTTCTTTTCTGGCAGACAAATATTTTTCTGTAACTTTAAAATTTTGTGATGGAATACTCACCCACTCATCTTCTTTACCGCTTTATCCTGTATTCAGGGATGCGGGGACCTGAAGCCTATCCCAGGAGGCTTAGGGCACGAGGCAGTGTACAGTACACCCTGAACAGGGTGCCAATCCATACACAGACTCATTCACACACTACGGGCAATTTGGGAATGCCAATTACCCTAATCTGCATGTTTTTGGACTGTGGGAGGAAACCGGAGTACCCTGCGGAAACCCACCAAGCACAGGGAGTCAGTACAGTCTGATAATGCTTTCTCGCCAAGCTAATACGGTTTCCGAGCACGCACACCACGGGACTGGGTGAGAGTATCCCATGGAAAAATGTCACATTAATGAGAAATTTGATCTGTTTGATGGGAAAGAGCGCTGGACTGAGCGATGCACTAAAGCGCCGCTGCATCACTCTCTTTAGGATGAGATGAAACCAGGGCGTCATCCACAATATCTGCAGGAAATCAAACAGCATTGTGGGTACCGAAGATATCACTGCAGGTGAACAAATGTTCAACCTTTTGGATTGAGATTTTCTTCAGTGTAATGCTGGTATGAAGAATATGAGATAGAGAGAGAGAGGACAAAAATAAAAAAACAAAATAGGCAAGGAATTTCTCATTATGGATACTGATGAGGCCACAACCCACACATACTACACACACACACACGCACACACACACATACACATACACATAAAGTCTTCATTGCACATTCCACGCCTCCTCCTCCTGTGCATAAAAGCGTTGTATTTTATCTCGACCTGACCTCAGTTAATGAGTCGAATCCTCCATAGAGTGCGTTATTTCAATTTCATTAACTAAAACAAAATATGCACAGCGCATTAATAGAACTCGTCTAGAGACTTTTTTTTCTTTTTAATTAAGCATTTTATCTTGAATGGATTTTTGCACAGAGCAAACAGTCTATTTATACAGTCGTAAAGTTATAAACTGGAGTGTTTGGAGTCAACAAGACGAGTTTGTAAAAAGAAAAATCAACAGGTTCAGTTAGAGACCGCCGACAGATTGCGTAGTCACCGTAGATCGAGTGTCACTTTTATCTGAAAATCATTCCGACCTCCATCGGTGCTTTTACCTCTTTTATTCTCTTTATTATTTTCATTCTCTCTCTCTCTCTGTGGTAAAGGAAAGAGAAATAATAATTCCCCAGACGTCTCGGCGCTCACCTGTCAAACAAAACCGAGTGTAATGCTTCACCGAGCGTGAAGATGTCCTAGGAGGGTACAGGAAGAGACACAGAACTTCACAGTGAGGATTAATTAAAAAAAAAAAAAAAAAAAAGAATGTTGTCCGAAGAATAACACTGAGATAAGGGTTTTTAGTTTTAGGATGAATTGAATTCTTCTAAATAAATATAACAAAAATCATGTGTTTATGCTGCATCTACAGTACATCTTTATACGGCTATTAGTTTTATCATCAAATCCTCTTCCTTAACGTGAACTCATAACGAGCGACCGGAATTTCAGAGCAATGATATATTCTGTAGTATGAAGGATGCACTTTTTTAACAGAAATAAATAGCACTCCATACTTCGTATGGAGGATAAGTGATAGAGAAAGAGAGAGAGAGAGAGAGAGCGAGAGCGTGCAGTTCATAGAGGCAATACGCAATAAGCACTTCGTTGAGAAATCATGCTAAGAGAAAGTGCACTTTGTAGGGAAGATAGACTGTGATAATTGCAAAGCAATTATTATGAGCAAGAACATTTTCAGGGAGGATTAGATAAGCCACTTCTTAGGAAGGACACATTGTGAGAAAAGGCAGTTAGTAGGTAGAAAGAGCTCTTTGCGTGTAGGATACATTGCGAGGTAAAGCCCTTTGTTGGGAGGATTCATTATGAGAAAGAGCTTTTTGTAAGGATGATACATTGTGAGGGAAAGCACTTTATAAAGAAGATACATTCTGGGTTAAAGCAAACTTTACAGGGATGGACACTATGAGGGGCGATACATTCTGAGGTAAAGCACTTTATAGGGATATAGGGATGATACATTATAATGAAGAGCGCATTGTTCATTCAGAGGATGATCCATTTTTAGGGAGGGTACTGTGTGAGCAAGATCTTATTGTAGGGGAGAATACATTATGAGGGAGAATACTGTACATTATGAGGGAAATCAATAGGGAGAATACACTATGAGGTAAAGCAATTTTTAGGGAGGTGCATTACAATTTAAAGGACTTTATATGGAGGATACATAATGAGGAAGAGCACATGGTAGGAGGACACACTATGAGGTAAAGCTCTTTGTAGGAAAGATACAGCTCTTTGCAGGGACAATGAATTCAATACTTTGTAGAGAGGATGAGGTAAAGCACTTTGTACAGAGGATACAGTACGAGGTAAAGCACTTCATATGGGGGGATTCATTATGAGAAAGAGCACTTTGTAGGCAGGAAACATTCAGTCTTGGAAGATGTCTTTGTAGGGAGGAAACATTAAGATTATGTACTTTGTAGGTAGGGATACATTATGAGGTAAAGCACTCTGTAGTGAGGATACGTTATGAGGTAAACGACTTTGTACATAGGACATATTCTGATTTAAAGTACTTTATACAGAGAATACATGATGAGGAAGAGCACGTTGTAGGAGGACGCATTATGAGGTAAAGCACTTTGCAGGGACAATGAACTCAATACTTTGTAGGGAGGATACATTCTGAGGTAAAGCCTTTTGTAAGAAGGATAAATCACTTTGTTGGAAAGATTCATTACAAGTTAAAGCACTTTGCAGGAACTCAATACTTTGTAGGGCGGATACATTCTAAGGTAAAGCGCTTTATAGGGAGAATACAGTATGAGGTAAAGCACTGCATAGGGAGGATTCATTATGAGGAAGGGTATTTTGTTGGGAGGATACAGGGAGGATACATTATGAGGTTAAGCAGTTTTTACGGAGGATACATTATGAGTTAAAGTACTATTTAGGGGCAGATACGTTTCAAGTTAATAAGTAAGTTTATAAGTACAAGTAAGGAGAACATGCAGGGAGGACCTCAGGATGTTATGAGGTTAAGCATTTTGTAGGGAGGATACATTATGTGTTAAAGCACATGGAAGGGAGGACACGTTATGAGGTAAAGCGCCTTGCAGGAAGGACACGTTATGAGGTAAAGCGCCTTGCAGGGAGGACATGATGTTATGAGGTAAAGCATTTTGTAGGGAGGATACAGGGAGGATACATTATGAGGTTAAGCAATTTTTACGGAGGATACATTATGAGTTAAAGTACTATTTAGGGGCAGATACGTGTCAAGTTAATAAGTAAGTTTATAATTACAAGTAAGGAGGACATTCAGGGAGGACATGTTATGAGGTTAAGCATTTTGAAGGGAGGATACATTATGTGTTAAAGCACATGGAAGGGAGGACACATTATGAGGTAAAGCGCCTTGCAGGAAGGACACGTTATGAGGTAAAGCGCCTTGCAGGAAGGACACGTTATGAGGTAAAGCGCCTTGCAGGAAGGACATGTAATGAGGTAAAGCGCCTTGCAGGAAGGACACGTTATGAGGTAAAGCAGCTTGCAGGGAGGACATGTTATGAGGTAAAGTACTTTGCAGGAGGGCACACATTATAAGGTAAAGCACCTTGAAGGCAACAACATGTTATGAGGCAACAAGGGTGGAAACATTTTGTGTTAAAGCACATGGAAGGGAGGACTCGTTATGAGCTAAGGCACCTTGCAGGAAGGACACATTGCAAGTTAAAGCACCTTGCAAGGAGGACATGTGATGAGGTAAAGGATTTTGTAGGGAGGTTACATTATGAGGTAAAGTGATTTGTAGGCAGGATAGTGAATAAGAAGTGTCTTGGTGAAAATGCGTCTGAATAAATGTGCTCTGCAGTCTGTATTCAGTATATTTATGTTACAGTAACAGCACTTTGTTGGCTTTATGTGGAGAAAAATCCAAAGGGCACTTAATCATGAGTAGCTTCTCTCTGTCTCTCACCCGCACTGTGCATGAAATTAAACTTTCATGGGATTTGAAATGGATCGTGTGACGAAAAATTGCTCGTGAATACGGAGATATTTATACCAGAGGGAAAAAAAAAAAACAGCAGGAGGAACTAAATCACTCGCGTTTGCCCTGAAGCTCTCTTCAAGAATAGACTGGCCAGAAGAGGCACTAAAATAGCCACACACACACACACACACACGTCCTCAGTTAGTCAGTTAGTCACCTTCCATCAATACAGCACAGTGTGAGGATAAGACCTATGTTATGAGAGCCGTACAAAAATAATTACTAAGAATTTCAAAGCCTTTCAGATTATAAAAGATAATTTAACTGCTGGCCACTTTGATCTTTTTTACACAACAGTGCTGTTGAGTTCTTGATTCTGATCATAAGGTGTTGATCTGCAGTACGGTTGGTCTGACTGTACGGTTGTTTCTATAGTAACAGAAAATTCACGTGTATGTCAGGTATTAAAAGTGTCGTTCTCCGGTGTCACGGTTCAATTAATAAAAATCTGAACTTTGTCACCCGTTCAGCGTCACCCCTCAGCTTTGCTTTTACAACTGATACAGTAAAGAGCTTTTGACTGGTGTGTGAGATTTCCTCCTCGCCCACTCTCTCTCCTCCAGCATTACTGAGGATTTAGTCGCTGGGTCTGATGTACCGACTTGGCTCCCGTCATGTGGTACGGTGGCCACTGTGTGTGTGTGTGTGTGTGTGTGTGATAGTAAATTACTATCCACGAGTTGTCTGTTTCTATAGTAACCGCAAGGCCAGGCAGGTGTAAGGTAGATCTCAGAGTGAATGAGCTTGTGTGTGCATGTGCATATGTGTGTGTGTGTGTGTGTGCAGGTTGGATGGGGAGGTCTTTACTATCAGCTGATGTGAAGCATGGAAAGCAAAACTGATTCGACGGCTGTATTTTACTCAGCTATATTAAGAGGAAAACAGTAACGGTGCCGGGCTTAGATAGACATCATAGAGAGAAAAAAAAGGAAAGAACAAATCATTACGTTTATTTATTCCAGGCTGGGTAAGCAATACAATTCACCGAGCTGCTTCCTAAGCCGCACATATTTACTGTAGCAGCGTGATGGAAAGGTCTTCGAAAAGAGACGAGGAACTGTTTAAGGATAATGTTGATGTTCCACGTACTGTATCTGTCCGTTCCATATTAAAGGGATACTCTGATGTTCTTTAGTCTATCTACTGCATCTGTAGTGTTTGTGTGCATGTGTGTGTGTGTGTGTGTGTGTGTGGTCAGAGCTGACCAAACATGTTGGTAGGAAACAAAGCAAGAACACCTGTCTAGTTAAAACGGATTAATAATGGACATCTTAGGGCAGCTGTTGAGGCGTTGATGATGAGATGAGATTTAAGATTTAAAGATTTATAGAACGGAGACTAGCTTTTTGGATCCGTAGTTTAAGAAAGTGAAATGACAGAATGATAGACTTATTCAGCTTTCATTTCTTTTCACGTTCCGGGTGGATTGAGGTCAGGGCCACTCTAATACCTCGACTTTATTGTCCTTAAGCCATTTGGCCACAACTTTGCTTGGAGTCATTGTCCATTTTAGGGAACCATTTGTGATCAACCGTTAACTTTCTGCTTGATGTCTTAAGATGTGGCTTCAATATATCTTTCTTCTTCATGATGCCATCTACTGTATTTTGTGAAGCACTTCAACAACATGATGCTGCCATCCCCGTGTTTCATCATTCTTTTGGGATGATGCTGTTTGGCTTGAAAGTCTTTCCCAGAGAGACCGTAGAGATGGTCATCATGGCCAAACAGTTCAATATTTATTTAATCAGACCAGAGGATATTTCCTCCTAAAGTAAGATCTTTGTTCCTATGTGTACAGTAGGTGCAAACTGCAGTCTGGCTTTTTTGGCGACTTTATTCCTTCCTGAGCAGCGTTAAAGGTTACGTCGGTATTGGTCTGGTTGTACTGTGGATATACTGTAGATACTTTGGTACCTGTTTCCTCTAGTGACTTCACCAAGTCCTTGCTGATGTTCTAAGATTGATTTGTAATTTATGTACCAAAGTTTGCGCCTCCTTCCTAAACAGTATGGCGGTTGTGTGGTTCCATGGTGTTCGTACTTGTGTAGTATTGTTGGTACTGATGAACATGGTCTCTTTAAGCATTTGGAAATTGTTGCAATTGTGTACTTGTGGAGGCCACCTTTTTTTCTGAGGTGTTGTTTGGTTTCTTCTGATTTTTTCATGATTTCAAACGAAGAGGCTCTGAGTTTGAAGGCCAGGCCTTAGATACCTTGCTTTTGCATTTGACTTGACTTAATTTCTGGACCATTGCACACTTTAATAAGTCACTTTAATAAGACACTTTTTATGCATATTTACACACCCTCAGTCTGCTTTTTTTTTTTTTTTTTTTACACCAAATTTCTAAATTTTTACAAATTGATATTTTTTCTCTATATTTTCTATATTTTGCTATATTGTGAATGTTTTCTCTTTTTGTCTTAGTTAAATTTATTTTCTACCATATTTCTTTTTATTCATATTTATTTCTTATCTATGTATGTGACAAATAAAATTTGAATTTGAATTTACCTCTACAGGTACTGTACAACTTTCCAAATCTCAAATGATGTCTAAATCCATGGCATCATTTTATGGAGAACGGGAGGCACTTAGCACTCTTACATCAATCACGGCTCAACAGCCAATCATGGGCGTCTGTAAGTTCACGCAAACGGAAGGAGCGGATACCGCTGTCCCCCGAGTGTGTTAAGCCGCCCCCAATGGTGCTTGAGCGAGCAGTTTGAGAAAATGCGGTCGGCTGGCGTCTCATGGTTCAGAGGAAACACGTAATGGTCTTTGGCCCTCCCTGACCTCGTAGAACCCATCGCCTTTCCCCCCACCCCGAAAAAGTAAAAAACAAACCTAATAACCTAAGTGGAGGTAAACTCTGACTTCAACAGTATGTCTGTGAATTTACTTAGCAAACTACATCAGCTAGCTATTCTGCGACAATGCAAAAGCATTTAACAAAAAATTTGAATAAACTTGACTTGCAAGTAGTCATATTGTTCCCATTGACTATTAAGGCAAATGTCAGATATAAACTATTTAAAATGGTTGGTATTACACTTTTTGCATAGGGGAACACAATCACATGTTCACTGCTAGTCATGTCTTGATGATTCAGGTTGGATTGTAGAGCGTAGATCTACACTGACAAGTCTTGTGCAACTACGTATACTTGTACTGAACATTTTGCTCTTCTGATCTTCTATCATTTGTGTAAAACAGAGAGATCAAATTAGCAACGTAGTCGTAGATTCACGAGCGGTAGCATGTTACAGCCAAAGTAGGTGGAGCAGTTATTGTTCCAGGATACGGTTGGTGGGACAAGCGACATTCATCTACTTAGGCCTTGTTCACACGGGCATTAAAATCGAGTGTCTGGTGAGCGCGGATCAAGCGCAGAGGCTTTTACACATAGGAGTCAATGAGAGTGTTCACACGGGCTCTGGTGACATGCGTTTGTCCGACTGCGTATTTATACGGCGTCAAAAAAACGTTCCATGCAGCTTTTTCTTGGCGTTCAAATCCCAACGAATGCAACATCCGACAGTAATTGAAAAACTTGCGCGGAAATTTCCGCATTTATTCATAAGCCACAAAAAACCTCCTTTAATCCGACGTTGTGCAGTCAGAGGGTGAACCCAGTAGCGGCGGCGATTTTTTTCTCTCCCTACGTTGCCGTATTACGAGAATTTTAGAAACAAGAAGATTAATGTCTAATATAGCAAAATGGTCCATATTAAAAGGAGGCACCTCAGATAAAACGACAAGAGCTTTTATAACCAGTTCCCGACACGCTGCCCCCCACAGGTTAACACACAAACTACAGTTTGGGCTGCAGGCTGGCGTTAGACAGAGACAAACGAACGCCAGTGTAGAAGTCAATCGAGCGGCGGTACAAAACACAACATAAACGTCTAGGACGTTCAGAGTGCGTTCGTTTATCCAAAAATTTAACGCCCGTGTGAACAAGGCCTTACAGTGAAAATAAATCTAAATTGCAGGTTATTCCACATGGATGCCACATGGTTTCTTCAAGGAAACCAAAACAACTATCCGTAAAATCCTGGATATTCATTAGAATCAATTTTCCTGCTAATGAGCTTTCTGTTTGTTTATCAGTACAACAAGGAATTTATATTGAATTTATTATGAAAGTTATTGCACATATACTTTAGAAACTCTTGAATTGAAAGCGCAAATATCCAAAGAAACTTGGATGAATCTCATAAGGATTTTTCAGTCTACTCTAAGCTCTTTAAAAAAAATAAAATAAATCACCCATCTGATGTTGCTTCCTGTTGTGTTGATGGCGGATGATAGCCTGAAAGCCACCGCCCTGCTGGTCTTTAATGCACGGCACCGAGTCTTCCCGAAGAGCTCGCTACGAGAGAAAGCTAGAGAGGGAGGAGATTTAATTGTTGCGGCCACCGCATTAGTGACTTATCTTTTTATAGTCGTTACGCAAGTCAGCATGAGAGTAATGGCCCTAATGCGACAGCCGGGCAACCATCTGAGGAGATGCAGCCCGGGGGAAGATGATAGAAGAGACAGGGATAGATTTAGACTTTATTTTGTGTGTGTGTGTGTGTGTGTGTTTACGCATTTGCAAGCAGAACGATCCATATGCATTGACACAGCTTTGTAAGAGATGACCAGATGGTAAGAGAGGTGGACGCGTCTGTACTTGTTAACGCATATCAAAGGCTTAGTGTTCATTGTCCCTGCGTTACAAAGGACTGTCGAGCTACAATGTCATCTGTCATTGCACCAGGTGCTGAATTAAAACAGATGGATTCAGATACTGTAAGTTAGGGATTCAGCTTCGTTGAGCAGATAGTCTACCAAAGAACTCAAATATCCCGTGAGGGAATGTTTCCGGTGTATGTGCTGTATGCCACTGAAGGTTAATTTTTGGTGGCTTGAACCCCATTAACATTTTTCTCTTTGGTGTATTTCTAACACATTTTATTTCAAAGTTGTCAGCTTCACGATCACATTTCATTTGATGTATCATGAGTAACAATATTACACAACATGGGGTGTTCCGGTCAAACTGGGACTTTTGATTGCGCAGAATAACAGTACACAGTTATGAGAGTCCATACCTGCTGCGCTAATGCACTTATTTCAGCGTTTTACTAGTGCTTGGACACCATTAAGGTAGAACGTTTCCTCATTACATCAGAGCCATGATTGGACAGCATGTCTGAAACTCCGGCCTCCCAGGAACCCCTTTAATGGCCCGAACATGTTGAAATGGTTTGGAGCAAGGTCAGGACTGTGCAGGGGAATTGACAATAACTCACAACTCAGAGTTCCTGTGACGTGCAAGTGGTGTTGCTGATTGATCACGTGTACAGTTCTCACAGACAGATGCGTCTCTTCCACAAATTGCCGACAAGTCATCCGTTAATTTTCAAGGATCAGGTGTTCCACTCGTAAAGGACTGCAGTGGGCTCCGACCTCCCCCTCGGCCAGGATTGTTGTTCCCGGACTTACAAAAAAAGGCTGTAAAACATCTGCACAGTTCAAGTGTCATCACCGTTTGGTTTTAAGGGCGTCTGTAAAAGTCGATCAGTTTTCCTTCTTGAGAAATTCCATCACAAGTCCCGGTTTGACTTGAACGCCCCCGTTTATAAATGGTCGTAACAAGTGATTTGTGTCACACTGCATCACACAACCTTCTTATTTTTTTTCTTTTTCGATCACAGCAGGCGCTGAAGTGTTTTATTCCATACGTTTTAAGTGTGTGAATTAAGTATTCATTAAGTATTCGCTTCTGGCACCATGAGTCCGTCATTAAGAATTGTTACAATTCCTAAGCATTTTTCACTTAGTCTGAAGAGAAACCCGCAGGGTTAGAATTACATCCATTCTGCTTTTGCTGCACACTACAGTGCGCTACGTTTCCCAAAAGCTTTGCAGTATAATGACAACCATTATGCAGTAGACATTTTTCAGATTTAGACTTGCTCTACCATGTAACGATAACTGTTAGTCTTTGAAGAGTGCGACCCAGAGCCCACACTGTGAGCGAGCGGCACCGCACGAGAGTATGAGTCAGCAAGAGTGCGAGAGAGGGAGAGAAAGAAAAAGAGCGACTTTAGTCTGGCACGGTCTCTCGGAGTGGGACGCAAAGGTCAAAACATCATCCTGATTTGATTTTGGATTTGTTTACTTCATCTTAGAGCGTGCCTCTAGGGCCTGCGTGGAGCGTGTTTTTTATTTATTAATTTTTTTTATTCCAAGCATCTCCTCAAATATTGACCCTTCAGTGCCCTCTTAATTAATTCTAATCTAAAGTCTGGCACCCATTCCACATACTGTTTTGACTCTGATTATTCATCGAGCTATCAAACTAGGTTGATCTAAAGTCAGTTTATCAACTACGAAATCTGTTTGTTTTTTACGCCTAGGATATTTGTAGATGGTGAAAACTGACCCCAGAGAAGTGGGCGTCCCCTCACGCAGGGTGTCAGGTCCTTAATCAGAAAAACTCGTCTTCTTTTTTAAAAATCTGTTATGACAAACAGAGCAAACGGTGCTTTAGGCGAATAGCGGAGGGCAGCGTGAAATCTGTAATTACTCATTTTCTCGACTCCATTATTAGGTGTTAGACAAGGTCAGCTCTCAGCATGTTAATAATTTGCGTGCTTCGGATGTTTAAAAAGCAGGAAGGTCCTTCTGCAGGTTTTCGTGCTCCTCTTGGCCTTGATTTGGCATGACAGAGGAAGAACAGAAGTGTTGCATTACAGTAATTACGGTCTTGGCTAAAGGAGGAGGAACATAAGTGTATGAGAAGTATATTGGTTATAATTGAATTGAAAAATCTAAGTCACTATGAAGTCATTTATATCTGCCATTGCAAGTGTAATATATTCTTCTCTTCTCTTTAGATCAGCAAACAGCAGCTTCAGACGGTAAAGGAACGCTTTCAGGCCTTCTTGAACGGAGAGACGCAGATCGTGGCGGATGAGGCATTCATCAACGCCGTCCAGAGCTACTACGAGGTGAGGAGTTTACTAACACATAATAGTAAAGCCGTGAGCAAAAGTTGCTTCAGTGTTTTTAGGTCATTTTGTCAGATGCTTCTTTCTTTTTCAAGATCTCTGCAATTTGTCCTGGCGTGCTGTCAGTCAACTTCTGAGCCACATCCTGACTGATGGCAACCCGTTCTTACATAATCGATGCTTTGAGTTTGTCAGAATTTGTGGTGTTTGTTTTTCCATCTGCCTCTTGAGGATTGACCACAAGTTCTCAATGGGATTAAGGTTTGGGGAGTTTCCTGGTCATACACCCATAATTTCCATGCTTTGTTCCCCGAGCCACTTAGTTATCACTTTGACCCTATAGCAAGGTGCTCCATCATGCTGGAAAAGTGCCACCATCAGTCCTGTGTCATGCCAACAATAAAGTATCCTAAACCCATTCATATGTGTTGTTGCTTCTCAGCCAAGGGAGTGTGCTCACACACAATTTTGTCTAAGAACACAGCAATGAATGAAGAACAGTACAAAAACATCCTCATAGACCAACTTCTCCCAACCATCCAAGAACAGTTTGGTGACAAACAGTTCCCAGGGGTGGCCGGGGGTGGGGGGGTCAGAATTCAATTTTTTTTTTTTTAATACACATACTGTACACAACCAAGAACAGTACAATAATCAGGGAAATTCTTATACGACTGTAAATGGAAAGATAGAATAGATAGAGAAAATTGCACTAGAAGAATAGAATTAAACAGGATAGAATTTCCAATAAAAAATGAATTAGAATTTTTTGATTGAACTATTTGGGATGGAATATTAAATTAACAAATTGTACAGATTTATAAGTGTTAGTTAAATAGAATTAAAAATAAGATATAAAACATAAACACAATGTGAAAAGTGTAATGGTGGGCTATAAAAAAAGTATAAAAATATAAAAATGTAGCAGGGTAAAGATATGGTGTGTGTGTGAGTATGACAGCAGACAGCAGCAGTATGATTGAAACGTGAAGTATGAAATGAAATGATGTGTCAGTCAGCAGTAGAAGGTCCCCAGTTCGAGCCGCAGCCAGAACGAGCTGCCAGCGTGGATCCCTTCCACAAGGTCTGTCACCCTCAACTGCTCAGCTACAACTGGGCATCGAGCTGCAGAACAGAAAGTAAGAAATCTTGCATTTATCTCCAGGGAGAGGAGAATTCTTCCACAATGTGCCCTATGGCACGTGGACTGACCGTTACCCTTATCCCCAATGTATAGTGCCATGCAATTACAACCACAAACATTAATGTCTTTTATTGGGATTTTATGTAAAACGGACTTTCTTTCAACAGTAGCTTTCTTCTTGCCACACTTCCATAAATGCACGCCATGCTTTTCAGATTTGTATTTGTAAAAAATTGAAAAACCATGTATCATTTTCCTTTGTTTTGGTCCGCCACATATACAGTGGCTTGCAAAAGTATTCGGCCCCCTTGAACTTTTCCACAAACATGAATCAATTTTATTGGAATTCCACATGAAAGACCAATACAAAGTGGTGTACACGTGAGAAGTGAAACGAAAATCATACATGATTCCAAACATTTTTACAAATAAATAACTGCAAAGTGGGGTGTGCGTAATTATTCAGCCCCCTGAGTCCATACTTTGTAGAACCACCTTTTGCTGCAATTACAGCTGCCAGTCTTTTAGGGTATGTCTCTACCAGCTTTGCACATCTAGAGACTGAAATCCTTGCCCATTCTTCTTTGCAAAACAGCTCCAGCTCAGTCAGATTAGATGGACAGCGTTTGTGAACAGCAGTTTTCAGATCTTGCCACAGATTCTCGATTGGATTTAGATCTGGACTTTGACTGGGCTATTCTAACACATGGATATGTTTTGTTTTAAACCATTCCATTGTTGCCCTGGCTTTATGTTTAGGGTCGTTGTCCTGCTGGAAGGTGAACCTCCGCCCCAGTGTCAAGTCTTTTGCAGACTCCAAGAGGTTTTCTTCCAAGTTTGCCCTGTATTTGGCTCCATCCATCTTCCCATCAACTCTGACCAGCTTCCCTGTCCCTGCTGAAGAGAAGCACCCCCAGAGCATGATGCTGCCACCACCATATTTGAAAGTGGGGATGGTGTGTTCAGAGTGATGTGCAGTGTTAGTTTTCCGCCACACATAGCGTTTTGCATTTTGGCCAAAAAGTTCCATTTTGGTCTCATCTGACCAGAGCACCTTCTTCCACATGTTTGCTGTGTGCCCGACATGGCTTGTGGTAAACTACAAACGGGATTTCTTATGGTTTTCTGTTAACAATGGCTTTCTTCTTGCCACTCTTCCATAAAGGCCAGCTTTGTGCAGTGCACGACTAATAGTTGCCCTATGGACAGATTCCCCCACCTGAGCTGTAGATCTCTGCAGCTCGTCCAGAGTCACCATGGGCCTCTTTGCTGCATTTCTGATCAGCGCTCTCCTTGGTTGGCCTGTGAGTTTAGGTGGACGGCCTTGTCTTGGTAGGTTTACAGTTTTGCCATACTCCTTCCATTTCTGAATGATCGCTTGAACAGTGCTCCGTGGGAAGTTCAAGGCTTTGGAAATCTTTTTGTAGCCTAAGCCTGCTTTAAATTTCTCAATAACTTTATCCCTGACCTGTCTGGTGTGTTCTTTGGACTTCATGGTGTTGTTGCTCCCAATATTCTCTTAGACAACCTCTGAGGCCGTCACAGAGCAGCTGTATTTGTACTGACATTAGATTACACACAGGTGCACTCTATTTAGTCATTAGCACTCATCAGGCAATGTCTATGGGCAACTGACTGCATTCAGACCAAAGGGGGCTGAATAATTACGCACACCCCACTTTGCAGTTATTTATTTGTAAAAAATGTTTGGAATGATGTATGTTTTTCGTTCCACTTCTCACGTGTACACCACTTTGTATTGGTCTTTCACGTGGAATTCCAATAAAATTGATTCATGTTTGTGGCTGTAATGTGACAAAATGTGGAAAAGTTCAAGGGGGCCGAATCCAAGCCCCTGTAATTCCGATAAAATACATTTTGTGGTTGCAACATGATAAAATGAGGAGAATTTCAGGGGGTTGTCAACAAATCTTGAATAATGCAAAGAAATCAGTTAATTTTCATTTTAGACAATGTTCAGAAATCAGTATTTGGTGGGATATACCTGGTGGCTCAGTGGTAGGTGTTTCGCCTGCCATGCGGAAGGCCCGGGTTCGATTCCCAGCCAGTGCCCAAACCCCAGCCACTGGATGCAGTGCCGGTCCCAAGCCCGGGTAAAATGGGAGGGTTGCGTCAGGAAGGGCGTCTGGCGTAAAACCTGTGCCAAGTTGTATTGCGGACTGGATATTCCGCTGTGGCGACCCCTCGTCGGGAGCAGCCGAATGACCAACAACAACATACCTGATCCCTGCAATCATCTTTTCATGTGTCTTGGCCAGTCTTTCACTTTTACTGTTACGTAACTTTATTCTAAAATTCTAGCTGTTTGGCTTTGCTTTATGGCTTGTGAACATCCATCTTCTTCTCGATCACATTCCAGATGTTTTCAATAGGGTTCAGATCTGGAGATTGGTCTGGCCATGACATGGTCTTCATCTGGTGGTCCTCCATCCACACCACGACTGACTTGGCTATGTGTCATGGAGCATTGTCCACTTGAAAAAAAAAAAAGACAATGCAGAAGAAGCAAATGTTCTTCCTCGTATACTGTATGGCTTGATTCATGCATTCTTTACAAATAGAAATCTACCCGATTCCAACCTTGCTGCAATTTCCCCAGATCACCATCTCCACATTTCACAATCGATGAAATGACCTCTCCAGGTCTCTATCCAACCATAAGACGACCAGGTGCTGGCCAAAGACAAAAATGGGATACTGTACAACCGAGAAGAGCGGTTCCTCACTCCAGTTCTCAATTACGTGATCTTTTTGCGAGGATCAGTCTGGCTCTTTTTTGCTTCTCATTGATGTGGGACATTTTCTGCTTTTGCATGACTCTAGAAGCCTGTTTCAACTCATCTTCACTGTGCACTTCAGCACAGATTCAGTTTCCCTCTGTGTTTGAAGGTCACTTGACATCATCCTACGGTTATTGACAGACATTGGAATGAGGTTGCGGTCGTCGTTGGTTAGTAGAGATTGTTTTTTCACCTTTTGTACCTCACGAAGCAGAATGAGTTGCTCAAACTAGCGGTTATGTTCATAGAACACCCGCGAATTGTGAAAAAAAGCTAATTTTAGATGCCGACAGTATAATGCCTATAAATGCCTGTTTTTATATTTTAAACCCTAAAAATGCTCGCAAATTTTCTTTGCGCTGTCGTTTTCTTTGGTACTGTATGAGTAAATATGATAATAATTCACAAATCATCTGCCTCCATTTAACCCTATCCTCTGCGCCCTCTTCTAACACACAAACTAACTTTTACTGCATCCATAAATCTCTTCCTTTGTCTTCTTCTATACAGTACCTCCTGATACTGTACCAATATACAGTATTCACACTGCAAGATGGTTCCTCTTACACGCTCCTGCACACCAAACCTGGAATTACTGTCCATCATGTGTCGTCCTTTTTATCTTCCACGGGAGTTCACATCGGTCATAATAAGTGCCGTTTATATTCCACCACAAGTGGACACGGACACTGCCTTAAGCGAGCTGCATGAGGCTCTCACACAGCACCAGACACAACACCGGGACGAACTTCCATCAGCATATCACCCCACCAGGGGTGATAGGACACTAGATCATTGTTATACAACGGTCAAGGACGGCTAAAAGGCGCAGTCTCGTTCAGCGTTTGGTAAATCCGACCACGCCGCCATCTTCCTCATGCCGAAATAGGAAGTTCCGGTTCAGAGGGAGGTCGCACGCTGGACGGACCAATCGGTGGCCGCATTACGCACTCGATGACGCAGACTGGGACATGTTCAGAAACAGCTGCGATGATGACGTCAGCATGTTTACGGAAGTGGTTGTGGGATTCATTGGGAAGCTAGCGGATGATACGGTGGAGAAAAAGACTATCAGAACGTTTCCCAACCAGAAGCCGTGGGTGGATAAAACCATCCACGACGCTCGGAGATCTCGCACCGCTGCCTAGAACACGGGACTTGCGTCGGGGGACATGGAACCATACAAGGCTACGTCATATAACGTCCGGAAGGCGGTGACAATTGCACATGTCACTTTCATTAGTTACCTTTCATGCATATTTGCACAACCATTGTCACTTTAAATTTTATATATATATATACTCCCCCCCCTATATTTCTATATTTTGCAATATTTTATTATGCCCTTATTTGTACAGTTTATTTTACTAGTTAAATTAATTTCTTTAGTATTTCCTTTTATTGATATTTATTTTACGTACAAGCTTTTATTTTCTTTTTTAAGGTCACTGGCGGCCATGTAAGCATTTCACTGCATATTATACTGTGTATGACTGTGTATGTGACAAATAAAATTAGAATTTGAATTTGAACAATGTAATCGTAATTACACCAAGTTTCCACTTGTCTAGAAAAATAATCAACAATGCAGCAGTGATGGATCGGAGTTACAAGGTTGAATATTCCCCCCCCACCCCCACTTTTTCTTTATAGTGCACAAGTACATGTTTAACTTTAAACATTTCTCTAGGGACCTTTTTAACTAGTAGAACTGGAAACACCTTCCATCGAAATTTTTTTAGCAATCATTACAAGCTTTAAGAAGTTCTTAACATATTAGATTAAATGCTTGAATATTTTACCAATATTTTACTCATTTTTAGTCTTCTTCTTCTTTGTCTTTCGCTAATCCTTAACAGGGGTTGCCACAGCGAATCATCTGCCTCCATCTAACTCTATCCTCCTCTCTCACTGCATCCATAAATCTCCTCTTTGGTCTTGTTCTAGACCTCCTGGCAGTTCCAACCTCAGCATCCTTCGACCAATATACTGACAATCTCTCCTCTGAACATGTCCAAACCACCTCAATCTGGCCTCTCTGACCTTACCTCCAAAACATCTAACATGGGTGGTTCTCCCTCTGATGGACTCATTCTTGGCCCTGTCCATGCTTGTCACTCCCAAATAGAACTTCAACATCTCCAGCTCTACTACTCCTGCCTGTCTTTTCTTCAGTGCCAGTGTCTCTAAGCCGTAGAGCATCACTGGTCTCACCACTGTCCTGTATACCTTTCCTTTCTTTCATTCTTGCTCATACTCTTTTGTCACATAACACACTTTTCTCCACCCATTTCAGCCTGCCTGTACCCGCCTCTTCACCTCCTTTCCACACTCTCCGTTGCTTTGGACCATTGACCCTAAGTACTTAAAGTCCTGCACCTTCTTTACCTCTGCTCCCTGTATCCTCACTGTTCCACCTGGGTTCCTCTCATTCACACACATGTATTCTGTCTTGCTACGGCTTCAAACCTTCACACCTCTGCTTTCCAACCTCTCTCGATTTTGCTCCACCTGTTCCCTGCTCTCGCTACAAAGCACAATATCATCTGCAAACATCATAGTCCATGGAGACTCCTGTCTAACCTCATCTGTCATCACCAGAGCAAACACTTAAAATATTATATACTATACTGTAGTATACTGTATACTGTAATTCAAAATTCTAATTTTATTGGTCACATACACAATCATACACAGTATAATATGCAGTGAAATGCTTTATACGACCGGCAGTGACCTTAAAAAAAAAAAAAGAAAAGAAAAGCTTGTACGTAAAATAAATAATCAATAAAAAGGAAATACTGAAGAAATAATTTTAACTAGTAAAATTAACTGTGCAATAAGGGCATAATAAAATATTGCAAAAATATAGAATATAGGGTAGAGTATATATGTATATAGAATTAAAGTGTCAGTGGTTGTGCAAATATGCATGAAAGGTGACATGTGCAATTGTCCAGATGTATGAGTATTTAGTGCAAGTGTGTATGAATGTGTCCATGATTGTCCAGTCAGTGTTGTGAGCTTAAAAGATGTTATTAGTCCTGTGTGGAGGTGTGATTGAGAGACCTTATCGCCTGCGGGAAGAAGCTCCTCCTCAGTCTCTCTGTGTTGGCCTTTAGGGAGCGGAATCTCTTCCCAGACCGCAACAAAGAGAACAGTCCATTACTGGGGTGACTGAGGTCCTTCATGATCTTCCTGGCCTTAGTCCAGCACCGCTTGCTGTAGATGAAGTGCAGGTCAGGGAGCTCAGTGCGGATGATGCGCTCGGCTGATCGCACCACCCTCTGTAGAGCTCGTCTGTCCTGCATGGTGCTGTTCCCGAACCAGGTCGTGATGTTTCCCGTCAGGATGCTCTCTATGGTGCAGGAGTAGAAGTTCCTGAGCACCTTGGAGGGCAGTCTAAAGTCTCTCAAGCGTCTGAGGTGGTACAGACGCTGCCGGGCTTTTTTCACCACGGTGTTGATGTGACAGGACCATGACAGGTCCTGCGTGATGTGAACACCGAGGTATCTGAAGCTGTCCACTCTCTCCACTGGGCTCCTGTTGATGACGGGGGTCTGGTAGTTCCTCTCTTGCTTTGTACTAAAGTCCACTATCAGCTCCTTTGTCTTACTGACGTTCAGGAGGAGATTGTTCCTCTGGCACCAGTTCTCCAGATTTCCAATCTCCTCTAGGTAGTCCGACTCATCATTGTTGGTGATCAGTCCGACCACGACGGTGTCGTCAGCAAACTTGATGATGGAGGTGGAGTTGGTAGTGGCCACGCAGTCGTGGGTGTACAAAGAGTACAGCAGGGGGCTCAGAACACAACCCTGGGGGGCTCCAGTGCTGAGAGTGAGTGTAGCTGAGACATGTCCGCCCATCCTTACTGCCTGTGGTCTGCCAGTCAGAAAATTGGAAATCCACTGACATATAGATGAGCTCAGTCCCAGGTGCTCCAGCTTGGTGGTGAGTGTGGAGGGAATTATGGTGTTAAAAGCAGAGCCATAATTCCCTCCACACTCACCACCAAGCTGGAGTGTACTTAAAGTACTGTACTCTTGCAATGCTCTAGGTATTCTACCAATTAACTCTCATCTCTCGCTCTGTATGTAAAATAAAATATTTTATCACCCGGCTTGTTCACTACCAGCTTGTCAGTATTCGGGTCTAGTCATTCATTCATTCATTCATTTTCTATACCGCTTAATCCTGTGTTCAGGGTCGCGGGGGACCTGGAGCCTATCCCAGGAGACTTCGGGCACTAGGCGGGGTACACCCTGGACAGGGTGCCAATCCATCGCAGGGCACACACACATACACACACACCCAATCACACACTACGGGCAATTTAGGAACGCCAATTAGCCTAACCTGCATATCTTTGGACTGTGGGAGGAAACCGGAGTACCCGGAGGAAACCCACCGGGTTGCATGTTCTCCACGGGGAGAACATGCAAACTCCATGCACACACAGACGGGAATCGAGCCTGGCCGGGGAATCGAACCCAGACCCTGGAGGTGCAAGGCGACAGTGCTAACCACTACACCACCATGCCGCCCGGGTCTAGTCAATACATTAGAATATTGTACTATTGTATAATCATCGCCATCCACTATCACCATCTGATATTTCTGATTATTTAAAGACGAGGTGCCTTTTCTTTTTAAAAGACTTTTTCCTTTATACTTTAACCTCAGCCTTTCTCATCACCCAAATATCTGGACGTTTGTCCATAGTTTAAAGCATAGATATAACAGTTTATTAAATGAATGAAATAAAGAAATAAACCGACAAACTGATGTACAACCGTCTAAAACAAGTCATGAAGTAATCCTTTCACCGTCAAAGAGCATGGCACTGAATCTAAAGCAAGAGCATGTGAATAGCAGGAATGTGATGTTTCAGGTTAATCAGCTTAACCTTGCTGGCAATTATTAAAGTCGCGGACAAATAATAAGTGAAACAGCTACAGGAAATGTTCAGGGGCGGACAAAGACAGCCATTCAATTAATATTCTCTTTCTGGATTTGCACGACATGTTTCTGGTGTTTTTGTTTTGGGGGGGGGGGTAATATTTTCTCCCCAATATTAGTCGTGGACAATTCCTCCCCGTCGCTAGGGGGCTCCCACATTAAGGCTACCACTACCACTCAGTCGGGAGGGCGAAGACTATCCCGTGTTTCCTCCGAACCGCGTGACGTCAGCCGACCGCATCTTTTCGATCACGCACCATTAGGGGAGGAGTAACACACTCGGAGGACAGCGCTATCCACTCCTTCCGCGTGCGCGAGCTCACAGACGCCCCTGATTGGCTGTAGAGCCGTGATTAATGTGGGAGCGCAAGTACCTCTCATCCCTCGGCCAATCAGGTCTCTCTATGCCTCCGGCTGTGAGAGGAAAACAGCATCACCCGCGTTTCGAACCAGCGATCTCCGGAAGATAGGGCGAGCGCTTTACCACTGCGCCACTCGGAGAGTATGTTTCTGGTGTTTTAATTCACCTTCACCTGTTTAGAGAGAAAGACAAATAGGGAAACAAAATCGCTGAGAGGAAAAAAAAGACTTTGTAATAGTTTCTGTTTATATTGGAATAAAATAATAATATATATTTTTTGTTTTTGGAACGTCTTTTTGGTTTTTGGTGTATTTAAATATAAATTGAGTAAAAAAAGAATGATTCTCGTTAGAATCTCGTAGCGGATGGCACAGGTTACTGCTTAGCGGTTAGCACCGTCGGCCTGGCACCTCCAGGGTCCGGGGTCGATTCCCGCCTCTGAGTGCATGGAGTTTGCATGTTCTCTTCATGCTTGGTGGGTTTCCTCCAGGTAATCTTGTTCACTCGCACAGTCCAAAGACATGCAGATTAGGCTAATTAGCATTCCCGAATTGTTTGTAGCGTGCGTATGAGTGTGTGTGGCCTCTAATTGATTGGCACCCACTCCGCCTCGTGCCCTAAGTTTCCTGTGATAGGCTCCAGCCCCACCCGCGAACCTGTATGCAGGATTAAGCGGTTTAGACGATGAGTGAGCAAAGCCTATAGGAGGTTAGTTATTCTTCTCATCATCTTTTCCTGACAAATCCCGCCGTCTCTGTAATGATCCGTAATCAGAATTCAGACTCATCTCTGATTGGCTAGGGCTTAAAAGCGAGTGAAATGCGATCTGATCCTAGAGTACAAGCTTGGGACGTGTTTCTGTTGGACTAACGACGTGATTTCAAGTCAATTAAAAATGAAAGATTGTTGTTAGCATGCAGGATTATTTTCTTAACCTAACCACTCAATTGATGAATGACCCGGGATTATACAACCCATTTGTTTTTTTCTTTTGCGGGAATTTGCAATAAAAGGATTTTTTCCCCCTGCAATGTGTAGTAAAGTGACATAATAATCGCTATGGTGTATTTAAATGTTTTCACTCTCTGTACAGTACATGCACTTTTTACTTTTCTCTTTTACGTCATTCTGTAAGGAACACGACTGCAGTAATTCAGTAATTATTACTTAAGCACTGTAATTAGACATTAGATGAAAGACCTACAGCATGTCTTTACAACACAACTCAGTACATGAGGGACTTAGGAACAAAGGAAGCAAGAGAGAGCAATAGGATGAATAAGAGATGAATGTCAAACCCGAAGGTGCAGAATAAAGAACATCTATTCATCTTTGTCTGTTTTAACACCGAGGTTAGGTCTCCTGCTATGTTTTTTGGTGAGTAGCACAACAAGCCGAGAGCAGCTTACAGCTGATGTGAAGCCAGTGCCCAGGTGGGCACATCATTAACCTGTAATGTCCATGCTGAGAAACTGCCTCGCTCTGAGCCAGACGTGGAGAGAAAAAAAAAAAGAGGTTTCACATTGATGGGAAACACTGCAATCAGCAGCAAAGTGATTGAAGTGAATTTCAAAAGAGGAAAACCTACTGCAATAAAGACGCAGCAACAATTCCCATAGCTGTTCTCTCTAAGAACCTTTTTTTTCTTACCCTCCTTTCAGAATTGTTTGCTTCCTGTGTATTGTGAACTATGGGTATAATAAATTCGAGTTGGGATTTGAGACGGAGGGGGAAAAAGAAAAAAAATCAATCTTTCAGAAAGCAGAAACACCTTAGCATTTCAACCGAAAACAAAAATGCCAAACCGTGTGCAAGCACCCAAATCGATTACGCGTAGTCTGTAGACCTTAATACAAAACTGACTGTAACACAAAACTTTTTTTTGTTCGATATTCTAGGTGTTTCTGAAGAGTGACCGCGTTTCCCGGATGGTCCAGAGCGGCGGCTGCTCGGCCAGCGACTCGCGCGAGGTCTTTAAGAAGCACATCGAGAAACGCGTGCGGAGCTTGCCCGAGATCGACGGCCTGAGCAAGGAGACGGTGCTTAGCTCCTGGTTGGCCAAGTTCGACACCATCTACCGTGGTGAGGAGGATCCCCGAAAGCACCAGCAGCGTATTACAGCCAGCGCTGCCTCCGAGCTCATTCTCAGCAAGGACCAGCTGTATGAAATGTTCCAGGGGATCCTCGGCATCAAGAAGTTTGAGCATCAGCTGCTCTACAATGCCTGCCAGGTAAGACGGATGAAACCTGCTACAGTCTGAATGGGTATGGGTGTTTGGAAAACAATATATACCAGGTATACTTTATGTACAACAAGTACTACAGTAATAACATCCAGCCACGGCTCAAGTTTCTCACCAAAGGAATCAAGACAGTAATCCATGTGTTGTAGGTTTATTAAGCGTCAGTCCAACACGAATACACTCTCAAGGGTCGAAACACAAGAGCTTGCGATGATTGTTAGTTGGGATTCAGTTTCATACATGGAAGTGCATGAAGCAAATGTTGCAGTTCATCCATCCATCTAGGAACCTCTGTAGTCCAGCTAGGAACCGTGGAGGCCAATGGAGATTACCATTGTACGGTATTTATTCCCTTTTTACAACTGTGGTAGGACCTCTGGTCAACATTCACACACTACGCCCAATTGGAACCGCCAGTTAACCTAATCTGCATGTCTTTGGATTGTGGGAGAAAACCGGAGGAGGAAACTCACCTAGCATGTGGAGAACATGCACACATACCTCGAGGCAGGAATCGAATCCGGACCCGGGAGATGCATGGCGACAATGCTAACCGCTAAGCCACCAAACTATTGCAGTACCACTCCAATACTGCACTTGGACCTCTTCTGGCGAGAAGGTAATGTTTTCACACCCAGAACCCTTTGCAAGATTGAGACCAGGATGGAGATCATATCCTTTTTGAGGCGAAGGCTTTACTTCAACATCATTTGTGCATGGTGCCAAGGCTTAGGCTTTATGACGAGTGAAGAGTGGAGGACCTCTTGTTAAAATTTGTGCCGACGGAGAAAGAATATCCACTCACTCATCTTCTATACTGCTTTATCCTGTATTCAGGGTCACGGGGGGCCTGGAGCATATCCCAGGAGGCTTAGGGCACAAGGCAGGGTACACCCTGGACAGGATGCCAGTCCATCGCAGGGCACACGCATACTCATTCATACACTATGGGCTATTTGGGAACTCCAATCAACCTAGAGGAAACCCACCAAGAGACGGGAATCGATCCTGGTCGGGAATCGAACCCGGACCCCGGAGGTGCAAGGCGACAGTGCTAACCACTACACCACCATGCCACCCAGTATGAGCATCATTTAGAAAATATCAATCAAGACAGAGAACATTTTTAGCAAGAATAATGCCCAAGACAAGTCTAGGTACCAATACAGAAAAATACCAGTCAAACAAACTCCAAGTCAATACAGAATATCTCTTGGGCTCATACGGCGATCGTATCAGGTTACACTCAAGGTAGGAGATTCATCAAACAATCATATGTAAACAGGATCTCCAACTCATAGCTATTAGATTTAGATTATGGATTCATGTTCTATCATTTTAACGTTTTAATCCTTTGCCCGACACCTTTATCCAAAGAAACTGACAACTGAACAGTCATAGCTTGGAATCCAAGAATCTCAACCATCTAGGCGCTATTGCTCTGTGTTTATGAAAATAGCCACTCTCAAGGTCTTACTTTATCCACAAGTTTAGAATTTTGAAGTTTAGAAGTTTGGCGAGTACCTGTGAATTACTTCCGTCCCCAGGTTTGTGGAACTACCAGTTAGACCAGTAGTGAAGCCATGATACTTAACATAAACTGCAATTTATTGAGTCATTTCCAGTAAATTGATAACAAAGCTCAGTGTTTATGAGCTTCCACCTCCCCTTATTGTTTCTCTGCTCTTTCTGTGGAATTTGGACACTACAAGCTAGATTTTAGGCAAAGCTTCTTGTCACGATGAAATGGAACATCAATAATCCAGACACACAGTAGTAAAGGCTACGGGCAGTTTACCCGGAAATGCAAAACGTTTTTTTTTTTAAACAGTATGAGGTGCAAAGAGATGTAGGTACCTGCATGCTGGTTCAAATCAGTGAATGCTGGCAGCGAGACGAGTGGAGCAGATGATAGGAGTGGGTAGTGAGCACCAGACATACAGTAATAATACTAGGATAAATTACAGGAGAGAGTTGGAGATTTATAGAAATGAATTTTTTAGCACGCATATTATTAGACGACAGACAATATGATACCATACAATACTACTATTACAATAAACTGTTCTGGTTTCTTTATGTCTGTGTGTGTGCCGTGGTGTTCTTTTTTTTCCATCTTGTTGCTTCCTTTCCGAGCATTTACATAATTGCAGCCGATGCAAATTTTATTTCAGAAATTGGAAATATAGCAATAGAAAGAGTGAAAGAAGTAAGTTACTAAATACATAATCGAAGTGAAAAACTTTTTCATTAAAAACAAAAAATAAATATACTGTAGTTGCAAGCAACGATGAACGGGCCCAAGCACCTGTGCCATCACCACCTGGGTGCACCAAACAACCTGTGTGGCTTCTGAGTACGCCACAGACCTCTAAAAAGCCCCAGACGCTGATGTCACTGAATATGGCATAAGTTAAAAAAAATTAAATATAAATTTAATATAAATACATAAAATTTAATTGAATTACATAGTGCTTGGGCCCTAATAATAATGTTCTTTGATGTTATAGGAGAATGCTGTCTAGACATGTAAATGTGGCAGCAATCTGGCAACAGTTAAAACTAGGGCTGCACGATATTAGGAAAATATGCGATATGCAATATTGTTGTTGAATATTACGATAAGTATATTTCTTGCGATATAGCATTTTTTAATTATTATTATTGGCTATTTTTTTAAAATAATTTATATATGTAATGATCATACTAAAATAAACAGGTAATAGATATTCGTCTGATGTAATTAAATCTAATTCAGGCTAAAAAGAAACTATATGTCAAGGAAGTTGCAAATATTTAGACTTCAAAACACTATGAATGCTTTAAACCCCTCAGCAGATATTCTGATTTCTGGTTTGCTGTTACTATAAACCTGCCAACACAATATGAATTACTTTCAAACATTACTTTTTATTTACGTGTAACCGTACACTCATCGATTTCATTTATCGCAATTCTTTGCGATAGAGATATTGCGTATACCATTATCGCGATAACGATAATTTTTCGATATATTGTGCAGCCCTAGTTAAAACATTAATCATCAGATTTGGGGGACGTTACTTTTTAAAGTAACTAATTACATTTCAAAATTACTGTCATTGAAAAGTAATTAGTTACATTACAGCATTACTTTATGATAAAAGTAAATGAAAACTCCTTTGTGATTCCTCATGCATGTTGTTTTAGTCAAGACCTTTATAATTATTCTATCATCATCACTCAGCGAAGTTTGGCTCATAATCTGTTAATTACTAATACGCCTATCTCACCTACGCGGTTTCGTAAGTACGGTCCATCATGATTCATCGCGAGTTTTGGCGCTATAATTATGTTTCCATCTTTCCGCGCGTCGGTCCTCGCATAGTCAGACTGCATAGGTGAGATAGGGGTATAACAGCAGGAAGAACAGAGAGAGGGGGTGGGGGGGCAAGTTTCAGGGGGCGGAGCTTGTAGGATGACTTTCACACACACACACACACACACTAATGGATTAAGAATGACTGCTGTCTGGCTCACGGATTATATAAATTATCTGAATAACGGATTACATCTTTTAAAAAATAACTAAATAACTGAGTACTTAAATGGCAGACCTAACGCGTTAGATTACTTGTTACATCAAACAAGTAATCCAATCATCTAATGTAACGCGTTACACCCAACACTGTTAATCATATATTGTTACTGCACAGAACTTGTTACGGGGGGCGTTTAAGTCTTTTCATTGTGCAGAATCAGAAACAGAAGACATTAGATTATGAGAGTATAAACTCCCTTTATCACTCACTCATCTTCTACAGTATACTGCTTTATCCTGTATTCAGGGTCACGGGGACCTGGAGCCTATACAGTACCAGGATGCTTAGGGCACGAGGTGGGTTACAGCCTGTACAGTGTGCCAATCCATCGCAGGGCACACACACGTACACATACAGTACACTCATTCACACATTATGGGCAATTTGGACTGTGGGAGGAAACCGGAGTAACCGGTTTATAACCCTGATACATCAATGCACATACTTTATCCCAGGGTTTCACTAGTGCTTGGACACCATCATGCCGGAGCCATGATTTGGACTCCCTGGCCTCCCAGGAACTCCTTTAAACATATGGAAATCACAAAGTCTCATCACTCATAACGCCTTTGTTCATCAGAAAGTCCCAGTTTGACTTGAACGCCCCCGGTATAAACCTGTGATTTGTCCGGAAGCTGGAGCTACTATAAGAGCAGCTGTTAGAAAATAAGTTAACTAACTAATTCAACAGTGACGCTCCTTCGCTGCTCATGTCTATGTTTAGACCAAAGTCAGATAGGCAGATTTTCAATGCCACACTCGTGGTCACGCTGGTCCGTCCATGTCAATATTAAAAATAGCAAAAACTGTCCAGAAACAGGATAAAAAAATGCACCATATATAGTGTGTCAGGAAAAACAACAACAATGAATGAATGTTTGCAATAAGTCTGTGTGTCACTGCGCGGAAATAGTGGGCAGGTAATCGTCCCAATTTATTGTGTCAGTTATAATAACCCACAACCGCGTCTCAGCAAGGAGCCATGAAGTGATGCCTACTGATGTCCAGATGTACATTCAGTAATCCATAAGCGTGATATTTCTGCCCTCCTATTGGCTGGGAGCAGCGTGACGGTTGCACGTGCCATACATATGACAGCGTCTTAATTAGCCGTGACTAAAACCCCACTCCTCTATTTGGATGGTAAAAGCTCAGTCGCCATGGCAACAGAAGAGTGGTGGGCTGAGCGTCAGATCACCACGAGTGAAATCAGGCGTACTCAGGGTTCATACACACGCATGAGCACACACACACACACACACACACACACACACACACACATACACACACGTATACATTTAGAGTCTATACCTCACCAAATAAACCACACACTTACACACACCCTTCACATATCTATAGACACACACACACACACACACACACACACACACACCTTTTTTCATTAATACATATTTTTCTTCTTTTTTCATGCTTCCGTTTCTTCCCATATTTTCCCTTTTGTGTTTTCTTCTTTTACTCACAGCTGTTTCATATTGTTCTTTTCTTCATTCCTCTTTTCATCGCCTCCTTCCTTCCATCTGTCCTTTTTTAATGATCTTCCATCCTTCATTACTCTTTACTAGCCCCACTTCCTTCCTGCCTTCCACCTTTTCCTCCCTCTTTTGTTCTTCATTCCTCATTAATATTCGTCCACTTCTTACTTTTCTTCACTGTTTCACTTTATTTACTAATTCTGTTTGTACTTTTCATTAAATTTGAACTTTTTTCATGCATCCCTAATTTTCCTTTCTGCTTTCTTTTTTCTCCCACAACTGTTTTTCTATCATTCTTCTTATCTTTTCCTCCTTATTTACTTCCTTCCTCTCTACTTACCCCATTTCCTTCCTTCCTTTATTTCTTCCTTGCTTCTTTTAATACCATCCATCTCTCCTTCCTTTTTTCTTTCTTACTTTCTTTCTTTCTTTCCTTCTTCATTAATACTTCATCACCATTTCACTTTATTTATTCATTCCTTTTGTACTTTTCATCGAATTTGTTCTTTTTATTCTTCCTTTCGCTTATTTTTTCCTTTCCAGATTTTCTTCTTTTTCCTACTTCCTACATTCCATATTTATTTTCTTCTTTCATTTTCATCCCTCTTTCATTACTCTCTACTAAACCCACTTCCTTCTTTCCTTCTTTCCTTCATTCCTTCCTTTTCTTCCTTCTTTCTTCCTTCTTCATGAACACTCGGCTTTCTTCCCCTTTCTTCTGTTCTTCACGTTTCACTTTATTTGTTCATTCCTTTGGTACTTCTCATTAGATTTGTTCTTTTTTTCATGCATCCCTCCTCTTATTTTTGCCTTTCCATGTTTTCTTCTTTTTCTCCCACAGCGGTTTTGCATCCTTCCCTCCTAGTCTCTATCATTCTCACTGAGCGTGCGTTACACACATGTTTGTTCGTGTCCCTGAGCGCTCGCATGCTAAACAGCTTTCCAGCGGGCGTTCGCTGTCTCCCAGATGGAGGGACTCTAATCTGATATATCGACTGTTTCCCGAGGGTGTGTCTCGATGTTAGCTGAGCACCAGCTCCTGACTGACAGGTAATTAAAACCGAGGCAGAACACGCTAGAAAACACTCCAGCCCGGTGATGCTGACAAACAGCGTGTGTGTGATTCATTCCCTTCCCCGTGGCTTGGAAGAAGAAGGAAACAAAACAACAACACACTCACACACACACACCGTCATATACAACAAGTCGTATCGTCGACTCTCCTGCTTATGAGATCATCACTCACCATGAAAAAGCTATCCTTGACATTTGTTTATTCATCATGTTAAATGTGAAGGATGCTTATCGTGGCACGTGCGGCACTGTGTCAAGGTCGCATCCATAAGTTCATCCAAAAGATTGGAATCTCATCAGATTCTCAAGTTTGGCGAGTACCTGTGAATTACGTTTAGGTTTGTGGAATGACCAGCTAGACCAGAAGTGCAGACCAGGCTGAGATGCGGTACATTAAAGAGATAAAAGTCAAATTTACTCAAAGTTATTGAGTAGTTTCTATTAAATTGTCACCAAAGCCTGATAATTATGAGCTTTCTTCTGACCTTATTTCCCTTAGAGTTTTCCCTTCTTTCTGCAGTATTTATACATTTTAAGCCCGCTTTTAAGAAGGCAAACCTTTGTGTCAAGATGAAATTGAACATCTTGAAACTGTCAATAATCCAGGCACACAACGTTTCTGTCAAACGTTGGGACGCACCGTAGTGGAGGATACGGGCACTGCAAGTGCAAACTGTTTTCTTAGAATGGTATGTAATAGTAAAACATGTGAAACTCTTTTTCTCAGACACCTTTTTAGACAGATGTGTCCTCTTAATCATGAATACAATGGGCGACTTATCATGAATGAAGGTGTAAAACCGGTTCATTTACAGAAGCACAGAACAGCGATGAGACCTTTAGCTGCACTAAGTCGTTCCCATGAACAGTCAACGAGTGGAACGTCTTATCTTTTGAAATGGATGGATATAAAGATAAAAGATTATATCAGTATCTGTCTATGGGAATTGTACTGTACACGTAATCATTCACTTTCACGGAACTTCGGCTGGAAGTTATTGCCACGTTCTCCGTACAGTCCTGACCTCGCTACAAGCCATTAGTACGTTTGGGCTGTTAAAGGAGTTCTTGGGAGGTCGGCGTTTCAGACATTAAGCAGGCAGTCCGATCATACTGCCTGTACTTACAGTACTGAGCAAACTTTCTATCTTGGTATCCAAGCACTAGTGAAACACTTGGATAAGTGCATTAGTGTAGCAGGGGATTATATAGAGAAATAAAGTTTTCTGTGTTCTGTTATTCTTCAGAAGTAAAAGGCCTAGTTTGTCTTAGGCATCCGTGATCATGAGCAAACAGCTGAGCAGACACAGCTTAGCGCACCAGGAGAAATGTATCCATGCGTCTTTATGAGTTTTTATTTCGTCCTGCATGTGTGTGTGTGTGTGTGTGTGTGTGTGTGTGCCTCTCCTGTGAAACAAACCTCAAAGATATACTGTACTCGGTGTGACACACGGCAAACAAAACATAACTCCTTTCTTCATCCTTGGCACTTGGACTACGGGTGCATCGCTTTGATTAATGTCTTCTCTCCAGTAATGACGACTGTGTTACAGGAGCAAATTAGATTCCGCGCATTTTGCGCAGGATGTGCAGCCTGGCACGGGTGTGTTCGAGTCTGATGCGAGGGTGTTTTCTGGCCTGCTGAGATTGATCACGCTGACACTGCTGGTACACACCCTGTCTCAATTAGCTAACTGAAACATAAAGTCCTACTACTCCGCATGCACAAGCGTCTACTAAATGTATTCTGAAATCAAACATGCTACAGCGTGCTGCTCAGATAAGTGGTTCAGTTCAATTAAATTTTATTTCAGGTTTGTAATAATAAACAGTGTCACAAAGCAGCTTGAAATGCAGGTGTAGATTTAAATGGATCAGCGGGGAGGGGGGGGGGAACATTCCATGAGATGACATGAGAAAAAACAGACTTCCAAAATTGAGGTGACAACAAATCATTACTGCATTCTACAGTATGATGGAATTTAACTGCATACGAACACATTTTTTGGAACAGTTGATATCATTTAATTGGATGCAAAAAAAAAAAAAAAAAATTCACATGGTCTCTTCATTAATCCTAAGTAAAAGGAGTATAGGTCAATAAGTATGTTTATGTTAAACTTGGTAAATAGATTTATGCATGGCCAAAACATGGTATCGGTGCTAAAAAAAAAAAAGGTGCTGTCTCACATACAGAAGGTGAAAACATGAATTTTCAACATAAATATTATATATCACCATTTCATTCATTTCATTTTTCATAATACTTAATGCTTATCATCTCCCACTTCATGCTTTGTTTTTGTAAATATACTGTACATACACATCTATATGTTTATCAGATAAAAAATAACCATATTTGCTAAATACAATTTCATGCCCTTTGATGTCTGTAGTGTCCGGAACTTTTTTGAATTCAAATCTTTCAACGATCTTAACTGTCATTCAGATGAAACTCAGCCGATTCAGATTTCACATGAAAAAGCATAAACCTGAAAAAGTGTATTATTATAAAATGATAAATCGTTAAGATATTGTGATGTGAATTTGACATGGTTACGGACACTACAGATTTTTTGCACTAAATCTTTTTTTTGGAGGAAAAATTTACTTAGTTTTGCCCAGGATGTTTTAATTTAAGCAACAATTTTTACAGGTCTTATACATTCTTGGAGATTACACCAATTTAAGTATCAATACTCATAAATAAAGAAATATGAATAATTTGCCTTTTAAATTATTATTCTTTGAATTGAGACAATACAACACTGAAAAATGGCCATTTCTGGGGCGCATATAAAATCATCTCTCCAAAACAGCTGACGTTAGCAACTTGACATTTTTAGGGAGATAAGATCGGTCACTTCCATGTTGCATAAACTTTACAAGTTGCTTCTTTGGCACACAAATTTTCAATATTTTATTTATATAACATAAAAAAATCAGCACCCGTTCTGTGTTTCTGGCTGAAACTTTGTTTTTGATTTTTTTTCTTTGTGGTTAAATACAGTAGATATCAGTAAATCTGCAAAAGAACCAAGTTAACATGCAAGGAAATTTCTCATGCCGGTACAAATGAAAATAATAAGCAATAAAACCCCGTCCATATGTCTAGTTATTATTGGATGGGTTTAGATATGGAGGTGGAGGAACCATCAAAGCTGAAATTCACACACCATGCTTCATAAGTAACCACCACAAAAGGTACAATGACGGCAGGTCAGTGCACGGAAATGAATGCTTATTAAATAGGCAAATGAATAACTTCAAACGCCTGAAACGCTGGCCTCCCAGGAACTCCTTTAATGACCCAAACATGTGGAGCGATGTCAAGATGATGTGGCAATAACTCCCAGCCTAATTCCTGTAACGTGCAAGTGGACAGATGAGTCCATTCGCACAAAGGATCAGACATTCCACTCTCCGAATGTCCACTGCAGTAAGCTCTGACCGACACCAACCACATAACTGCGGCTGAGAGTTGGGAATCACAGTACTGTGCTCAAAGTCTTGTGTAAATGTCAAACAGCTTTACACATTCATTCAACAGAAATGTCATCTCAAGTCCCTGATTGACTTGAACGTCCCTCATACCTCATCGGGGAATAGTTCATCACCTTTATATTTCATTTAGGTACTTTTTCCAGACACCTTTATCCAGGGCAACTTATATATATATATATATATATATATATATTTTTTTTTTTTTATCTTTTTATACAGTTGAGGGTTAAGGGCCTTGCTCAAGGGCCCAACAGGGACATATGTATGTAATATAATAAAAAGCAGGATTATGGATTAATTCAAAGGACATCAATGAAAAGTCTCGGTTTGACTTGAACGTCCCTCATACTGTAATAAAAAGCAAAATTATGGATTAATTCAAGGAACATCTCTTCAAAAGTCCTGGTTTGACTTGAACACCCCTTGTACTATAATACACAGCAAGATCGTGGATTCATTCAAGGGACATCTCAATAAAAAGTCTCGGATTGACTTGAACGCCCCCTTGTTCTATAATGAAAAGCAAGATTGTGGATTCATTTAAGGGACATTTCATGACAAGTCCCAGATTGACTTGAACGTCCCTCGTGATATAATAACTTGGAAGATTATGGATATAAAATAATTTACAGTCACACGCTATCAATCAATCAACAAAACGACACGGGTGCATTAATGCGGCGGTTCGATAGCCTCTAAGCGTTTCACAAATTCTCCAGTATTGCTTTATCAAATATTTATGCGCTGCTAATGAATGTTTTATAAATACACTATGTACCGTAAGTACCCTTCAAATATAGTGTTCCTATTTTTTTAGATAAATACATTACCCTGTGATGTACAGTAATACCGCAGGGTTTTAATATCGTCTCTACATTCCAATAAAAAAATATATTAATAATTTAATTTTCATTTTAATGAGAACTACAGTGGGTATGACCTGTCGCTAACGCTGCAGCTGTTTGTGTAACAGCTTGTAGTATCTTATCTCAGTACCTTTATTTTTTAAAAGCAGTGTTTTCATTTCATAGATTTCCCATAATGCACCGGACTGTGTTCAGGAACACTCGTCACTTCTCTTCAAAAGGTTTCAGAAGTGTGTTTTGAAAGCTTGTGACGCAAGCACATGGTCAACTGTGTTTATTGATTTTACATATCCGTGTGTGTGTGTGTGTGTGTGTGTGACAGCACTCTGGCTTTTTACTGGCGAATGCATTTTACTATAATTGCAGCACAGAGCATGTTTAAATGTGTGTGTGTGTGTGTGTGTGTGTGTGAGAGAGAGAGAGAGATAAAGGGAAAGAGTGAGAGACAGAATATGTGTGTATGTGTGTGTGTGTGTGTGTGTGTGTGTGCGCCCATTAGGAAGAACCTGAACGCCCTTTGTCTGGCCTCTTCCGGTCGTCATGGAGACGGTAAACACGCAGGGCTTTTATTCATCCTTTCTTCTTCATCAGCTGTTCTTCATGTGAATATATTACAGGCTGACTTCATGTCCTCTCTCACTGCATCCAGAAATCTCCTTTTTGGTCTTCTCTTAGACCTCCTGCCTGGCAGTTCCAACCTCAGCATCTTTCTACTTATATGCTCACAATCTCTCCTCTGAACATGTCCAAACCAACTCAATCTGGCCTCTCTGACTTTATCTCCAAAACATCTAATATGGGTTGTCCCTCTGATAAACTCATACTTGATCCTATCCAAAGAGAAACTCAGCTCTGCCTCCTGTCTTTTCTTCAGTGCCACTGTCTCTCAGCCGTAGAGCATCGCTGGTCTCACCACTGTCTTGAACACCTTTTCTTTCACACTCGCTGATACTCTTTTGTCACATAACACACCTGACACTTTTCTCCACCCATTCCAATCTGACTGTACCTGCCTCTTCACCTCCTTTCCACACTCTCCATTACTCTGGACCGTTGACCCTAAGTACCGTACGTAAAATCCTGCACCTTCTTTACCTCTCCTCCCTGTAGCCTTACTGTTCCACTTGGGTTCCTCTCATTCACACACATGTACTGTATTCTGTCTTGCTACGGCTAACCTTCATTCCTCTGCTTTCCAGAGCGTACCCCCACCTCTCTAGAATTTCCTCCACCTGTTCCCTGCTCTCGCTACAAAGCACAATGTCATCTGCAAACATCATTCTCCATGGAGACTCCTGTCTATCACCAGAGCAAACAAAAAGGGGCCCAGAGCCGATCCTTGATGCAGACCCCCCTCCACCTTGAACTCTTCTGTCACACCTACAGCACATCTCATCACTGTCTTACAGCTCTCATACTGTACATGTCATATACCATTCTAACATATGTCTCTGCCAGTCCAGATTTCCTCATACAACACCACAGCTCCTCTCTCGGCACCCAGTCGTACACTTTCTCTAAATCTACAAAGACACAATGCAACTCTTTGTTACCTTCACTGTTCTTCTCCGCCAGCATCCTCAAAGCAAATACTGCATCTTTCTAGGCACGAAACCATATTGCTGCTCACAAATGCTCACCTCTGCCCTTAACCTAGCTTCCACTACTCTTTCCCACAGCTTCATTGTATGGCTCATTAGCTTTATACCTCTGTAGTTGCCACAGCTCTGCACATCTCCTCCTTTCCTCTGCGATCCTCTCACACTCCAAAATCTTGTTAAACAGACTAATCAGAAACTCTACTGCAACCTCTCATAAGCACTTCAATACCTCCACTGGTATTATTTGCTGATTTCTGAGGCTGGTAACTCTAAATAAACTTCTCCTCTGCAGCAGAGGTAGGTTTTGCTTTTCTTGATAGGTTCTGCAATTGCACTCGACCCAATACAGTTCTTACAAGAACTGTTCCAGAGCAGCTGATCTTTGTGTCTTAAAATAACTGACTGTCGTTGTTGTTGGCGTTAATACATACTTAATTACATAATGCCATATGTGTTTTCATAGTTTTTAAAAAAAAAATCTTAATTTTTCTTGAATGTAGGAACTTTTAAATGGTTTTCTGATCCTGTATATAGTTTGATTGCCACCAATGTGCATGTTCTCCCCGTGCTTGGTGTTTCCTCCAGGTACTCTGGTTTCCTTCCACAGTCCATAGACAGGCTGATTAAGCTAATTGGCGTTCCCAAATTGCACGTAGTGTGTGATGGATTAGCACCATGTGCAGGATAAGCGGTATAAGGATTAATGTGCATATAAACAAACATACAAACAAACAAACAAATAATACATATGTAAATAAATTAATGTGGATATAAATGAACAAATATTGAGAGTGACAGAGAACTTTCCTGGGATTATACACGGTGACCCAATGATGGTTCCAGATCAACTTTGCTACCTTACTAATTATACTACAATAATTAAATAATTAACTGTAGCTTAACTTTTAATAGAATTAAAAAAGTGAAATTGATGCTTAAAAAAATAAGCAAACTTTGTTTCAGCTTATAAACTGTATGGGGGGCGTTCAAGTCAAACCGGGACTTGTGATGAAAATTCTGGTGAACGAAGCTATAAAACCGATTTGTAAAATTCCGACTTTCACATAAGATTTCAAGTTCGGTTACCGTGATCATTCAGCGAGTGACGCACCTGATCCTTGAAAATCGACAGATAACTTGTCGCTAACTTGCATTAGACAAGCATCTGTCCGTGGGAACTGTACACACAATCATTCACCAGCACAACTTGCACTTTATAGGAACTTATTGCCACATCCTCCGTACAGTCCTGACCACGCCCCAAGCCATTTCCACATGATTGGACCATTAGTGGAGTTCCTTGGAGGCCAGTGTTTCAGACAGGAAGCAGGAAGTCGGATAACGGCTCTGGCGTTCTGAGAAAACTACCGTGACGGTATGAAGGAAAATAGTTATAAATTATAATAACAAACAACAGAGCAAGTTACAGAACTACAGTAATCTATTTACTGTTGCTGATCAGGATCATGATTTATATTTGTTGGCCATGACTCCGGGTGAGGGTGTGTATTCATCAAGAGCTTAACTTGCTGTGTGTGTGTGTGTGTGAGAGAGATGATTGCATTACCAGGGCCAAGCAGCATCTCATAACTGTAGAAGATAAATGCCTGATGGCTATAGAGAATTATCCAGGCTGGTAGAAGAGGAGCCGCACTTTGTGTGTGTGTGCATATGTGTGTGTGTGTGTGTGTGTGTTGATACAGACCAAAGTCGCATACATTCACACCCTTCAATCTTCAACATACTGTCTCTATTTCTCTCTGACACACACACACACACACACACACAGACACACACACACACACACACACACACACACACACACACACACACACACACACACACACACACACGGAGCATCTCTGCCTCTGTTTCTGTCTTTTCTTGTCAGTGTCTGAGCTAATTGCATTCGTTAAAAAGTAATTAAAGACAGCTGAAGACAAAGCATATAGAATTTCATTAACACTCTGCATCGCTTCATGTCTCTCTCTCTCTCTCTCTCTCTCTCTCTCTCTCTCTCTTTTGGCACGTGTGGTAATGTAATTGAAATGCACATCTGCACTGCAACTGAAACAGGGCTGTAAACACTTTCGATATTAAACCAGGACAAGTGCAGGAGGGGTTATATGTCCAGGCTGGATTACAGGTGGATTGTGGTGTATTAAGAACAAATCAGTGCACAGACACCGTGAGCAGAGTGCAGCAGGCGGGGGGGGGGGGGGGGGGGGGGGGGATCATCAGGAGTCTTATGTATATGTAAACCAATGCAGTATTTTCTAAAAATGATTCTAAATGTTACTACGTTACTTCAGCGGGCTTCCGAGCACTTTATGTTCAGCTGTTCTTCAGTTCAGACCAGGTGGTATCAAAAAGTTTTAAGACAGATAGCGGCACAAACGTGGAATTCTGCACGAAACTGGGCAAGTCTGCCACAGAGACAAACAAAAACACACAAACAAGCTAACAGATAAATGAATTATAACCATGCTAGTGCCAGTACCTAAAACACGCAAACCAACAAATCAATAAATTATAAAGCTCCACCTACTACAACTACATACGAATGAATAAATGAATGGACCTACTTATCGTTTCCAATACAACAAACAAACAAACAGATAAAGACATGATAACAATGCTAGCACCATGTCTTCTACAATTATTACCACTAAACAGACAGATAAACAAACAAATAAATAAATGAATTATAATGCAGCTACTACTATTAAAACAAAAAAGCAAACAAATCAATAAAGTATAATGTTACTACTGTACTACTACTATGGATGAAAGAAAGAATGAATGAATGAAGGAACCTACTATCACTTCTTCTAATACAAAAACAAATAAACAATTATAACAATGCAAAGACCATGTCTTCTACTATTACTAAACAAACAAATAAACAAACAAGTAAACGAATGAAATGATAATGCAGCTACCGCTACTACTGCTACTACTAAAACAAACAAACAAACAAACAAACAAACAAACAAACAAATTATAATGCTACTGCTACAAGAATGCCAGTACCATGACTTCTACTATTACTACTACTAAACAAACAAATAAACAAACAAACAAGTAAATAAAGAAATGATAATTCAACTACTACTATTTAAACAAAGAAACAAATCAATAGATTATAATGCTATTACTACTATGAATAAAAGAATAAATAAATGAAGGAACCTACAAACACTTCTTCTGATACAAACAAACAAACAAACAAACAAACAAACAAACAAACCAAATATAACAATGCTAGTACCATGTATCCTACTACAACAACTACTACTACTACTAAACAAACAAATAAACAAAAAAGTAAATACAGTAAATAATTGATAATGCAGCTACTACTGAAACAAACTAACAAGCTAACAAATAAATAAATGATAATGCTACTACTGTACTACTACTATGAATGAATGAATGAATGAATGTATCGCGTCTTGTAAAACAACAAACAAACAAACAAACAAACAAACAGATAAATAAATGATAACAATGCTAGTACCATGTCGTCTACTATTACTACCACTAAACAAACAAATAAACAAGCAAGTAAATAAATCAACAACAATGCAGTAAAACAAACCAACAAAGAAAAGAAAAAAATATTATAATGTTACTACTACTATTAATGAATAAATTAATGAATGAACATACTATCACTTCTTCTAGTACAAAAACAAACAAACGAATGAATACATGATTATACTACTACCACCTCTACTATGACAACAAGCAAACAAACAAATAACAATACCACTGCCACGCCTATTACTTTCACTACTCCGCCTACTTCTACTACTCCTGCTCATGCAACCTCTACTGAGTAAAAAGAATATGAAGACTGTGATGTAAAATTCTTGTTTGGGTTGAGAAATAAAAAAACCAAACAAACAACAAACAAAATAATACATTACTAAGACTAAAATGTATACAGTATTTAAATGAAACATATTGATGAATTGAAAACGTGTACAGAGAAAGAGAAAAGGAAAGGAAGAAAAACGAGACAAGTAAAGTGCAAGAGAGAGAGAGAGAGAGAGAGAGAGAGAGAGAAGGAGGAAAGATTGAGTTTACTGTAAGAGAAAAAAACAACACTGACGTGTAAAGGAAAGGCAGAGGAAGACAGATGGTGGCATGGTGAAGAGACAGCGGGCACAAAAGAGGAGCTGCGATATGGCTGATAAAGAGCAGACAAGAGCAAACAATAGGTGAATGTACAGTATGGGTGTGTGTGTGTGTGTGTGTGTGTGTGTGTGTGTGGTATCTTAATGTACCACTCTTGTTGGTCTCCACCTGATTATCTTTACTGGTATTACTGTCATAATCCACGGCATCTTCCTCCATATTCGCAGCCTCATAATAGCCAGGGTTTCCCGAGGGCCTTCACACCAACGCTCGGTCTAAAGATGTGATCTTTAACTGTATTTTCAGCTCAGGCCAAGAAGCACTGATTACACCGGGTGTCATCTCGTGAAATCGGATCTTTTATCATACACACAGATGTTCTGCTGATGCGGCGAGTTTATTACTTTCTCCACATATGATGTCTTGGCCTCCTGAAGACACCCTGGACTGGAACGTACTGCTAAAAGTGAGAACTTGACCGCATCAGCATATACACATGTATTTTCTGTATATTAAGCATTCTCAATAAAAGTGGTTTGTTATCACTATTACAATTTCCGTCACATTCAGGGATTATTCTCGTCATATTGTGAGGATTTAAAAGTCACGGTGACACAATCGATGCAGGCGGCGCTCTAACGGTGACACATCGCAGACTCATGACTCGGTTGGAATACAGTGTGTGTCGAGGCATATTGCAGTCACAATGTGTAGGAATATAGTCAGAACATGCATTTTTTTTTTTCGCACATATGGTGAAGCGTTAGATTCTCAGTAACAAAGTTCAACTGGCATCGTTTAAAGTAGCACTTCAGTAACACTTAAGTCCTATACATTGGCACCGTATGATGGTGCGAGCGTACCCCTTTATACCGTGCGAGGCGTACGACGCGAGTATAATGTGCCATTATTAAAACTGTGAAGACGTTTCGCAGACGCCCACGCGTTGGCGTCTTGCTGGTATGTTTGTGCCTTTTAGAAAGACAGAGAGTGAGAGAATGTGTATAGCGAAAGAGACAGAGAAAGAGTGTGTGTTCACATGTATGTGGGCATCCTTAGGGCAGAGTGTAGGAGTTTGGCTTGATCAACGCTGGCTTTACCCCAGCTGGTGACATGAAAGGGGACGGTAGAACTATTGCGTCTACAGATGGCCATCCGCCCAAACACAAAGCCGTGTGGCCAAATACTTTACCTCATCCAAAATGTGCACTGACACAAATATCGCACCTTTGCCCCGCCCGTTCGGGGATGAACGTTTCAGACCATTTTAAGTCTTACACCTTTTGTTTCATTTACATTTAGGCATTTGGCAAACGCTCTTATCCAAAGCGACTTACATTTTTATTTTATTATACATCTGAGCAGTTGAGGGTTAAGGGCGTTGCTCAAGGGCCCAACAGTGGCAACTTGGTGGTTGTGGGGTTTGAACCTGGGATCTTCCGAACCGTAGTCCAATGCCTTAACCACTGAGCTACACCTGGCCCTTTCACACTCAAATCCTTTCTCCCCCTCATCATTAGAGGTGGGATTTGAACCTGGCCGGGAATTGAACTCGGACCCTGGAGGTGCAAGGTACAGACGTATTCAAACCCTTCGTTATGACCCTGGCAGTTGAGCGCTGCTGCATCCTACCCGTATCAATCGTCCTTGACATGCTTCTACAACTCAACCGGAGTCCATCTGTCTAATTGCCTAATTGAATTCATTTGATATAATTAAGTCAATAAATTGTCATGTCAGATTGAAATGGTGTATGCCAGAAAGAATACAGAGCCGTGAGGTTGTAGAGAATTACTGTACCTGCAGACCTGCGGAACACAGATCTGAGGAAGGATACAAGAACGTTTCTGGAGCCTCCATCGTTCTCAAACGGGAGAGATTTGGAACAACCAATAGTCTTCAAAATTTTTCACGGATTGATCAGAGAAGAAAGGGTTCCTGAGTTCCCTTGAGGAATCAGGCTTGTAGGTTAGATCAGGTAGACAGAAGCCATTCCTCACTAAAAGGCATAACAGGACAGCCAGCATCATCTGGTCTGATGACACAAAGATTGAAATATTTTGAATTAGGATATCATTTAGTGGCTTGACATAACTTGACATAAACTATCCCAACAGTCAAACACGGTGGTGGTTTTTTTCCCCTGTAAATGGGAGACTAGAATAGACCAGAAAAGAATGGAAAAATACTTACTTACTCACACACTCATCATCTATACCATTTTATCCTATATACAGGGCGCCTGGAGACTACCACTTAGGTGGTACATCCTGGACGGGATGCCAATCCATCGCAGGGCACACACATACATACACTCATTTACACACTACAGGCAGTTTGGGAACGCCAGTTAGTCTAATCTACAGTACATGTCTTTGGGTGGAAACCAGAGTACCTGGAGAAAACCAAACACGGGGAGAACATGCAACCTTCATGCACACGGACCCCGAGGCAGGAATCGAACCCAGAACCTGGAGGTGTGAGGCCGTAGTGCTAACTAATCAGCCACTGTGCCACCTAGAGGGGAAACATATACAGAAAAATAAAGACCTATCCTGAGTGAAAACCTTCTCCAGAGTGCTCAGGATCTCAGGCTGGCACGACGGTTTACAGTTCGACAAGACATTACCGAGAGAGCATACCGCCAAGAAAAAAGAGGCGTGGCTTCATAACAACTCTGTGAAAGACATGGAGCGGCCCAGCTAGAGTCTCTAGCATCTCTGGAGAGATCTGAAAATGGCCGTGCACCGACATCACCCCAAGCAGAGCGGAAGAAAGCTGTGTCAAGCTTGTAGCATCATTCAGGAGCAGACTTGATGCCATCATTGCTTCCAAAGCTGCTTTAACAAAGAACTAGGGATGAATGCATATATAAATGAGAACGCTTGCTTCCAGTATTTTTCACCTTGGAGTCTTGACTTGATTATCCATATGTTCTGATCAACTATCTACTGTTATCAGGTGTTATAATCAACATTTACGCAAACATTGAATAATTAAGCCATATCACACAAGAAGGTCGTGCTGTCGTGCTAAATATCGGCACGGCTGCGATGCGGCCATAGGCGTAACAAGAAGACCTTGAGTGTGATATTGCTTTTATACCACAGTTCCAAAAACAGCATTTATTGTCAGCATTTATGGTTTATTTCATCAATTATTTTGCTCCGTCACCACATATCCGTCAATTACTGTAATTCCCAGCAGTGAAAGTAGTTTTAAATTCTTACTGGTACTGTGTAGCCAAAGGTGAGGTGAATAAACCATGGAGGTGGTGAACAGGCCTGTAAATCTCATACGTTTCTTTGTATATTTCCACTTATTCCTCTTTAGAATATCAGCTTAGAAGGTTTCAGGGTTGAATCCCAAATTAATTTGTCATTTTCTAAATCGAATCCATAAAATGAAAAGCTAGTGGACTATTTTGGGTGTACAGCTCACTTGTATTTGTTCAACACACCAAGTGGTGCTCTTGATTTGGGGAACCAGGGTTTTGGCAGGCGGCTGCTCTTCCATCCTTCCATTACTGCTGACACTACGAACCTACTTTCACAGACGCTGTGACTGATAGTGTAAATAACAATGTTTAGAACACCTGTTATGCATCATATACTGTATATATAACATATCGTTAACCATCCCAGTGCTGTTATGGTTTATATCAGCACATCTGGAACACCACTAGTCCAATCAGATTGCTTGCTCGAACTATAATATGTGTTATAACATGACACTGTATAGTTCTTGACTTTCATTTCAACAGCAGCTCTGACAATGGTTTAGGTGCAAATCATAGGCTCTTTGTAATGCAACTAGTTTCTTTAATAACAACAAGTCTTCCACTTGTTTACATGGACATCTAAGGTGGACTCCTTAGATGGACTCCTACTGATATAACCCAAGTCTAATAGTAAAGAAAATGTTTAATGGTGGATAAAGTAAAGCTTTTTGCCTGGAGATACATATTTATCATTGTTGGAAGGAGTCTCTGATGTTAGAGAGTAAGAAATACCTTACTTAATAAAAATACGTTTTCCGACACAAGTTTTTAAGCGTCCTGGATTCCAGATAACAAGCTGTTTTTTTTTGTCTTATGTTTTTTTTGGATGCCCTATAACATTATTGCAACTGTAAATGGATTAAAAATAGTTCTTAAAGAAGGAACGGTCGGTGTTGGTGCTGTAAGTTACTATGCTATAAGAGGAATAAACCACTTTGTGACTTCTGGGTGCTAACAATAATAATTCGGGCTGCATGACACCGCCATTACGTTGTTTATTATTTATTCTTATTTTATTCCTCAATTACTGTGCTCCTATGTTAACATTATACACGGTGTATTAAGTCTTGTTAAAATTATCTGGCGTAATAATTAATGTTGACCTAAGTAGAACGATTTTCTGCGTTCGCATAATGGCAATTTGTTTCCTTTGTCGACTCCTGGCGGAAAATCGTTTCGTTTCAATGTGAGCCAGCCAGACTCCGCCGCCGGGTCTTCCACCTTCCTGCACCTTCTCATTTCCATGCAGTGATTCATCAGGTCCTAATTCTTGACGCCGAGGATAATTAAACATGCCGACATATTGGTTTTATTTCCAGCGCGCTTAAATATTTGATGGATTCCTAATGGAAACGTAATAGATGATGGACGATTGATGAGGGTTCGTTCATTTAGATGATTTATTCGCTTACTTTTGGGATCAGCATGAATTCAAGCCCAGAGCTGACTACTTGAGGGGTTAAAACTGGGATGTAGAAATCATCCCAATCATCCACTTCATAATCTGAACTACTGCGTCTTCACATCCTATTGAAAAACGATGGAATCTTAAAGATCAGTTCTCAAAGGGTTTGAGTGGATTGAAGGACTTCCCTACTAAAGCTTTACCAAAGAGACCATCTGGCTCAGTTTAAGGTTCAAGCTGGTAATAGGATATTCGATAAGATACTTCTTGCACTGACCGAAAATAAAATGGCTTATCGTTGTTGTTTTTTTCTTTTCTTCCTTTAGCTCGACAACCCAGACGAGCAGGCCGCGCAGATCAGACGGGAACTCGACGGGCGCCTTCAGATGGCTGATCAGATAGCGAGAGTAAGTGCTGCTTCCTGGAAAGTGGGATCTGCTTTGAATAATACTCAGTTAGACCGGGTCTGGGTCTGTCAAAGGAATGATTACATCTGCATAAGATCAAAGTAGTAAGTAAGCAATATGAGACGGTCATAGTAAAGATTCAAGTCTTTCGCATAAGTTTGGAGGAAGATGAAGCAGAAACTAATTGCAGTTGTCAGCCCACGTGCGCGATCCATAAAAACCTATAAAATCAGCGCACAGGGCTGTATTTCACTTAATATTGACTTCCACCCTCAAATACGCCTACTACTGTACATACAGGCAATGTGTATGAGTGTGTTTTCTGACAGACACACAGAACGCAGCCTAGGCTTGGATTTGTACAATTATATCGCAGTTAAAAATTCTATGTGATCAGATAAGGGTTAGGGTTAGGGTTAGGTCAGAAAGCTTTAGGATTATTAGGACCCAAGCACTATGACATTAGCCCTATATCATTATAGTGTGTGAGGGCCATGTTATTCTTCTAAGAATTTTTTTTTCTCAGCTGCACCCAAAAGATTTTGATGTATTACTCCTAGGGGATTTATACGATCGCCACCAAACTGGGCCAATGTGATCTCAATACACTGAGGATGCAAAATTACAGAGGGATTTTGTTATCTCAAATGGGGCAGCTGTGACTGGTTAAAAAATTTAATACCTCTGTGTGACATCATATTAAGTGACATCATAGCATCATAGTGTGATGCTTTTTTCCCCCAGTATCTGGGGCTTTTTGGGGGTCTAAACATAAAATTCCCCCTTTTCTAAAATTATGTCATAATAGTATTGGGATGTGTCCAGCAAGGATGGGTCGTTCATGAACGATTCGTTCTTTTTGAACGAATCTTTAACATGACTCAGATGAACGAGTCATCTCGAAGAGTGATTCGTTCATTTTCTATTGCGCTCATGCGCAAAGCATCGCAAAACCTCCGTATGTTATATACAGGAAACAGAAATGTGTAGTTACCTTTGAGTCTTTTTTAGTCCTGAGTCGTTCATTCTTCTGTCACGTGACTCCCATAGATGCTATGCGGTGCAATAGATTCAAAAGAACGAACGAGTCCGACTGCAATATATGATGGTGAGCTGCTCATTCTGCTTATTATAATATGTCCTTAGCTGTTTTAATAACTGGAACTATAGCCAAAATTTGTATGTAGACATATTGGGGGTATTTTTATTGAAAACGCAACATTTTAATTTATTTCTGATCAAAAGAACGAAATGACTCAAAAAAGATCCGTTCGTTTTGGTGAACGAGATTCAAAGAACCGAGTCACTAAAATGATTAAAACTTCCCATCACTAGTGTCCAAGGTGTTCACTGTCTTTCTGGTGTACCCGGGTGCTTGGGCCCGCTCATCGCTGCTTGCAACTACTGTATGTCATTATATTTGTGTCTGCACAAAAAAAAATCCCCAGACTCCCATTACTCCTATCATGCAATGCCTATGTGAAATAAAATACTTCATTATTTCTTTCTCGATTCTGTCTTTTCTGATCGCCAGGCTGGAAAGTTCCCCAAGTTCGTGTCGAAGGACATGGAGGCACTGTACATTGAGGAGCTGAAGTCGTCTGTGAACCTGCTCATGGCTAACCTGGAGAGCATGCCCGTGTCCAAAGGAGGAGAATTCAAGCTGCAGAAACTGAAGAGAGGCCACAACACATCCATCATCGACATGGGCCAGGAGGACGAGAACCAGCTCTCCAAGTCCGACGTCGTTCTTTCTTTCACGCTAGAGGTACAGTACCATTGATGCTTTTGCCTTATTACTGTGAAATGCACTTAGATAGATAAGTATTCTCCGAGCGAGCAGGTCGAAGTGACTCGGATGTATAAATAGCTTAATTTTCGTATCGATGTTATCGACAAGTCAGCGAAGTTCTAGCGGAGTTGAGAGTCGACAACATCCAGGAAAGTCAAGACTGCTTTGAATGAATGGTTTTAGATCTACACTTGTTTAACTATGTTTGATATTCAGGCCAAAACATGGAAGTGACAAATCGTGATTGCTTAAAAATTTTACGTTGCTAACTTTAGCCGTTTTTGGAGAGACGATTTTATATGTGCCCCAAAATGGCAATTTTTTTTCAGTGGTATACTGTCTCGCTTCAAACAATAATCATTTAAAATGAAAATGATTCCTATTTCTTTATGATTATTGATACTAAAATTAACGTACTGTAAGCTTCCTTTTTCACATAGGTGAGACACTTTTTAGCGCCGATAATTTGACCAATAGCGAGTGTCATGGAATGCCAGAGGACATTTCAGAGAATTAGATTTATCTTGTTATGTAAGCTTGAACATGTGGGATGACATGGTTTTGGAGCATTGAGATTGCATGAGACTTGGAGTCTCAATATACAGAAAACAGATGAGTCTTTGAATTCAGAAGCCTGTGTACAGTGTAGAGAGAACAGTAAACATTAACCAGCCCAGACAACATCAATACAACCTATCTCAACCCGTAACACACCAGCACCAGTAAGAGACACCACTGCAGTGATACGATCAATGTCCAGTACAACCCGTTCGTTAATCTTCGTCGAAAGCATCATCGAGCACGTATTCCCCGCCTCCCTCTAACGTAGGATTGAGTATGATGAAGTGCTTTGTTACTAAAGTGTGAGGGGGTTTGATTGAGTGTGATGGCTGAGAGGGATAGTTTACGAAGCAGACAGGGAGGGATCGCCACTCATCCGCCACATCTATCAACATAAACGGGAAATAATGTTGATTAGAGTCAAGGGGTGACATTTTACAATGCAAAGCACATCCTTAACCTTTATACTCCATAATAATGATAATAATAAAATCAGAAAAGGATAATACAATATTTAAATAATGGTCACTTACTGTAAACGTACATTCACACAAGTCACTCGGGTTCCTGGGGTTGCGTACAAGGTCCTGAAGAAACGAATCACAGGATTGGACACGTCTGAGGAATCATTCAACAGAAAGCATCGACATGAGATATATGCACAACGTGTCTGTTCGAGTCTCAAACTACCGTATTCTTGACTGTATCCTCAGGTTGTGATTATGGAAGTTCAGGGTTTGAAGTCGCTCGCTCCCAACCGCATCGTCTACTGCACCATGGAGGTGGAAGGAGGCCAGAAACTCCAGACTGACCAAGCCGAAGCCTCCAAACCCACGTGAGTGTCAACAAGTTGGCTGATGTCATTAATTCAATAGAAACACACTTGGTTAGGGTGTGAACCTTAACTCTACATTACTCTATACACTCGGAACGGGATCACCAGGGATCATATTACCACTGTTCCCAGGTGTCGGTTTCATTTGTATTGCGATTCTATAAGCATCAAGATTTTATAAATATCTTGATTCGATAATGTTTTTTTGTTTTTTTTTTCAGTTTTTCCAAATAATTCGCTTATACCACACAGGATGCTGTTCTTCCGGCCAGTGTGTTATTAGTTTAGAGTGAACAATGTAGTGTTAAAAAGGAACTGTTAACATTTTGCCAACTTAATGCAAACAGATATTTTTAATAGTACTAATAATTGGTACTTCATTAATCGCAAAGTGAAACTGTAATTTTCACATATTCCAGTTAGGAAGCTGGGGTCAGAGCACAGGGTCAGCCAGGATACAGCACCTGGAGCAGATAGGGTTAAGCGCCTTGCTTAAGGTCCAGGGGTAGCTCAGTGGTTAAGGAATTGGTTCGGAAGATCCCAGGTTCAAACCCCACAACCACCAAGTTGCCACTGTTGGGCCCTTGAGCAAGACCCTTAACCCTCAACTGCTCAGATGTATAACGAGATAAAAATGTAAGTCGCTCTGGATAAGAGCGTCTGCCTAAATGCCTAAATGTAAATGTTAAGGGCTCAAAAGTGACAACTTGGTATTTGCTGGGACTCAAACCCCCAACCTTCTGATCAGAAACCCAGCAACCTTAACCAGCCTTAACCACTTGAGCCACCACTGGTCCATGCTTAAAACTAATAATAATAAAACTATTTTGGAGCCAGTGGTAACACATGAATTTCCCCACAACAGAATTGTGATTATGTAACTGAATCAGTTTTTACTATTATACACAATCTGATACTTTTAAATTTGAATCCTTAAAACCCAGAGCATTTTAACCTTTTTTTGCATTACTGTATTGTACTAAGGAAATGCATATAGGCAACTACAGTGGTACTGTACCTTGGCATACGAAAGCCCCAGCTCACAAATTTTTGCAGCACACAATTTTCGGTGTACGAGTGAACCAGCCGAGCCGAACCAAGCACCGGTTTGCGCACAGGTTACGTGTATGTCCGCGTTTTCAAGGATGGTAGCAAGAAGAAAATGAAGTTGTTTTCAGTTTGGTTTTTAAACGTTAAGTGAAGTTTAATGTCTTTTCATTTCATTTTACATGTTTTTCCTAAATGTTTTGATTTGCAAAAATATGATTATAGTGTTGGAAATTGGTAATATTGGTAATATTTTTGGGTGGCTGGCACGGATTATTTGCATTTGCATTGATTCTTATGGGAAAATGCGTTTTGCAATACGAAATTTCGGCTTAAGAACTCGCCACTAGAACGGATTCATTCCTATGCCGAGGTTCCGCTGTACTGAAAATGTCTACTGCTGCAAAAGGTATTATAAATATTATTAATTATTGTTTCATTTATCAACTTTTATGCTAAAGGTAATGGTTGAACCAGTAATATCTAAAGTATCTAAAACAAATCCAGTGCAAATAGGGCTTTTATTTGCTTTTCAATTTTTTGGTGCAAGTGTAAGATCGTGTTTGTGTCCATAAGAACAACTCAGATCATTAAAAGTTAACCAGAGCTACATTGATAGAACTGTGCATTTCATGTCTGATGTCAATTATAATTGTTATTTGTCCATTTTTTTATCAGTTCATCTTAGATCATGCTATGCAGGATAAATAAGTCCCCTGATGTCCATTAGCGCTCCTATGTTGGGATGCAAGCTGAATAATTTATTCAGCTTCTGTGATGTAAACTATCCACACTACACAGAGACTCCTGTACCACCATCGATCTCAGCACCACTACATCTCCATAATCAAACACAGGATTATCCGAGCATGTGTGTGTGCGTGTGAAGGGGGGTGTATGAAGAAGAAGACAGGGAAACAGATTCAGATTGATGATGAAAGAGAGATTGAGACGCTTTAGAAATAAGTGAGAGCACTGAGGTCAGGTTAGTTTAGGTTGTTTTTCTTGGATACTACTAAAAATATTAATCATAAAACTACTACTAGCACTAATACTGAAAATAATAATCGGGTCTAAAGGTATAGATGTGTAATAATGTGTGCTCATCATTTCAGGTTATGAAGATCCTCTTATAACAAACTTGCGATTAAAGATCTGTGACCTCTGATTAGTCAGGCTATAAACATCCTCGACAGTTCACAATGTGCGGTGCATAATACACTGCGCTCTCCATTTCTGTATATAAGAGTGTACACCACTTTACCGCTATTCAAGTCCAATCGCGTGCATTTAATAATTTAACAATATTAGAAACTCCTTGAGCTCTACTCGACTGGCCACCTGCGTGTCCGTCTAAGCGTGACTCGGAGTTCAAAGAATTTATCAGAACCACTCAATTAATGTGACCGAGACGGAGCTCGTTAGCGACTCTGATGCCTGCTATTATTAATGTCATTTAAATTAATTAGGGGTACTAATGCCTTAACCATTCTGAATAGACAGAAATACTGTATTAGAGATGTTTCGTGTCTGACTCTTCATGACCTCATGGACCATGGCACGCCAGGCCGTCATAGATGCTGTCAATGGAGCAAGGATACTGAAATGGGTTGCCATTTCCTTCTCCAAAGGACCATCTGCAGGCAATTTGGAAATGCCATTAAGCCTAATCTACATGTTTTTGGACTGTGGGGGGGTAACTGGAGAACTCAGAAGAAACCCACCAAGCACGGGAAGAACATGGCAGCATGGGAATCCAACCTAGACCTTGCAGGTGCAAATAGCAAATAATTAAGATCCTTCCATACGTTTATTAGTGAAAGTAAGAGGATTTCTACAAGCACAATGCGAGGAGAAATCGGTGGATTGGGACTAAACAGCAGTGTAGCCTTAAGAAAACCAGTTATCAATGAGGCTAATCGTTAAAAAGGCTTCAGTTTGCTAGAGGGAATAAGTAATAGACTTTCGAGTATTGGAAAAAAGGTCATGTGGTCTGATGAGTAAAAATTTAATATGTTCAAAATTGATGGGTGCGTCAGGGTAACAAGAACGGCGGATGAAGTCATGCATCCATCATGCAAGTCTCTGGAGGCAGTGCTATGATCTGGGGTTGCTTCTGTTGCTCAGATCTGGGTTCAGCAACGTTACGACTTGAATATACCGAATGAACAGGTTTTCTCATCAAAGTTTTTCCCCTGGTGGCATGGGTATATTCCAAGATAACGATGTCATAAGTCATCAGGCTCAAACTGTGAAAGAGTGGTTCAGGGAGCATGAAACACCATTTTCACACATGGATTGGCCACCACAGAGTCCAGACCTGAACCCCATTGAGAATCTTTGGGATGTGATGGAGACGGCTTTACACAGTGGTTCGACTCTCTCATCATCAATTCAAGACCTTGAAAATAAGCTTGCATAAGCTCATCGAAAAGATGCCATGGCTGTAATCAAAGCAAAAGGCGGTCCAATGAAAAAGTGTGTGACTTTATTTTTTTTGGCCGAGCACTGGGGCTTTTGTACTACGTAATGGTTTTCTGCCATTTCCTGAAGACATTTCCAATAGTGGAAATTGCTAGTTGTAATCACTTCAGTACCATTGTATAGCCTTTTCCTGCTAGTAGGCATCAATTAGGGTCTGCAACCAGCTGCTTGGAGGAATCTGTGGTTGCCTGTGGGTTAACATAAGGTGCGAATAGTTAGGGGGGTTTCATACACTGAAATAATCAGCTCAGACTTTGTAATTGAAAGGGTGTCTAAACTTTTGCACATGCCATAAATACTTTTTTTTTTTTTTTCATTTTTAATATTTTGTCATATATAATGTAGCTGTGCATTAACATTGCAGATAATGTTATATTTTTAAAGGTTGCTCATATTACTAAAGTTATTTGTTTTTAGGTCTATTCACTTCAATTTAGTTCTCTATGAATATCTTATCAAGGAAAGTAATAGCGATGGTATTAAGTATATTAAGATCGATTCTTCAGGTAGACTTCAGGCCAAATGCCTTTTGAGAAATATTAGCATTCCAGAAAAACATGATTCTTCTGGAAATGTCAGTATTTTCAGAACGAGCTGAAACGCAATCTCTTTGTTGTTTATTTAAATGTAAATCAAAAGGCGGAGGGAAAAAAAAAATACAGTATCGTGTAAACAAGCTGCAAGAACTCCGATATCACGGACAGACCAGTGGTGATTTAGTGCGCAGGTCAGTGGAGTGTTTAACCTGCTCTCAGGGTAATTTAACGTTTTCTGTCTGCTTCAGCTGCTTATGTTCACTATCAGCCCAGAGCAGACGTGTTAACTCCGTGCCAAGGTGCAGTGACGCCGGGCTTCTTCGGTTCTTCAGTTCTTCAGTTGTTTGAACTGGAATTTAAAGTGATTTTTTATTTCCGAGCAAAATCAAATAGTTCTAATACTAGTTTCGCTCGCGGTTAGGTTACAGGCTATGAAATATGACAAGACAGAATTCCCAATCGGTGTCTTCCATGTCTTATTCCTAGTGTTTCACAAGCTCTGAAGCCAACGGTGGTCTCATCCACTTTGCTCCTCCCGTCTGTAAAGGTGTAATTATGTAAAAAGAAAAACCCCCTGAATCAGTTTATTATCAATACTCATAAATATTTCTTGTTGGTTTTTATTTTATGGGTATTTTATGTTAATATTGAATTTTGTAATGTGGGTTGTTGTTAAGACATAAATAGTCCATTAAATTAAATTGTCAGCTGACAATTTGGTTACGTCCTCAGACTTGACAAATGGAAGGGTGTCTAAACTTATGCACATGCCATATTTGCTTTTTTTTTTATTGTAATATTTTTAATATCTGAGTAAAATGGCAGTTGCTGTTTTTCATGCTCAGGCTAGGTGTAGACAGACAACACTTTTCTTTAATTTGTTTTTATTTCTGTAAAAAGTTAACCCCGGTCTCAGAGCTTCCCCAATCTGTGTATGTGTAAGATAATGCATTTAAAAAAATATATCTTAAACTTCCTTTTTTCACTCCTCCTCCAAATGCACTGTTTCGGTGTCTATGTAAATGATCTACTCCTGAGCCACGCCCCTCTAAAGAACAGCAGAGCAACAACACTGGGAGGAGGACTCTTCTTATATGATGTCATAATAGGGTGAAAAAATTTTATTTGTTTAGGTCTTGGACAATGCAAAGCGAAAATAGGTCACAAAGCAGGGAATGAATTTTGCATAACAAGCACAACAACCTATAGTATAAAACCTAGATGATTTACTTAATATATGTCTTAGTATATAATGTAGAAAAAGGGGAAAAAATGCCTGAGTTTCTGTCAATGGTTGAAAACATGACAGATAATAAGACTTGTTTTATGATATGTTATTAATACTGATAGGAAGTGTCAGGTATAATTGACTTTATACACACACACACACACACACACACATCACACATCACACACAAGTGCACACACATACGCGCACACATGGGCCGTATGGCCCAGGGCTCACCCCATGCTTACTGCAGGGAGCTCGGCTCAGAGACGTTGCTATGGAGACCAGTCTCTCTGTGCTCAGATCCCCAGTGCACCGCTGACTGCCCTCTTCATCTCTGGAGATCACACACACACATGTATAATCTACACTTAACACGCTTCCATTTAATCACACACACACACACGCATAAAAAAATACTAATCCAACACATTTGTATCCACTTGCAACGCATCATCATTTTAGTCAGAAGTTTGCATACAGTACGCTCATTATGAATATGAGTATCATCCTAATATTGGGCTTTCAGTGATTTCTTTCAACTGGGCTTTTGGTGTGGGGCAGAATCATAGTATGTTAAAGACCTTTAATAGAAGAAACCCATGATAACTTTGCTTGAAACACAAATTTTGCATTTTCTGATATTAACACAGTGTCCAAAAATATACAGACAAAAAGACAAAACAGTCTTTCTGTTAATGTGTGTTTATGTGAAATTCAAATAAGTATTGTTTACTGTGTAATAAAGGTTTATTAGAAAGTTAAAAACCCATTTTCTCCCTTAGCCTTTCTTACATGTGTGCGCATGCGTAATTTGACACCGTGCTGGTTCATACACTCTCTCTCTTGGGACGGGAGGGGCTTCACACACACACACACACAGCGCCTGCGCACATAAATGGAAACACTTATCTGTCGGGATATATTTATACTTTTTTAAAAGGTAAAGTGCAGTTTAATTTGTTTTATTTTTACTTTATATTTTGTCTTAATTATTTTTATGTATTCATTTTTTGGGCTGTAGAATGAATAATTTGAGTTTTCATTATTTCTTATGAGAAAATTTTATTTGGTTTATATATATATATATGTATATATGTATATTGAATGCTGGCTTCATGGAAACTGTATCAGGTCACTGTATCTTGATGTGGGCGTGGCTTAATATTCTAAAGAGAATGATGTGTCCAAGATTCCCAGTTTACATCAAACCGTAAAAATACGTTGATTGCAGACTTGAGTCAACATCATTGCTTTCCTTCATTGAATTTTCGAAGCTTACATTTCCAGATGTTGAGAACATACACATTAATGACGCTTTTGTTTCTGCTGCCCCAGGCCCTTTTTATTATATGTGAAAATCTAAAAGTCGTACATATTTCCGTTCCGTACACCGAGGTCTCGGCGGGAAGCTTGAGCGTGGTTCTGTTATCTAGTGTCGCAGCTTAGTAGGGGAACAAATGAAAGGAAAAAGATTTATAAAGTTCAGATGCTGTAGGGAGAGCGTGAGCTACTATGACTAGGAGAAGATCAAAAGACTTGTCATATAACACACACACACACACACACTGAGAAAAAGAGCTTCAGATCTGGCAGCAGACTGTGGAGATGGAAGTGTAGAGGGACTCTCATTAGTCACACACACACACACACACACACACACACACACACACACACACACACACACACACATGCACGTACAGAGTCCAAATTAAGCCTAATTAGCAGCAAAGCTATAAACAGGCACTCCAATAATCTTTCTCTCTCTTTTTCTTTCTCTCTCTGTCTGTCTGTAGTTGGGGGACTCAAGGAGACTTCACCACTACACACCCGCTCCCTGCTGTCAAGGTGAAACTGTTCACTGAGAGTACCGGAGTGTTGGCACTGGAAGATAAAGAGCTGGGACGGGTAAAAAAAAAAAAAAAAAGAGAATTAATCAATAAATGAATAAATAAATCCAAAAACGCACACATATTTGTCTCAATGTCCTCATGAGGACATTCCATTTACATGCAAGGTACTAATAATGCTGCGTCTACACCAAAGTCTAACCCACATCTTAATCTGGGTAAGCATAAAGAAACACTTGCGATCTTTTATTTGTTGGTTGAAATTGATCAAAACTGTCTAGACAATAAGGTCCTATCCACTTTATAAGAGTACAGTGTTTATTTGATGAGGATTTCCGTGAGGAAACATTTATATAAATGTTTAAGAAAGGAGTCTCCAGTGTTAGCATTGTGTAACAGTCAGTTGTTGTTGTTTTTTTTTCATCTCTGAAGTTGCTTCATGCTAATTTTCAGGTGATAAACACTAATCTGCTCACCCTTAATGAGTGCGATCTTATTCGGAATTTCTGACTCTGAGCAGACAGCTCTCCCTACTGTACAGTAGTGCACATTACAAGGCTACAATGGTTTAGGTGCTAGTTCTTGTCTGGTGCTAGTCCCGGTTCAGAGCCGTTAAATAGTGAAATAAATAACTGTTTTCATGGGCTAGAGTGTCACATCATTATGTCACTGTATAGAGCTGTGTACCGTAAGTCTCCACTTTCCCAGCAATGTTAGCGGCATTGCTAGCGGCAATGCTAGTAGCAAAAACAAACAAACAAAAATACTAGCAGCAACAAACGAAGCACAACAACAACTGGCAATTTTAACATTGCTTTTCGAGCAGTTATGGTTTTATCATTACTAGAAAGCATTTGAGCGACCACTTGCACATTACGTACATTAAAAAAAAAAAAGTCTCTCAGAAACGTTTGGTTAAATATACTTTTAGTTAGTTAATCCTACCCCTCTGGCCCCTGACATAAGTGGCTCATTGTTCTGTTTTTCTGTGTGCCGGTGGTGCTTTGGCTTTGAGCTAGCTCCCCAGAACCTCCTTGGTGTAAAAGGGGTAATGGTGGGAAGGACAGTAGATGGAAGAGCTTTTACATGATACTTAAAAAAAAAAAAAAGTAAATATAGTCAATATTTTTTTTTTTCAATATTTTACATCAGACCATTCACTGTCTCAAAATATTTAACACACATCTTCTTTGCATGCAGGTTGTTTTACATCCAACTCCTAACAGCCCCAAGCAGTGCGAGTTACACAAGATGACGGTGTCTAAAGGCTGCGCGGACAGCGACCTGAAAATTAAACTTGCCATCCGCATGGACAAACCTCAAAACATGAAACACTGTGGGTAAGTAAAAAGTAAAAACTGAACATTTATGAGAAAAATTTTTTCTAAACAAATATTTCATTCAACTAATTTACTCTTAATTACAATAAAAAGAAAATGGTGTCTTTAAACCCCTTAAATTTTTACTATAGAATGTTTGATTGGACTATTTATTGTCATTTGTCGCCATCTAGTGGACAATGTTATACCACAATCCCATAGATTTTACACAAGGGGAGATTTATCTATTTAATTAATCTAAACCATATATTCTATACATAAATATAAGGCTTATTATTTACATGCATACAGTAATATTTTGGCTATTCTATAAAACCATGTTGTTTATTTTTTATTGCAGTACTTTCCACCAAGAGAAAATATAGGTTTACTGAAGGTTGGATTAAACTTATTTAGTTTACGTAATCAATCAAAACGGTTAGTTATGATATAATGAAAGAAAAAAAATCTCTCCTCAAAACATGGCCAAACTACCTCAATTTAGCCTCTCTGACTTCATCGACCAAAACATCTAACATGAGTAATAAGTAACCAAGTAGCAAACAAGAAGGGGCTCAGAGCCGATCCTTGATGCAGACCCACCTCCACATTGACCTCTTCTGTCACACCTACAGCACATCTCATCACAGTTTTACAGCTCTCATACCGTACATGTCCTGCACAACTCTAACATATATCTCTGCCACTCCAGTCTTCCTCATACAACACCACAGCTTCTCTCTCAGGCACCCTGTCATACGCTTTTTCTAAATCTACAAAGACACAATCTTAAAGCACATACTGCATCTAAAATGGTCTCTTTCTAGGCATATATTCATACTGCTGATCACAAATGCTCATCTCTGCCCTTAACATAGCTTCCACTACTCTTTCCCAAAGCTTCACTGTATCTTCACTGGATCATCAGCTTTATTCCTCTGTAGTTGCCACAGCTCTGCACGTCACCCTTCTTCTTAAAGATCGGCACCAATACGCTTTTCCTCCATTCCTCTGGGATCCTCTCACTCTCCCAGATCTTGTCAGACTAGTCAGAAATTTTACTGCCATCTTTTAAGCACTTTCATACCTCCACAGCGGTATATATAGTGTATAAAACAGATGGATATATTTAAGAGAAAGCACTTGAATAGTCTCTAAAGTAAGAGAAAATGTATTCAATTTAAGGGAGTCAAAAGAGTTATTTATGATATAATGAAAACAAACAAAAATCAATATATTAATTTTTATAATTTATTTATACATATATTTTACAGAATCTTCTTAGAATTCTCTGCTCCACATTTATTTTTTCTTTTTGACTATTTTTTTGTATTTTGGCGCCATCTACTGGACAATGTTATATTGTAAAACATGTGAACCTACAAATCTAAAGTGATTTCTGAACATAGGTGAAGTTACATTTATTTATTTATTTATTTATTTATTTATTTATTTATTTATTAATGTGGCACATTTAAATACAAAGTGTTGTACAATAAATGCAAGTCAATTACTAATAAAGTTATATTAATCCATGCCATCCAGGTTGTGTGATGTGGCCCAGCATGAATCAGACTTACTGTTATTACGGCGTTTTCTTAAGGAAGCATGTGTCGAAAGTATTTCATTCATCTCATGCCACAGTGAATTTGCCACTGATTATAATTTTTCATTTATTAATAAACAAAACATCATATCTAAAACATTTTTATGATTACATTTAATGTCATGGGGTGTTCAGAACCAATGTAGTTCCTGCTCATTAGGCCATTCCCTCACCAGCCTCTCTTTATTTCTTTCTTTTAAAATTAATATATGTAATAAACAAAACAAATTGAGTAATAATCTAACTAACAAACAAACACACCGTGTCATGTTAACTTACGGCACGAACCAGTAAGAAACAGGTACAAATGATGAACAGATGATCAGGCTGGTGATTAATATACTGGTGATGCTGAATGCTGAATGTTTGGAACAGATGAGAAGAGAACTGTGTTTACACCATCAACCTTTTATATACCACTGCCCTGCACACTTTTTCAGCACACCTAATAATAACTAATTAACTAATTACCAACCTTTAAAAAAAAAAAAAAATATATATATATATATATATATATATATATATATATATATATATATAATTGACTTGGATGTAGTAGAGCAGGGAAAACACTAAAATATCCTGGAATAAGGTTGAGAACCACTTGCAACATCATACAACATAGCATTTTATATAGATGTGCTACAAAGTATTTGTCCAGCAGAGGGCAGCACACACATTCTCACAAACCAAACTCCTTACACAAACCACAAATTGGTTTTGTTGTGCCAATAACTAGCAAGCTTTTGCAACAAATACAACAATCACATCTGTTATAACACACATAAGAGCTGTATTTAACAAACGAGTCCAAACTGAGAGCTGTTAATATCCAAAATTCAGTTTCTTCGCGTTGTTTGCCCGGGAGGAGTGTGTGAGGAGTGTGTGTAATGCGTGTGTGAGGTGTGTGCTGCATGGCGTACAGTGCAATCTTACACCTGTCTTTACACCTGTGCTGTGATCATGTGCAGATACCTTTGGGCCATCGGAAAGAACGTGTGGAAGAGGTGGAAGAAGAGGTTCTTTGTCTTGGTGCAGGTATGTCCTGGCCTTTAGGTTTGTGCTTGTCTTTGTCACTCGTGTGTTTGAGGATGGAGCGCGAGCTCGTCTTCTGCTGTGGTTCACCTGAGCACCTTTTCACAGATCTGAACACTCAAGTGGGGGCGTGTACATGCAGACTATCTATCTATCTATCTATCTATCTATCTATCTATCTATCTATCTGTCTGTCTGTCTGTCTGACTGTCTGTCTGTCTGTCTGTCTGTCTGTCTGTCTGTCTGGCTTTAATTTGAATTTAAGTTGTATACCACATTTCTAATGCTGTAGGTCACTTTACAAAATAATAATAATAATAATAATATGTTAACTTAATAATAACTATTTAATAATTAATTGATTTATTTATCATTTTCCCCTTTAAACATCCGGCTTCTTTACAAAAATGTATTACAAAGTAATGTAATAATACTAATAATAATATGTTGATAACTTGTTTTCATATGTATCATATGTTGACTGATTTATTTACTATTTAAATATTACTCATTTATTTATTTGTTTATTTATATTTTTGTCTTTTAAACATCCAAAGTTTATTTACAAAATGTGTATAATAATAATAATAATAATAATAATAATTAGTTGATGAACGATTCTAAGCTTTTTTTAATTTTAAATAAACATGTATATAGTTGTTTTTTACAGAATAATAAAATATATAATATACTGTATAATTAAATGATAAAATATATAATCTTGTGCTTACTTGTCCAAGAGCGAGGAGCTGACAGTCTCACACACATGACCTCAGCTCTAACAAACTGATTACAGTTGAACTGTGTGTGAGTGTGTGTGTGTGTGTGTGTGTACAGTATGTGGGCATGCAAGTGAAAAATTCCAGTCCAGCATGTTTTGGTCATTTATGTTCCTGAGCATCCTTATGTGTGTGTGTGTGTGTGTGTGTGTGTGTGTGTGTGTGTGTGTGTGTGTGTGTGTGTGTGTGATTGTTTTGTTTTCTGCTCGACATGGTCCTGAGCATCCTTTCTGTTTATTTTCTGTTTCACACCCGTGTATATACCCCCCCCCCCCCCCCCCCCCGTCTCTCCCCCTCTCTTTTTTGAGAGCGTCTTTTGGTTTTTGTCCTGATGGGTCTGGGTCGAAGCAGTCTGTTGAACGTGTGTTACTCCATCTGTCACTTAAATGTAGGGTTTAAATGCTGTAAAGATCAGACAGAGATGAAGTGACGTAGATTTAGTCGTCGTCCCTGCCTTGTGCATGTCTCATACAGAGGTTATTTAAGTACTTTCAGCTCATTGTTTACTCCTGCGATACCTGGAGCTGTGATGTTGTGTAACATAAAGAGCTCTGACAGAACTGGGAAAGGGAATAGATATAAAATTACGACTTACTGTAATGTGTAAGTCTTCTTCAATTAAATATATATTTAAATCAGCAGGTAGTTCAGTACACAGTGATTTCGAGCTGTTCTGATGTGATGCTATGTGATGTTTAAGTAGTGCAGGCCATGCCTTCTTCATTATACAGAGACCACACCCACTTTATTAACCACAGGCCACACCCACTTTAATAAAATCTGCCATGCCTCCTTTGTTAATCAGAGACCACCCCCTTTTTAACACAGAGGCCACGCCCACTATTTTACACAGAGGCCACACCTGCTTTATTAACCACAGGCCACACCCATTTTATTAAAAGCGGTCATGTCTCCTTTGTTGGACGGAGAGACCACACCCATTTCATTACACAGAGGCCACACCTGCTTTACTAACCACAGGCCACACCCAATTTATAAAAAAAACGGTCATGCCTCCTTTATTAAACAGAGACCACACCCACTTTATTACACATAACCCATGTATTCTTTATTTTGCATAGAGCACGCCCACTTTACCACACAGAGACCACACCTCCTTCATTACAGACACCACACCTACTATTAACCACTGGCCACACCCACTTTATTAAAAGCAGCCATGTCTCCTTTGTTGGACGGAGAGACCACACCCATTTTATTACACAGAGGCCACACCTGCTTTACTAACCACAGGCCACACCCGATTTATTAAAAAACGGTCACGCCTCCTTAATTAAACCGAGACCACACCCATTTTATTACACAGAGGCCAGGCCTCTTTCATTACACAATGACCACACCCAATTCATGAAACTAAGGCCACACCCACTTTATTACACAGAGGCCACACCTCTTTTTTTCCCACACATAGACCACACCCACTTTATTACACATCACCCATGTATTCTTTATTTTGCATGAAGCACGCCCACTTTACCACACAGAGACCACCCCTCCTTCATTACAGACACCACACCCACTATTAACCACAGGCCACACCCACTTTCTTACTCTTTGGTGTTTATTTCAGGGCAGAGACGCTCGTTACTAATCAGTTATTCAGAAGGGTTTGATTAAAGGCTGTGTTGATCTGAGGAGCATTACACGGCGAGGTCAAGTGTGAGGAACTGTACCCTCTCAGGGTAGTATCATCAGAGATTCACTTCTTCTACTGTTTCTTCTGTTTCATTTCACCATCATTATCATTACCTTCTTCTACGACTTATCCTTGTTGCTTTCTTCATCTTTTTCTTCTCTCTAGTCATACTTTGCCGTTGTGTTTTTCTTCCTCTTCCTTGTTTCTTCTTCTTCTCAGCACTCTGTGCTTCTGCTCCTGTGTGGCTTTGAGCTCCCAGTGGCATTGGCTAAACCGAAGGCGCAAGGCAAATATTTATGATGCAAACTGAAGTCTAATTATTCTGCAGTCTGGAGGCGACGCTGCAGAACAGCTGGCTGTCTAACCCCCATGACACACACATACACACACACGCACTCCCCTCTTTCTTCTGTCTCTTCATCTCTTCGTAACACAGTGGCTTGCTCACTCAGTCTCGAGCCTGTGAATATGTTAATGCCTGTCAGTGACCAGGGGCGTCTCTTCTCAGCCAGTAATATCTCATTGATTCCGGCTCGCCAACACTCACTTTTCTCTTTCTCTCTCTCTCTCTCTCCCACGCACAATGCAATTTATAGAACAACAACAACAATGACGAGGTCTTTTCAAAGGCCGAGGCATACCAGGCTAATCAGGGAGCCAGAGTCATTTAAAATCCTTTAACTGTCGGTTTGACAGCAGGTCAGCCGAAACACGGGGAGCCTCGAACTTTAGCGCCCCTGTGTGACGGGAGGGGGGGAGGCTTGGCGGGAAGGACGATGGGTGCGTGGCGGGTCCCCGAGGCACCTGCTCGCTGCAGAGACGGCTTGCGAGCCAGGAGGCACGGCGAGCCCTGCCGTCACACACATGACATTAAATTGACGGTGTCACTCTGGGCGCAGGGTGAGAGGAAGACGCCACTTACAGGGCGAGTCAGATTGATACGCCTGGCCCTGATATGACAGAGGAAGAGTTGATGGGAGAGGGTCGCCTGGCTCATATTCACATTCGCTCATCCGTCACTCACGTTTGATTGGCAGGATTTAAGCCAAGCTCCTGATCAGCGCCCACGGTGGCTGAGACAACTTGTCTTCAAATACTATGAATTAAATAAATGATTACATGCTCTGAACTAAGCATCAACTTTTAGCTAGCTGCCTGCCAAAGTGATATCGGGCGAGCGTTATATCACGGCAAAAGTTATTAAACCTGTATAACCTATAGAAACTCTATTTTAAGGATTGACATGAATAATTCTTTTATAGATCTCTTACAGTCATAAATAACTATCTCATAGAGCACTCTTTTATATCTCACAGTCATATCATTTACTCTCCTAAAAACTTTTGTATAAATAACTCTTATAATTAGCTCTCAATCAGTTCATCTCTAATAGATCACAATCACTTTGTTCATCTCTTTCATAAATCACTCTTATATATATAATTTTCTTATAGATCACTTTCTTATAAACCACTCTCTTATAGACTCTCTTTATTTTAAGAATTGGCATTATCATTGACTTAATGTTGGCATTGTACAAGATACAGATACGGATTGTGAGTATTATGTGAAACCACTTCTGCCAAGGGAGCATCGACAGAACTCCAGCATCGTTGTCTGTAGCAAAAGTAATTTTAAGTATCAAATTGTTATTGAAAAACTTTGTGCATTTGTATTGTTATTTCCTGAACTTCGTATGTGTTACTCGAGATCTTTCAACATTCAGCGCTGTTTGTTATCAGTATTCTGCACCTGTACACCATAAAGATATATATTATACAGTAATCACTCATTATCACCCAGGAGAGCACGAGTTTCCTTTTGAGGCCTGGTTCCTCTATAGGTTCCTCGAAGGGTTTGGTCCTCAAGTGTCCTCCTCATGTGCTCATGTCAGAGTTTTTTCTCAACACCGGCTCATAAATCTAACTCTGTGCATTTCTTTAACGTTCTCATCTCCAGGTGAGTCAGTACACCTTCGCCATGTGCAGCTACAGAGAGAAGAAAGCCGAACCGGTGGAGCTTCTCCAACTGGATGGTTACACTGTGGACTACACTGACCCTCAGCCAGGTAACTCCAATCCAATCCCATCTCAGCACTTTTCTGATCTGTACACACCACAATTTCCCAATACAAGAAAAAAAAGAAAAATCGAAAAAGCAACAAAGAGGTCAGTCACTCCCAGGGTGGAAATTTTTAATTTGTTCAGTTTATGGGAGCGAGCAGATGGTTTATACATCCAAAAAAACAATTGTGCATTTAAAATGTATGCATTAAATATTTACATGATGTTTTATGTAGGTACAGTTCCTCATGTTTGTGAGTATTCGTTGTTTGATGTGCAAAACTGCCAGGGGCGTGACTGAACGGAAGTGAACCCAATTGCAGACAAACAGCTGCACGTGTGAGTGAGCAGGATGAATGGGGGAATTCCCTGTGACGAGAGAGGAGGCGGGTCGAAGACGTAGGTGGAACTCCACGACCCTGGAAGCAGAGCGTGAAAGTGGATCTCCAAAAGAGTGTGAATCTCTGACTAAGGCAGAGTGTGCATGATCGCGGTGCCCGATGTTTGGAGCGAGACATTTAATGGACATGAAACTATCGGTCTTATCTGGGAGACGTGGAAAAAGGGATTGATGCGACGCATTGTGGATGGCAAGAGTAGCCTGACTCTGCAAAGACTGGTGAGACCTTGGGAGATATATTGTGGGAAGTTGTTTTAATGGGGACATACAGTGGAACCTCGGATTACGAGTAACGTGGTTTACGAGTCTTCCGCAAGACGAGCAAAGATTTTTAATACATTTTGACTTGACAAACGAGCGTTGTCTTGGTTTACGAGCACCGAGTTTCATGTATCACGCATGCGCTTCTTGTTTTGACGCCGAGCGTCACGTGATCACAACTGAGCCAACGGTTTTTCTCTCTCTTGCGCTGTGGAATTGTGGGTAATCGTCTCCCCTGCTGGGTCTTAGTGCCCGTCTCTTACTGGTATAATCAACATCCGTGCACGCGTGTACCGTGGCACGTGTACATATTTTATTTTGTGATCGGAAGCGCGTATACTGTTTCTTATAACACATGTGTGTGCGCGTGAGTGAAGCAAAAGAAATTCTCAATACAGAGGTTAAAAATCTATTTTCTTCCTCATCGCGGTGTGTGTGTGTGTGTGTGTGTGTATGTGTGTGTGTGCGAGCGTAATTTGACACTGTGCCGGCTATGTGTGTGAGAGACACACACTGCTCTCCGAAGAAACCCTGCGCTGTTGCAAATCTTTTCAGAGGTACTGTATGGTGCGCGTTCATGTGTTTGTTTGTTTTACTTTATAGCAATGATTCTGTTAGTTTGGGCTCACACGAGTGTCATTAGCGATGTTTATTGCTAATTTCCAGACAAAACAGTGTAGCGGGAGAGAGAGGTTGATTTATGACGCTGTTTACGGAAGTGTAGTCCAGTGCGGGAGATGCATTGTGGGTAATGCAGTCCGGTGTGTGTGAACACGAATGCGAGATGTAAGCTAGGATATAGAGCCTGAGTTTTGTTATTCAGTAGTTTTTTTCCGTTGGATTTAAGTGCAGGATCCACCCGAAAGTTTGTACTATAGCCAGACAATGCAGCAAATAAAAGAACGGGCATCGAGCAGTTTGTCCATCTCATCATTACATTACATGAATTAACGGGCTGTTACGCTGTCGCGAGCAACATTAAAATAAAGCGGAGAAGCTTTAATAATTTAGGAGAGAACAACAGTCTTTCCATTAATGTGTGTGTGTGTGTTTAATTCAGACAAAAGGAGAAAGTCTTACTGTGTAAGATGAGAAGAGGGAGACAGGAAGGGCTGAAAGGAAGAGTCTCCACTTACTCTAGCCTCACACACACAAACACACACACACACACACACACACACACACACACACACACACACACACACACACACACACACATAAACAGCGCCTGCGTGCTCAAACGGAAACACTTATCTGTCTGGATTTATTTTTACTTTTTTGAAAGGTAAAGAGCTGGTTAATTTGTTTTATTTTTACTTTATATTTTGTATTAATGATTTTTATGTATTTATTTTTTTGGGCCGTAGAACGAATAATTTAAGTTTCCATTATTTCTTATGGGAAAATTAAATTTGGAGCTTATTCCGAGTGTTTTGGGATACGAGCCCACTTCCGGAACGAATTATGCTCGTAATCCGACGTTCCACTGTACATTGAATCGCTGTTTCAAGGCCTGGATTGGCTCTTTCAGTCTGGCTGTCGGACTGAGGGTGATAACCAGAGGAGAGGCTGGGGTTAGCACTGACGAGTTTACAAAATGCTGTCCAGAATTGGGCAGAGAATTAGGGTCCGCGGTCAGACGGGAATACAGAGATTAACGTGAAGGCGAAATACAGGTGGGATGAGTAACTCCGCCGTTTCCTTGGAAGAGGGGAGTTTATAGATGGGAATAAAGTGAACCGCTTTGGAGAAACGATCGACGATGGTTAAGATGCATGTGTACTGTAGGTATTCGAGTCTGGAAGTCTAGTAACAAGATCTAATGCTATGTGGGACCCTGGTCTGTGGGGAATTGGGAGTGGTCTCAGGAGGCCTGCTGGGGGTTTATTGCTGGCTTTATTGTGAGCACAGACATTGCAGGCAAACACAGACTGTCGTGTATCTTGTCTGGTAGAGGGCCACCAGAAGCGCTGTTGGACTAGTGCGAGAGTACGGGCTCCTCCGGGGTGACAGGCCAATCTTGAACTGTGTCCCCATTCTAGGACTCATGGATGTGCTAGTGGTGGCACGAAGAGCCTGCCAGGTGGTGTTTCTGGTGGGGCATCAGACATGGGCATGTCTGAGGCATCTACTTCCACTATGAACTGGAGGGCGGTATCCGGCTGCGTGAGGATGGTTGCTGAGATGAACTGGTCCTTTAACTTGGCAAATGACTTCTCTGCCTGATCAGACCAATGAAAAGGAAGCTTAGTGGAAGTGATTGAGATAAGTGAGGCTGCCACTGAGCTGTAGTTCCTAATAAATCTGCGGTAGAAGTTAGTAAACCCAAGAAAACGCTGGAGGTCTTTCCAGGTAAGACGGTCTTGGCCAGTCGGTTACCACTTTCAGTTTGGCTGGATCCATTTGGATCTTAGACGGGGCGATGATAAAACCCAGGAAAGAGGCGGTCTGACGATGAAATTCACATTTCTCTGCTTTTACGTATAGTTGGTTCTCAAGGAGCCTCTGATGAACTTGGCGAACGTGCAGCTTGTTATCATCCAGTGAACGGGAGAAAATCAAAATGTCATCCAAGTAAACAAATACGAAGATATTCAGGAAGTCCCTAGGATCGTCATTCACCAAGGATTGGAAGACAGCTAGTGCATTTGCTAGTCCAAATGGCACTACAAGATATTCGTTGTTAAAAGCTGTCTTCCACTCATCTCCATCTCTGATCCTGACAAGGTGATAGGCGTTACGCAGGTCGAGTTTAGTGAAGATATTAGCCCCCTGAAGAGGGTAACGACTCTTAACGTTGATCTCATTAAGACCTCTGTAATCAATGCATGGTCGTAAAGTCTTGTCCTTCTTAGCCACGAAGAAGAATCTTGCCCCAGCGGGGCATGAAGAAGGGCAGATGATGCCAGCAGCAAGAGATTCAGAAATATACTTGTCCATGGCTTCCCTCTCATTTGACAAAAATGACATAGGCTTGGTTCACTTGGTTTCTGTGAAAAAAGTACAATTTTAAATAGTAAATAAAGGATCAGAAAAATGTGCCATATATAGATTAGGTTTTTAATTTCAAATATTTAATTAAAAAAGTTACAGTAGAAACAAACAAAAATAAATCATCAAAATTGATAGTTTTATTTATGTATAATAAAAATATTTTTTAGTTGTTGTTAGATTTTTTTATTCATATAAAATCCACAAGAACAAGTCTACGTATATAATAAATATTTTATTAAACTATGTATGGTAAAATAAAGTACTTATAAAATTAGCTATGACCATTTCTATGTAAATGTGTGTGTATGTATAAAATGTTCAACATTGTCTTCTTTAGCCCAGTAGACCTATGACAAAACTTTACATTACTATACATGTGTTTTCTTTTGTTAATAACAAATTTTCTAGTATTTTGTTACCTGATACAGGAAGTTTAATATACACTATTTAATTCTGTGAAATCATATTAACTTTAAAATAAGCTGTTGTGTTGGAGTTGTATAAAGGAATATTAAATTAAACATGAATATAAGTACAGTAAAATGTTGCGTTTTTTAATACCTTGTATTCATCATGTTTGTCATAGTAACATACTGTATGTTGACTTGTATCACAATGTTAATTGTGCTATTATCATAAATAATGCCTGAAATTGCAGAATGTTATTATCCCAGTTAAATAAGAAAACACTCAGAATTTTCATAATGAGGATTTATTTGATCAGAATGTTGACTGTTTTGTGCATTCATGCTTAGAAATGATTTATTAGTCTTAATTAAACTCAGTGGCTCTTCACACATTACAAATGAAGCTTCTTGTTTGTTAATTAGATTTGCCAAGGTGTATCATTCAGATTTTGTCTTATAAAAATCTGATGAAATTCTTGTTATATTTATGCAATGTACATTTATTTTATTTTATATTAAGATGTATAGATTAATATATTTTGTAAAATTTTGTTCCCATCAATTCTATTCATATAAACGAGCAACAAAAAGGGATAATCGAAAACTATTATACATAATAAATGTGTGAAAAATGTGTGCAATATATTTTTTTATTAAATTAAATTTGAAGTAAACAATAAATAAATTGTTAAAATACAATGTAAAAAAATTTAACCTTAATTTTTTTCTTAGTTTTTTTTTTTTTTAAACCATGTTTTATGGTGTAGGTTTGAGTAAAGACTATAAAATATAAATCTACTCCCCACATAAAAATATTGTAAAAATAATTGTAATATTTACATTTTGTATAATATATTTTGACTTATTACTTTAAAATAAGCAAGAAAATGTATTACTGAAATAAAACAGTATGAATTTTATTTCTTTTATAAAAGTTATCATGTATGAAATTATGCTATAAAATGAAATCAATTTTATGAAATTTATACATTTTATCTCAATTTCTATCATATTGTTGTTTATTAGTTTGTGAAGTGTGTGTTTCTGGGTGCAGGGCTGGATGGAGGGAGGGCTTTCTTTAACGCTGTGAAGGAAGGAGACACTGTGATCTTCGCCAGCGATGATGAGCAGGACCGGATCCTGTGGGTTCAGGCCATGTACAGAGCCACGGGCCAGTCGCACAAACCCATCCCTCCGACACAGGTCCAAAAACTCAACGCTAAAGGAGGAACAGCACCGCAGCTTGATGCTCCAATCTCACAGTTCTGTGAGTGTTACACACTACACACTCATGCTAACGCAGGGTTACAAATACACACTTTCAGGCTGTTAGTTCCAAGTTTGATTGTTTATTTAATAGGTGTGAAATTAAATATGTGGAATGTAAATTCAAAACTGTAGTGAAATCCCTTCTCACTTTAGTACACTCTGTTATAGATCACTTTTATATAGATTAGTCTATTATAAATCACTCTCATAAATAATTTCTCTAAAGATCACTCTCCTAGGGCTAAAATAGACTTGCTTTTAACTACATGTACGCAAACACCTGATGGCTGCTATGACGCTATCATGGGCTCATGCATGTCCTCAGAAATTAATGCTCCTGAAGTGTCGCCATGTTTATTTTCTTCATGCAAAACCATCTGACTAACTTCTCAGGTGTGCCCCCTACTGGAATTCCCTAGTAACATGTAGGCAAATATTCTCACAACAATGCTGGTTGAATACACAAATGCATGGTTTAACAGCAAGTGTACAGTACGTCTGCAGTTATAAAATCAATGTTGTATAGATCACTCTCTTATACATTATTTTCTTGTCAATAACTCTCTTAAAGACTATACAGTTATAAGTAACGCTCCGATAGATCACTCTCTTATAAAGGACTCTTTTATATATTACTGTACTCTCTTATAAATCCTCTTGTCAAGGACTCTCTTATACATCATTCAGCTTAAATGACTCTCTTATATTTCATTCAGCTTTAATGAATCTATTATAGATCACTCTTTTATAAACAACTATCTTAGAGATTCCTTCCTTATACTGTAGCTCATACATATATGATTTACGCTTCTACAGTTTACTCTTATATAGATCACCCTCATCAATCATTCTATTATAAACCACTTTCTGATAAATGACTCTCTTATAGATCACTCTCTCATAAATAACTCTCTTATATGTAGATTACTCTTCAATATATCACTCTTTTATAGACCATACTGTCTTATTGATCACTCTCATATAATTTAACCTCTTATAGTTTACTCTCTTATAACCCACTCTCTTAAAGATCAATTTCTTGCAAATCACTCTCTTATTGATCACACTTTTAAAGATCACTCTTATAGTTTCTCTTTCTTTCTTTCTTTCTTTCTTTCTTTCTTCTTGCTTCTGTCTTCCTTCTTTTTTTGTTTATAGATTCCATCTATTTATACTTATTCTCTCTGTCTTCCTTTTTCCTTCCTTTTTGTCTTTCTTTCTTCTTTGTATGTACCGTGTGTGTATCAATGCTATATATGTATAATATATGAATAGTTTCTCTCACCCTCTCTTTGTATTTGTGTGTCTGTCTGTCTGTCTGTCTGTGTTTGTTTGTCTTCCTGGTCTCTGGTTTCTGTCCCTCTTCACTCACTTGTACTTGGATGCATTTGTCTCTTCTTTCTCCTCTTCTTCTGTCTCTTTGTTCCATCACAGCAGTCTTTCGTAATGTGCTTTAAATTCTTTTCTTAGATTTGAAATCTCTGCATACTTGCCTGTCTTACGCTCTCTCTATACACCAACACATACACATATACATACATACACATACATGTACAAAATGAAATCAAGATGAATGTTCTTATCCAACATGCTGCTCCACAATCAGACGTTTTTTTTTTCATCCAAACGGAGACGAAGCGGCATTGATGGAAATGTTGATGACTTAATTACGGGGCTTTTTCTCCAACCATCGCAGTTGTGGATTTATTGCTCTAAATGAATTCATTGAAACTACTGGTTTGGCTGAAGCGCCGGCGCGCTCAGCACCTCTCAGCAGCTGGTAATTACCGTGTTAAAAGTGACACCCCATGAATTAAACAGTGTGTTTACAACCTGATTATTTCTGGAAGCTATCAGTGGAATGTTACCAAATAACGACTTGCTGTTTCACACCGTCTTTCCCGTCTCAGCAGCCCATGTTACTTAGAAAGACAAAATAAAAATCTTCAAATGAAAGAGGACACTTTACTACTGTACATGCACCTGAACATTCATCTGTGGATTTAAGAAGATCTTTTTTTACCCTAGATAAAACATACACACTCATTTTCCCAATAAGTTTTACACAAACTGCCAAATATATACCATGCCGTAATGATTGTTGGTCATTAATGAATAATATCACGTCAAATTAATACTCAACCTCATGAGCTCGCCCTAAAACACACAAAAAAAGAATGTTTAATTTATTTATAGAATTAATTATTCATTCATTCATTAATTTTCTATACCGCTTAATCCTGTGTTCAGGCTCGCGGGGGACCTGGAGCCTATCCCAGGAGACTTCGGGCACTAGGCGGGGTACACCCTGGACAGGGTGCCAATCTATCGCAGGGCACACACATACACACACACACTACGGGCAATTTAGGAACGCCAATTAGCCTAACCTGCATATCTTTGGATTGTGGGAGGAAACCGACCAAGCACGGGGAGAACATGCAAACTCCATGCACACAGAGACGGGAATCGAACCCGGACCCTGGAGGTGCAAGGCGACAGTGCTAACCACTACACCACCGCGCCGCCTTAGAATTAATTAATTTCAATTAATTTATTACTGTAAGGAAGGAAAACTTGTGGCGACCTGTGGCACTAGAGTAAAATTTTTTTATTCTTAAAGTCAAATCATAATAATAATAATAATAATAACAATAATAATAATGAAAATGTATTCTGTTTATAATAAAAACATAATAATAAATTATTAAAATTAGAAAAAAAAATCTAAATTAAGCCAGTTAAAGAAAAATAGCAATTTTTATAAACTAAACTAATAATTAAGGAAAAAATAAATATACAATAATAGTACAAAAAGTTTATTAAATCTATAACTCACAGATGAGTTAAATGAAAATGAATTACTCTTATTAGACCTAATTGAAATTGAATTATTTATTTATTTATTTTGTTTTGATTTGTTTTGTTGTTTGTTTCAGAAGCATGGTCAATGTTAAGTTTTTTTTTTCCAGGAAGACCAACGTTCAAATGTCAGCCTTGCATTAAAACAAAAATTTGCATATAGATAATTTTTTTTCATCTTTGAACTTAATAAAAATAACGTAAAAAAAAAAAGATAAAGCAAAAATAAAACTGTGTAAAAATCAGGAAAATTCTTTAAAAAAATATCTATGAAAAAATATTTTTATATTTTCTTTATATATATTGTAAGCATATTTTAATTAAATATATTTGTGCATGCAGTAATATGACAAAAAACTATTAATCTTATCTTATAGAGATGGGGCAAGGAGAACAGAGTTGAGTCAAGGACAAGGCGATGTCACAGTAGCAAGGACATCTTAGATCATGTATCAACTCAAATGAACTCTAGATAGGTTGCCATCTTAGGTCTGAGATGCTTAGGTCGCCATCTTAGAAGTGTGATGCTTAGTGGACAGAGTGTACTTTAGAACATATGATGTAATCTTTGTACCCAAAAGGACCTGAACTCAAATGACCTCTAGATATGCTTAGTGGACAGAGTGTACTTTAGAACATATGATGTAATCTTTGTACCCAAAAGCACCTGACAAGGGAAAGTCCCTGGACATGATGTAATGTCAGCTGACTCATGGGGTGATCTTAACTGTGAGGTCAAATTAAAGGAACGCAGACAAATAACCAAAATGTACAAGAAAAATAAGCGCCACCCCTATATATTTAAAATAAACAAAGTGAAAAGGTAATGGAAAGTTATTTGCAATAAAAATAAGTTATAATGGGAAAAATATGGAGTCAGATGACGAGGTATATGATGTAACGAAACAAGGTAGAGGAAAGCATGATTGTAATGGGTTAATAATTTGGTAAGAGATGTACAGAGGAGGGGACAAGGTGAGCTCCCCTCCCCTTGAAAAAAACTGTATAAAAAGGCATGTACGGCACTGCCAGATCAGTCTGTCCTTGGTGATGGCTGGATTCATAACCTAGGCTGGCTCACTTTGTTTTTATTGCTGCAATAAAAACTTATCCTTACTTCATCTAGATCTGCACGGAGTCCGAAGTCTTTCTTTGATTTCTTTTACTAAAAGTTACAGTATTTGGTTAATGTTTTAAATTAGGGCAACTTCAGTGTGGGGAGAATAAAAAATCCACCAGAATATATTCATTCATTCACTCATTCATTCATCTTCCCAGGAGACTCTGGGCACGAGGCAGGGTACACCCTGGACAGCGTGCCAATCCATATAATATCCATATATATATTATATATATATTTTTTAATCATAGATTTTTCTCATTTGATTAGAATGTTTAAATGGCTATTTTAGAATTTTGGAATCTTATGATGTGATTTACATATTTCCCTGGATTTTCTTGTGGGAATACACGAGAAAAAGTTAATAAATCTGCTTTAAGTTAAAATAAAACTGCAAAAAAAAAGAAAATAATAGTTTATATGAGAAATACAGTGGTGTGAAAAACTATTTGCCCCCTCCTGATTTCTTATTCTTTTGCATGTTTGTCACACAAAATGTTTCTGATCATCAAACACATTTAACTATTAGTCAAAGATAACACAAGTAAACACAACAATTTTTTTTACTTGTGGATAATGGCTCTCACTGTGGTTCGCTGGAGTCCCAAAGCTTTAGAAACGGCTTTATAACCTTTACCAGACTGATAGATCTCAATTACTTTTGTTCTCATTTGTTCCTGAATTTCTTTGGATCTTGGCATGATGTCTAGCTTTTGAGGTGCTTTTGGTCTACTTCTCTGTGTCAGGTAGCTCCTATTTAAGTGATTTCTTGATTGAAACAGGTGTGGCAGTAAACAGGCCTGGGGGTAACTACAGAAATTGAACTCAGGTGTGATAAACCACAGTTAAGTTATTTTTTAACAAGGGGAGGCAATCACTTTTTCACACAGGGCCATGTAGATTTGGAGTTTATGTTTATTATTGTTCTAAGACATAAATAATAACTTATATATGCCAGTCACTTATGTTACTGCTAGAACTACTGCCTGAAATTGGAAAACACGTGTTAAATCGCACATTTCTAGATATCGCAAAATGTTCCCAAGAAACTCAAACACGAAAAACAAACAGTGACCCTGTCAATCAAAAGTGTCCCTGTCAATCAGAGCTCTTTTAAAGAGACAGAAATAGCCGAAATCAGCGCTGACAGAACTCGCCCGTGTCTCTGTAGGCCGATGTGGCCGGCCATATTAAAGGAGGGGATTAATTTAGAAACGGTGTGATTAAACACGGCCCTGCGCTGTCACTCTTCTTCTCTTCCATTCTTTTTACCACAAAGAAGCTCCAGAGCTGTCAGTCAGTGCCTGTGGGCCTAATCTTAGACTGTGTCATCTTCAGTGTGTGTGTGTGTGTGTGTGTGTGTGTGTGTGGATATACATGTATGAGGGGGTCAGGGCATCCAAAAACGAGAAGCACTAAATAGCCTCAAATGTTGTAGCGTGGACGTTTCTAGAGAGCGGATCTATACATGAAGACCTTCCCATCAATCAGTGTCAGTTCTGCTCTGGCCTGCTGGTCCGGAGCTGACTAGTGTCATGGTGAGTTACTGTCCTGAGCCGTGCGTACCCTCCGCTAATGTCAAACCGACATGACAAGCTCATATTCCGACACATTAGAGGGACACAATGTCACCTTTTTGACTTAGGGCTTCACACGGATGCCTTTGTTTCTGCTTGGGTTTGGTTTTTATTCCAAATGTTTGAAGATAAACATCGTCAGGTTTCAGAGTCTGACAACAAATAATGCTTTAAACATTACAATCATAAAGTGGTTTAATGATTATTAATAGGCTTAATATCTATGAAAAAATATTTGGGATTTTCTAAATAGATATTTTTTTATTTAAATATTCGGTTCTCCTCACTTGTCACGTAATGTTTGAGATTAGAATGTTTGAATGGCAATTTTAGAGTCTGTAAAACTAAAACCAGTTATTTTAAACGATGTCTCCTTACTTCTAGCACAAAGAAAAAAACTGTGTAAACTTCTAAATAAAAAATATATTTATATACTATACTATACTATACTATACTATACTATACTATACTATATAATGGAAAATATAAATTAAAATATTAAAAAATTCACATTTAAATCAAAGTGGCTTAAATTAGGTGCAGATTTCAAAATATGTAGTTTTCCTATGCTGGACTTAAATAAGTATTTACAAGTACATATTAATTTATTTGCTTGGAAATTAAAAAAAATGCATTTAATATTGTCAGTAATTTTCTATTAATGAAATTTAAACTGGTTAAATCAAGAATGCTTGGAAATAAAATCTCTTTAACAGTTTGGTGTGTGAACTCGTAACAAAATGATGAATTTTTATAGCTAAGACAGCCATCTGATGTGCTGAGGAAGAAGTTTGTGCACTCAAGAAATAAATAAACGGTATGTGGCAGGCGGGTAACCCTTAAACACAGGTGAGGGTTAAGCCTTGTTCCTGCATTCAGATGCAAAGCGCAGGCACTCGGTAGGCTGCTGATGGTGAATGGGCACCGGCCTGCAGTATAGGCTTTAAGCTCTGTCTGAAATGGTGCATTAGAATGAGAAAAGCCCCCCGAGCGGACTGGATTAAGCCACCGGGCTCTGCTTGTTTGCCCAGGCCCTGATGTAATACCTAAGCCCACTAACCAGGGAGGAAAGTGAAAATGTGTTGTTGGATTTATGTAGTCTCCTTAATGGACAATAGCTGCATGGACAGGGGGATAAGGGAAGTGTGTGTGTGTGTGTGTGTGTGTGTGTGTGTGTGTGTGTGTGTGTGTGTGGTAAGAGAGGCGTATTGGGCTGGTCCTCTCCCTATAACAGGTTAGTGGCACGGGGTTGCTTTAATTAGACCGACCCCGGGGGGGTCCAGGGCCTGTGGGCGATCTGCTGAATGGAGATGGATGACGCTGTGTGGACGAGGAGCGCTCAGTAAAAACCGTTTCAGGGGGTTGAGGATTATTTGGAGCATCCAGATTGAGAAATTAGTTGACTAACGACGGCTCTGTATAAGAGCAGGATTATAGAACTTCATCAAGTCTGCTGTATGAGTATCGTCTCCACTATTACGCGGCTCTGACGTACCAAATCTACACACCTTAATGGACACCACCACTGCATGTCACATGACTCAAATAGGATGATTCAAAATTAAAGTTAAACAGAGCAGTGTTTAATGTCTGTCAGTTTTATATATCATGAAGAGTATAAGTAAAGGTTACAGTGTTATATGCGCTAACTAGCTAACCAACTAACAGGTCAATTAAGATTTATCATAATTTTGTATTTTGTATAAACAAAAAAAAAAAAAAAAAAAAAAAAAAAAAATATATATATATATATATATATATATATATATATATATATATATATATATATTTATTTGTTTATTTATTTATTTATTTTAATAAATTAAGTAAGAAAAATTTACTGGTTTAGTATTTTAAAAGGTGGTTTCATTTCAATAACCTTAAAAAAAATATTACATAAAGAAGATCACTATAGACATAATATAATATTTTTAATAGAATAATTATTGTCTTTTAAATGACCAGAAATTATTAAGAATTGTTTTGAAAATTATTAATTTGATTCAGGAGAAAAAATATTATTAGTAGTAATGTGAATATATTTATGTTAATGAGAGGACTAAAATACTTTAAGATTTTAATTTATTGTTTAAAAAATATTTTTATTTAAATGAGAAAAGCTTACTGAGATAAATCCATCTCACATTTAATTTTAGCAAGTTAAATTATTACAACTTATTTTTTTCATTTAAAAAAGAAACAATTTTTTTTAAAGAATGAATGAATGAATGAATTTTATTTAAAAAGTACTGTACGTGTGTGTTCTGTAATCCTGATTGTTTCTCCACACACACAGACGCAGACCGTGCGCAGAAACACGGGATGGACGAGTTCATCTCAGCGAACCCTTGTAACTTCGATCATTCCTCGCTGTTCGAGATGGTGCAGCGCCTCACGCTGGACCACAGACTAAACGACTCCTACTCCTGCCTGGTGCGTGAACTCGATTCACACACAACATGATTCCTTTTTACACGATTCACTGATTTATTTTTTTTAAAATTGTTACATTTTACATTTCTTGCACTTAAACCTGACATCAGGAAGTGATTGAGATGTCTGACTTGTCCACTCTGTCCTTCTCTGCAGGGTTGGTTTAGTCCTGGTCAGGTGTTTGTCCTGGACGAATACTGCGCCAGAAACGGCGTACGGGGTTGCCACAGACACCTGTGCTACCTGAGCGACTTGTTAGAGAGAGCTGAGAACGGAGCGATGATCGACCCCACGCTGCTTCACTACAGCTTCGCGTTTTGTGCGTCACACGTGCATGGCAACAGGTACTGTAGGTCCCCCTTATTCATCACACGTTCGTCTCTTTATCGAAACATACAAACAAACAACCGTTACGGAAACATACAGCAAATTCAAAGTCTTTATTCTTCTCCAGGATAAATTGTGAATCAGTCTAGAATGACTGCGCAAGTGTTTTGAACTCCCCAGTGTTAAATGAAATCCCTTCTCACCAACTCCCTATAATCAACTTTTGGCTGGATGTTCAAGCTTGAAAAATGCACCGATGCTGCTCCATATTTTTTTTTCCGTCAAGCTTCAGGGTCATTGTAAAGTTGGAAATTGTACAAAGGAAGTCAGAATTATCCTCTGTTCCTCAGACATCCCTGAGCCCTGGTACCTGTGAGATCATAATCATCACGTTGAAACACACATTCACACATCCACTAGAGCGGGCAGTGAGCAGTCACACATCAGGTCAAATTAAGGCTGTTAAGGGTAGCTGTGTCAGCCTCTGGCTCTGTGGGAATGTGGTTGCTTCTCACGCTTGAGGTTCCCGGTTCACTTTTTATACATTTATACACTTTATATACATTCTAATGACAATTTATTCATTTTTTCTGTTTCAACTATATACTATACATATACTATACAGTACTGTGCAAAAGTCTTAGGCACCATATTATGTGCTGTACCAATTTTGTTATATATGTTTATAATGTCTGTATAATTATGTACAAAATCATTCAGTATTTACATACACTACCGTTCAAAAGTTTTAGATCAGTTTCTAACTCCATGATGGTTCCTGATTTTTCTTTCTTTCTACATTGTAAAGTTTTGCTGAAGGCGTCCAAAAAATGCATTAATCTCCTTTGAACAGTTGATATTGAGATGTTTCTGCTACTTCTGCTCTGTAAAGACTTCATAACGCCTCTAATCTGAGGTGCTGTTAATTGGTCATTTTTCAGGCTGATAACTCTAAATGAACTTCTCGTCTGCAGCAGAGGTAGGTTTTGGTCTCGTCCTCCTGGGACGGCCTTCATGAGAGCCAGTTTCATTATGGTGCTTGACGGATTTTGCAAATGCACTCGACAATACTGTTCTTGCAAGAACTATTACAGAAAGGCCGACCTCTGTGTCTTAAAATAACAACTAACCGTTGTTTTTTCTTGTTGTTACGTAATTACCGAATTCCATATGTGTTATTTATAGTTTTGAAATCCACAGTATTGTTGTAGAATGTAGAAAATAAATCACTAAACAAAAACAAAGAAATTTGCAAGTGACCCCAAACTTTTGAACGGTAGTGTGTATTCCTTATATAAAAATATATATATATAAATAAATAAAATTACAGGAGAATATATGCATGGCTGTAAAGATAAAAATATATACTGTATAACAAGACAGACCAGTTTTCATATGGAAACGAAAAACCTAATGTACGCTCCTGTGTGAAAAAAGTTTCCAGACGAACTCATATTCTCCAGCATGCTCAGTAAAACCTAACAGCTGTTTTACTTATAGTACTGTGCAAAAGTCTTAGGCACATACAAAAATATGGCATTTCTGCATAAAAGAAACGTCTATAAAGTGCAATAAAGAGTAATAAAATAAACATTCAATATTTGGAGTGAAAACCCATTGTTTAAAATCAGGAGTTTTAGACACAGATTTGTGCAGTTTTATAAGAAAACAGCGTACAGTACATTAGTTTTTTTGTTTCCATCTGAAAACTGGTCGGTCTTGATTTTGTACATACTGTAATTATGCCGACTTGATAAACCTATATAACAAAATTTGTACAGCTTATAATATGGTGCCTAAGACTTTTGCACAGTACTGTCTATAAAACATTAATTGCACGTATATATATATTTTCAGTCCAGCAGTTTAATATGGGACTCAGTGGTGTCGTGGTAAAAGCCTTGCACCTACTGTAAGATTGAAGGATGCTGGTTTGAATCCAGCTCCTTCTGAGGTATGTGACTGTGAGTTGTAGAAGGAGGACAGGAATGCAGAGGACAGGTGGAGTGGGGACACATAAGATCGAATGAAATGGAACTGCATGGTTACAGGAAAAGTGTGTGTTTTTTTACAGCGTTCCTAAAGTATTCACAGCACTTTACTTTTACTCTCCCAAAATGGATTAAATTCATTATTTCCCTTAAAATTCTACAAATAATAACCCATAATGACAACATGAAAGGTGAAAGGAGTTTGTTTGGAATCTCGAAATAAAAAAAATATGAGCTCAGTGTTTTCGCTGATCATCCTTGAGATGTTTCTACAACTTGATTGGTGTAGTGAAATCAGTTGATTGGACATGGCTTTGAAATGCACATAATGCAAAAGGAGTTGTAGTTAGGGGTTTGAACCAGCAACCTCACCAACTGGAGGCAAACTCTCGTACACATGAGCCACAGGATCTCATACTTGAGCTTGTTTTGAATAGAGCTTTTCACTTTAGTGATAAAGCAAACGCAGTCATTGCTGCAGACTGCAGAACCCACAGGTGGAGGAACTAGAATTTTTTTGGTCAATAGTGTGCTACCATGTGACACAACTTGGGCTTCTTGTTCCTTCTTTAATGTTGGTTAAAGAAGGTGCTTTTAATCACTGAAGGTTCTGGTTCCATTCTTGCTGTTGTGTGGCTCGGTACTGTACGTTAGTGCGGGTGTGTGTTTGTAGTGCTGAAAGTCATTGTGTATTTGATCCTGCATGAGAAAACACATAGTTCATTTTCTTTTTTGTTTGCATTTCTTACATCTTTTTTTTTCTCTTTTATTTCCCACCTGACCTCATGCTGTTACCCCCCTCCTGAATGCTTGTGTGTGTGTGTGTGTGTGGAATAAAGTCAGAGAGTGTGCGAGCTGAGTAAATGGCCGGTGTGTGAGGCTGATCTGCTTGCACCCCTTCACACGGCTCCTCCAGCCCCGCCTAAAAAAGAGCTCAGACTCGTGGAGCTGATGAGAAAGCGGGACTTGAAGTCCCAGGTGACGGCCATGACCAGAAGGTGAGACTGAACGTACTGTAACACGTAACACACTCTGGTGTTTGTTAGAACGTGCTCCCTGGTGCTGAACCATTTAACCCTTTGTTTAACCCCAAGGGAGTAAAAAAAAAAAAAAACTCCTTACATACAGTATAAAAAACACCTTATATTTGTCACAAACGGACGGTAGGAGGGGTCAGGCTTGTCAGTCATGCCGGAGACGACGCGTCTGATGGAGTCGAAGCGGGCTGTCTGTGTATCCCGTTATGATCTCCTCAGACAAGACGACAAATATAGCTCCGAGTCAGAGCGATAGAGAAAGAAAGAAAGACAACGTGTCATCCTGTCAGTCCTGACCTCCAGGCACGCTGGTGTCAGTGACCTGTCCTCCTGTCTGTGTCCTCCGCTGTATGTCTCTCTCGTCTACTTGTTTCCTCCTTCTTAACTTCCTGACCTTTAACCTAACCCAGTGGTGTACATATGGATCACCAAGATATTATTAATAATAATAACAATAATAAAAAAAACACACATATAAGACATCCACACATCCCTGGTGCACTGCAGATGGCAACAGTGTGTGTGTGTATCTCAGACATCGCAGGATATGACACTACGACCTCATTAGCATATCTGGATTACCATTTTTAATAACTGTTACACGGGGTCTCATTTGCATCTCGCGTTTTGAATATGCATGATGGCATGTAGGGTTATGAGAACGGTAGCGCCGCCTGTTCTCGAGCAGAGGGGGGAAAAGGTTAATTAGTGTGAAATGGATTCATTAATTTGCTTGTTTTTTTTTTCATTTTGTTTCATTTATTTATTATTTATTATTTGTTTCAAAAAGAAAACGTAGAAACGTAGTGGTCTCATGGGTGTCGCACCAGACAGGGGGTCCAGTGTGTGTGTGTGTGTTAGGTAAAGGTGTTTTTTCCCCCTTTTTTTTCGAGGATGGAAAGGTTACTGTTCATGACTGAAAACACCTCGATTTGCGAACAGCATGCGGACGAGTGTGTGTAACAGAAAGAGCTCGGGCCGTGAGTGATGTGATGCACTTAGATCATCGGTGACGTCACGGGGGAAGCATGACGAGATCCAGAATCTCCTACTTTGCATCATTTTGCACATATTTAGTGCGTCGAGATACTAAATCTGGTGCGGCGTAGTCGGGGGCGTCTCGGCTTCTTCTTAGTATCGTTCGTACCACAGCGTTTACAGCATGGGGGCCTGATTTAAAACTTTACTAGCATCTTCACAGCTGTCGAAGTAAAGCCAGAGCTCAATACACACTCACACACACACACACACACACATGCTGCAACATGCAGAGCTCTTACACATACATACACAATGCTGACATGGAAATTCAGTATATTAGAGTCAACAGTGTGTGTGTGTGTGTGTGTGTGTGTGTGTGTGTGTGCTTACTCTTCATGTGACCCTACACATGACCTCATGTAGAAATCCCTCGCCTTTATAACCCAAGCCAGCAGAGTGGCAGTGCTAACACGTGTTTCTCTCTCTCTCTCTGACTGTGTGTGTGTGTGTGTGTGTGTGTGTGTGTGTGCGCACGTGCTCTCGTGTCGCTTCAGGCCTGACGGAATCGGCACTGTCACGGTGGAGGAACGCGAACACTTCGAGGAGATTAAAGAGCGACTGCGAGTGCTGCTCGAAAACCAGATCACACACTTCAGGTACACGGCTGGGAGGAAAGTGTTAGAAATATTCATTACTAATAAATAATTTAATACAAGATACAATTCGAGTAATCACATGAGTTGAATCTTATATGAATTAACTCTTTTTCTTTGCTTGTATTTGATTTATAAATATCTGATAAATATATATATTCGATATTCGATAAATATATTGTTTTTTTTTTTTTATATTTATAGGTTGTTTGATTTATTCGCAGCTGTGTGTAATTTTAATTAAATGCATTCAAATCAAAAAGTATATTTATTTATTTATTGTTTAAAAAAGAAAAAGTCAAAAAGATTTTTTTGTTTTTTTTACTTTTTCTTATTACTACCACCACAAACTACTAATGATTAAGGATTAACTTTAATGTTTATTATTATGAGTAGTACTAGTGGTGATTATTTATTCGTTTATTTATTATAAATGTTATGAAAGATACAGATATGAATAGAAATCAAAATGTGTTTATACAAAAAATTTTTATTAAAAAAAATCTATTTATTTATTTATTATTTGTGTATTTGCTTTATTCATTCATTCATTCATCTTCTATACCGCTTTATCCTGTATTTAGGGTCGCGGGGTATTTGCTTTAATTCTTGTTTTTTTCTTTTCTTCGTCTTTCTTCTCACTCACACATACAAGGTACTGTTTTCCATTTGGACGGCCAGAGGGAGCTCTGAAGGCGACGCTCTCTCTGCTGGAAAGGGTGCGTCATCTTCACAACATGCATAATTCATCAGTTAAATATGTTTCTCTCGGAGCTCATCATCAGTATCCACTCATATTTACTGTAAAACTGCACAATCTGATTGGGGGGGAGGGGGGGGGGGGAGAGAAACTGTGGCATAAATCACAAAGAAAACTTTCTCTTTTCTGTTTCTGGACGTATCTGTCTGGGTTGCCAGGTGTTGATGAAGGACATCGTGACTCCGGTGCCCCAGGACGAGGTGAAGGCCGTGATCAGGAAGTGTCTGGAGCAGGCGGCGCTGGTTAATTACCAGCGTTTATCCGAGTACGCCAAAGTGGAAGGTAAAAAAATATATACACATTATTGTGCAATGGTGATACATTATTGTGCAATAACTATTATATAGTAGAAGATATGTGGAAAATCACTTGAATAGATGTGTTGCTCTAATAGAATTGTCACTGTTAATTAGTTATATTATGGGCTCAGGCTCAGGAAGAGCGTCGCCTTCTGGGCCTGTTGTGGTCAGGGTGATCATGTGACCACTGGACTGTCCAATCAAGCTGACAAGACTTGTAAATACTCGGCATATTGACATGTATTTGCTGATTGTATTGAGGATTATTCTGATTTTCAGAATCTGTTTAAACTTGGGGAAAATGTTCGTACACTTTAGTGGATGATTATGGACCAAAAAAAAATATTAAAGGTAAATCATACACAATTTGATAAAGGACATGAAATGAGATAAGGCTTTTTGATTCCAGGACTTTTCCAAACATAAATTATTCATCTACAAGAAAAAAAATCCAACCGCACACAGAGATATCATTAAATACATCATGTACATACAGTACATGCAAGATGATGCGTACTGTATATGTTCGCTTCAAAAGAACGACACCGAAAGCATCTTGAATATGTTCATGCTGAACTTGTATTTGTTTATAAGATTTTGACCAAAGAAAATATACAGTATTAGTATGAATTTTAATGTCTTGAACTTTATTTCTCTAATTTTATTGGCAGATCATTTTTGCTTCTTTCTAGAAATGCTATTACAAGTAGAAATGTTTTAAATACAGTCAACTTTTTCTAGTATTTCCTTTTGTATTTTGATGCATTTATTATTATTATTATTATTATTATTATTATTACTGTATTACTTTATCACACTCTCTTATTCCTGGACTTTTCACATTTTACCGAAATGTATGGTGATTGAGGTGTAGACAAACATTTTTGTGTTGGAAACCATCTGAATACCAACACAGATAAGAAAGAATCCCGCGGAAAGGATTCAGCGGAAAGGATTCCAGGATGTCTTGATGTTAAAACTGTGCTAAGTGATTCTTTCTCACTCTGCACCTGTTGTGGTGCTTAAATTATATCCAAGTTGTACTGTAAGTAAAAATGCATTCAATCCCTTCCTCTCTGAAATCCTCCTCGCTGTCTTCTGTCGGGCTTTTCACCTCTTTCCTCTACCAGCTTCCAGGTATCGAAAAAGATGTTTATTTTATTATTTTTTTTTAATGGAAAAAAACTGTTGTTGTTTTCCTCCTCCAGCTAACACCTGCATATGAGCCCTGCTTCTTAACCTGGGTTTCCAGAGTTCCTCTATCTATCTCCATCCCCCCATCTCCCTTAATTATTCCATTCCCTTTGAGTTTCCCTCTGGCTTTGCTGCTGGTTTTAGACTCTTTCTTTACAAAAATCCCAATTTATCTTGAGTGCTCCTTGTCAAGTTTTCTTTCATAGACCTACAAACTAACTATAGTATTGCCTAAACTACCTTATGGACCTTATTCTAGGTAAATTGCTCATGCTTAAGAAGCCATACATCTTACCCAGCTGCTTAGCAGTAGTGTTCTCAAATGTAGTACCTTATGTCAAAACTACAAATCCATCTCTACCATTGAACACACCAAAAGTTTTGCTTGCTGTGGGAGGAAATCTATACGTTTAAACATTGGTTCCTCAGGGGTTCCTAGGAAGGATTCTTAAAGAGGATCCACAAATGTAGAAAACTTTTGTCAAGGACCACTGAAGCTGAAGAACCCTGGATGCTCTCGCATTGGGTTCTTAGGCAGGTGAGAACACGGCAGTCACAAAACAACAGCGCTTCAGCTGGTTGTTCTTGGTCCCGTTGCAAACAACTCTAGCACAGTTCAGTCGCAATGACAATTGACAATTAGACTCTGAATCTACTTAAGTGCATGGAGTGAATCATATATCCCATGGGTTTTGAGTTGAAGCACATTTTTCTTCTGATCACCATGCTCAGATGATTGTTCTGATTTCCACATGCACTTAGTGATGATTTGTTTACCTTTTGGTGAACACCAAACACCAAACGAATAAAAATTTTCAAATTTCACTCCCTTATATTTTATCATCATTATAATCTTGAAGACAGGACATCATGTCAAAACTACATGACTGCTATTGGTGGAAATTTTACATTTGAAGGCATCTACACTTTTAAACATTGGTTCCTCAAAGGTTCCTAGTAAGGACCCTTAAAGAGGATCTACTTTTGTAGGAACTTTGGTAAAGAAATACTGAAGCTGAACAACCTTGGATGCTCTCAGATCCTTTATGTTTTATCCTTATAATAATCATCTTCAAATTCCCAAAGCAGTTCCATCAGCTATGAATTAAACTCAAGTAAGCATGACTGTTATTGCAAAACACCTGTTGCTACCTTCTGGCTTGTATTTAGCATTTTATGGAAGTTAAAGTGTTCCTCTAAACCAGCATCAAATTAAAAGATCACAGTTTTTACCCAGACGAAACCTCAACACTCAGACCTTGCCCCAGAAAAAAAATCCCCAGAACCTCTAGCACACATGCATGGAAAAATTCCTCTCTTTCTGTCTCTGTCTCTCTCTCTCTGTCTCTCTCTCTCTCTCTCTGTCTGTCTTTCCTCTGACCCCTGCTCTTGCATGCCCGGTCCTCTTTTGTAGGGAAAAAGAGAGAAATGTATGAGCATCCTGTCTACTGCTTGGCGTCACAAGTGATGGATTTAACCATTCGTGAGTACCTGCCCTCATCCTCCACCAGTCCTTTTCTCACGCCTTTCCTCATCACTGTCAGCACCTCACCTGGCTTTTCCACACTCCAACCCTCTGACCAATAACATCCTGTCACTCTTTTTGCTTGCCTTTTTTTTTCTCGGAAAAAAAAACAAAACAACAACAACAACAAAACAAAAGTCTGCTTGTCTGGCTGAGTCGAGCATCAAACATTCAGCCAGTCAGTCTGTCCAGCTCCATCAGCCTCCCATGTTTGTTTGGATCTTCTGGCGCTATATCTGTTGGCTTTTCTTTCCGTTTCTTGTTTCTTTTTTTGGTTCCTCTTGCTGACTCGTGCGTTTCCTGTCTGTTGCGATTTGAATGCATTTTTACTTTTGCTTCTGTTCTTTTGACTTCCTTCTTTCGCACCTCAGCCATGTCACAAGCTTTTCGACAGAGGCCAGGTACTGTACGAAACCTGCATACTGGTTCACCCAGGGAACTGAAGTAGGAGAACTAGGGGTTTTTATATAAATTTAATGACTGTACGTTGGGTCTGTCTGTCTGTCTGTCTGTCTGTCTGTTCAAACCATGACTACGGTTGCGTTTATTGTTTATGTGTTCACTGTCTACCGTTTGATATCACTGTCTCACATCGATACACTAATGTCGTTGGGTGTCACAATGTCTTTTTTGTATTTTCACCTGTGAAAAGCACCATGGGTCAAGTTTTGTCTGCAGACGATTTTCTGCTCTTTCTCTGTCATTCGGTCTGTCCTCTTTCTCGCTGTCTGTCTTTCTTATCTTCCGACTTTAGCCTCAGAACATGGATACGGCAGCTGACTTTTCTTCCTTTTCTTCTCCTTTTCCTACCCTTTTCCTCCCCTCCTTCTCTCTTTGTTCTCTAGTTGAGAAATCTCAGAAGGATCAGGTGACGGATCCAGGTTAACCCTTTTGTTTACCTAATTAATAAAAAAATAATAATAAAGAGCATTCCCTGTCCAGACTCAGACATAACCACCTCACAGCGTTGCTCGAGCGCTGCCTGAAAAAGCCACAGCAATGCTGCGACGGTGTTATGCTAACCTCCGCTAGTTCGCCATCTTTACATGTTTCCAGCTAGAGTGAAATCATATCTGCAGAGAGGGAATGACTTGAGCCATGATTACTACTGCTTCATCATTTTAACTTGAACATGTACTGAACAGCCCTGCCATGAAAACATATGTAAGATTGTAAAAGACAGTAATGATACAGTACTGTAAAAATTTTATTTATAAGTATTGCCCCACCCACTTGGTTTTCCAAAAAGCAGAGCCAAGCAGTTGAGGGGGGGGGGGGGGGGGTGAATACTTGATTCACAGCACTGTATTATATACTACATTAAATATACCCAGGCTGTAACAAATAAAGTCTACATCAAACATGTAGAATTAAATCATATCTCCTGTGCATTCCTTACAAAGAAAAAAGGAAGATGCCTTTGCGTGGTCTGCAAATTGGGTCATTTTATTTATCGTTCATATTCACGTCACTTTACGCAAGAAGTAGATCTGCAAGAAATCTGCTTCTTCATCACCCCCTCTATGTTGTGTGTGAAATACCTGATTTGGTACAGCAAGGCATTTCCTCTGCCCTACAGGTCCGAAGGTGTCTTTGTACTACGGATCTCGCTTCTTTCGCTTTAACCCTTTAAACCAGAACCGGTTCCGTCTACAATCTGACTGAGTGTTATTTACAAAGTCAGATGGATGGTTAAAGGGTTAACTGGAAAGTCGGCAGTTTGTGGAGTGTGTCCTGTGATGAAGACTCATTGGCTGAGAAGAGTGAGAGGATGTATCAGTTATATCATTGTTCTTAGCCAAAGTGGAAACTAGAATCTTCTGTTAATTCCATTTAATTCTAGCACAACTGGATCAAACAACACAGTCCCTAAGATGTGTGATGCATAAATGTGTAAATTCACCAGCCAGTTGAATAGGAACACAAAATCCAGCAGTGTGATCCATAACATTATGCAGTTACAGGTCAAGACAGTCAGATAATCTCAATAATCAGAAACGGAGGACAATGTGATATCGGTAACTTTTTGACTATTTCAGAAATATTTAAGACACACTTTAAACATTCTCTAGACACTGCAAACACTGGTTCAAGCAGTCAAAGAGGCTCTTGCGACTCAAATAACAACTCTTTACACCCATGTTAAGCTGAAAAGCATCTCAGCACGTGAATTCTTATGGCAGATGAGCTTCAATCTCAGAAGACCACACTGGGTTCCACTTCTGCCAATCAAGAACAGGACTCTGCACAGATCAAGACTGGAAAAAGGCCAGATGATGCTTCGTTTCCCTAAACTCTGAAAGTAAAAGAAATCTACTAATCATCAGAATGACATCAGACATCAGAAATGACTCGGAATATTTTTTTTCCTCAGCTCAAACTCTCGACCTGTAACTGCACGAGTCTATGCGTCGTGCTGCCGACACATGACCGGCTGATCGGATAATTTCACGAACGAGCATGTGTATAGGTGTTCCTTTTAAATTCCTTGTAATCACTCTTCTCAGTCAATACCCCGGTCTGATTATCATGTTAACTGTCATTAACCTCAGTGTTCATTAATGTCGATTTATTTCGCAAAACCATCTCCATGACGTTGGATCTCATTCAATGGAACGTTCCCATGATCTTCTGTGTCTTATGTGTAAACATTCTGCTAAAAAAAGATTCATCATTAATATTAACCTTAAAATTCCCTCAAACATATTTCATGTCAGCAGTGAGAATAAGATGAAAACCTCAGGCCTTTAGAGAGCATTCTTAGAGAGAAACAGAGAGTCACGAGATTAGCGAGTACGGCTTCCTGCACGTGCTGGGCATTCTGCATGATAACTGTAACATACTTTCTTATTTTTCTTTGCTTTAATTTGATTCATTGCACTTGCATTCTTCTTACTGGAAAAAAAAATCTGAGAAAAGAGCAAAGTATAAAGTGCTATGATAAAAGATAATTAGTTCAGATTTTCAGCTTTTTAAATTACCTCAAGAGTCTAGTTGATAAAATTAACCCTTTTCTGCATTTTTATACATCAAACTTAATATTGCATGTGATATTTAAGAAAATTTCATCTTTAATACTGAATACTGAAATTTAGTAATAAATAAATAAATAAATAAATAAGACACTAAGACAATTATTCTATATCTGGCATAAAATATGTTTCGAATAATTTTTTGTGTAGAAAATTTGGACAAGTTTAACAATGTCATATACCCAAGACCGGAAACGGTGCATGAAAGGGTTAATGCATTTTGCAATTTTAAACAATAAATCGCTCACTGCTTGTCTTTCAGAACTTCTTCAATTTTAAAGAAATATTACCTGTGTAAATTATATTGTTTTCCTTATTTAATGTTATCAGCGTTATTAAGTAGCCAGAAAGAAGGTTTTATGCCCGTGTGTGTGCATGTGTGTGTTATGTCTGTGTCCATTTAACAATTTTGCCCTTGTGCCTCAGAGAATGTAGGCCGTTTAGTTACACCTGCCAAAAAACTGGAGGACACTCTCCGGCTGGCCGAGCTGGTCATCGAGGTGCTGCAGCAGAACGAGGAGCATCACGCAGAGGTGAACTTCACACAAAACATGTGCAGTGTCTCACACACACTATAGCATTACATTATTTAGAGTCATAGGAGTGCACAAACTTATGCACACACACACAGGATGTCACTCGATCCAGCACAGTACTGGTGTAGAATGAAAGATAATTCTATAAAAGTGGGTTTCTGGGATTTTCTGAAGTTTCTGGAAAACTTTCCTCAAGGATAATTGTTGAAGGACTTAAAGTTAAAGTCATGACACTTTTTTGCTATCAAGCTAAAGGAAAATATTATATTTGTTTAATCGTAAAATTAGCCAAATTTTATTTTTGACTTTGCCTTATAAAAGAAGCACAAGACTGAGACTGGCTTACAAATAATCAGTTAACTAAGGACAAACTGAAAGAGATTGTTTAAACAAATTAGCGAGAAGCTAGCAGCTGTGTTTGCACAGAAGGTGTTTTTTTATTCAATAAACTTATTTATTTAAACAAATACTCTAGTAAATCTTTCACTTTTTAATATTTGAAACCCTTATGTTTACATTAGGTAAAATTAAAATTAACGCTTAAATTTACACATAGGGTAAGAAATGAGCTAAGCATTAGCCACGACTGACAAACAGCTCTGTTCCTAATCTCTGATGTTAGCTAGCATTACACTGTACATGTAGTAACTCTGAGCACACAAACTAGCTTTAATTTTTTTATATACAGTGGTGTGAAAAACTATTTGCCCCCCTCCTGATTTCTTATTCTTTTGCATGTTTGTAACACAAAATGTTTCTGATCATCAAACACATTTAACTATTAGTCAAAGATAACACAAGTAAACACAAAATGCAGTTTTTAAATGAGGGGTTTTATTATTTAGGGAGAAAAAAGATCCAAACCTACATGGCCCTGTGTGAAAAAGTAATTGCCCCCTGAACCTAATAACTGGTTGGGCCACCCTTAGCAGCAATAACTGCAATCAAGCGTTTGCGATAACTTGCAACGAGTCTTTTACAGCGCTCTGGAGGAATTTTGGCCCACTCATCTTTTCCGAATTGTTGTAATTCAGCTTTATTTGAGGGGTTTCTAGCATGAACCGCCTTTTTAAGGTCATGCCACAACATCTCAATAGGATTCAGGTCAGGACTTTGACTAGGCCACTCCAAAGTCTTCATTTTGTTTTTCTTCAGCCATTCAGAGGTGGATTTGCTGGTGTGTTTTGGGTCATTGTCCTGCTGCAGCACCCAAGATCGCTTCAGCTTGAGTTGACGAACAGATGGCCGGACATTCTCCTTCAGGATTTTTTGGTAGACAGTAGAATTCATGGTTCCATCTATCACAGCAAGCCTTCCAGGTCCTGAAGCAGCAAAACAACCCCAGACCATCACACTACCACCACCATATTTTACTGTTGGTATGATGTTCTTTTTCTGAAATGCTGTGTTACTTTTACGGCAGATGTAACGGGACACGCACCTTCCAAAAAGTTCAACTTTTGTCTTGTCGGTCCACAAGGTATTTTCCCAAAAGTCTTGGCAATCATTGAGATGTTTTTTAGCAAAATTGAGACGAGCCTTAATGTTCTTTTTGCTTAAAAGTGGTTTGCGCCTTGGAAATCTGCCATGCAGGCCATTTTTGCCCAGTCTCTTTCTTATGGTGGAGTCGTGAACACTGACCTTAATTGAGGCAAGTGAGGCCTGCAGTTCTTTAGATGTTGTCCTGGGGTCTTTTGTGCCCTCTCGGATGAGTTGTTTCTGCGCTCTTGGGGTAATTTTGGTCGGCCGGCCGCTCCTGGGAAGGTTCACCACTGTTCCATGTTTTTGCCATTTGTGGATAATGGCTCTCACTGTGGTTCGCTGGAGTCCCAAAGCTTTAGAAATGGCTTTATAACCTTTACCGTCTGATAGATCTCAATTACTTTTGTTCTCATTTGTTCCTGAATTTCTTTGGATCTTGGCATGATGTCTAGCTTTTGAGGTGCTTTTGGTCTACTTCTCTGTGTCAGGTAGCTCCTATTTAAGTGATTTCTTGATTGAAACAGGTGTGGCAGTAATCAGGCCTGGGGGTGACTACAGAAATTGAACTCAGGTGTGATAAACCACAGTTAAGTTATTTTTTAACAAGGGGGGCAATCACTTTTTCACACAGGGCCATGTAGATTTGGAGTTTTTTTTCTCCCTTAATAACGTAAACCTTCATTTAAAAACTGCATTTTGTGTTCAATTATGTTATCTTTGACTAATAGTTAACGGTTTTTGATTAGCAGAAACATTTAAGTGTGACAAACATGCAAAAGAATAAGAAATCAGGAAGGGGGCAAATAGTTTTTCACACCACTGTATATAAATATAAAGATTACAAAGCAATGTTAACAAATTTAAATCCTTGAAGTTGTTTGATGCTAAAATATGAAAGGTGGTAATCTGTGATAAAGACATTTTTATTTCATGGATGTATAGGCTGGACCTAAAGATGTATTTGGCTTATATTTAACCTCGAAGAATAACAATACATGATACGATGATTAAATATTTATAAAGTTTAAACAAGTTTAGTGCATGTTATATCTCGTCAAAATAAATGCGTTTAAATATATAAGTATATCTTTATTTAAACTTATTTCTTTTATAAGTAAAAGAAAGTTTTTTTTAAATATACTTTTTTATCTGTGTGAAAAAGTATCCAAAAAAAAGTTTATTTGGTTAATACTAGTACTAATACTAGTACTGTACTAGTAAATGCTGAGCTAAATTTGTACTTGATTTGTTTTTTTACTTTTTTATCATGATTTTAACACACTTTGAATTAGCATAAATTACTTACGGTTTAATGCGAACACCACAAGTCATGCACAAAGCTGTAACTTTTACATTATATTTTGAAAATGCACTGATTTAATATCCTTACAGTCCAGTTATCCAAACTGTACTTGGTTACTTTTCTACCTATGCAACAACAAGAAAATTCAGAAAATTTTTTGTTGTTGCCATTAATTGTTGCCAGCGCATACTGTACATGTAATAAATTTGCTTGATGCAAAGTGTTTTCATCCGCAACTTGGCCAATTAATGAACTTCAGCGTAGAAAATCAGTATTCAACATGGCTTTTGAAAAAATTAAAAAAGCCTTCTTTTGTAGAAATATTCTTTTGCTTTCCTGAGTTCCTGAAAATTTTCTCGATCCTAGAAAGTCAATACACAATGAACATTTAAATTTATAGTCTTTACACTGATTTTCTCACTTGATTGCTTAATTTTCATCAAATGCAAAATGATTTCCCAAACAGATGCTAAATTTGTGTATGTCTGGTAAGTTTTTTTTTAGCGCTCAATATCTTAACCCACAGCTACATGCTTACTTTAAGAGAACAATGAAACCTGTGATGTTTAAATGTTTCTGGATGTTAGAAATCAATGCTGTAAAACTAGTTAAACTACAGTGAGACCAAAGTCCTGAAAGTCTATCGCACTTTTAACACTTTAAAAATGTTGGTAATTTAATTATATGAAATTAAAAGATACAGTAACAGCCAGAACGGCAGCTGAGCTGTGTCATGGACCTTCAGGAGCATTCACAGTCTGGATGATTGATGATAAATCTACAACGGATTAAAAAAATGAACCCATCATATTATTATTTTTAATTATATCTTTTTTTTTTTTTTTTTTAATCAAAAATGGATCTAGAGTGAGAATGTATGTTTACTGAAATATTAATAAGCAATCATCGTCATTATTTCCACTTTTTGGGAAAGACTGCAGGTCTGATATGATGCTCCAGAAAGAAACTCATGTTCTCCTAAATCTTCTAACATTTTTGAGTTTGGGGTGCATGAAAAAATAGTAATGAGATACTTTTGGTGGAATCAAACAACAGAAGAGCATCATTTATTCACACTTTTCCACTCGTGAAAAAATTTGTGCTCCCATTTTTTGCTTTTAGGGGTGAGATGGTATGTCGATTTGGTAGTATATATGCTTAGACAAAATAGCCAAAATAATAATAATAATAATAATAATAAGCTCAAATAAAAACGTGTTAGTGTTCTCCATGGACCCTTATTCTATTTAAAGTGTACCATGCTAAGTTGTTCAGATTACAGCTGTAGAAAGTGCAAATAATGACATTTCTGTTTTATTTTATATAGTTTTTTTGCTTGAATTTGATTCGATTTGTTTAAATTTATATATATTCTTTTATTGTACTTGTTTTATTTATTTATTTTTTGTTTGTATTTTAGTTTTTCTTTTGATTGGCTTACATTATTTCCTTATTTTCTGTTTTTATTAGATTGTATTTGTTCTTTAAATAACAGATTTCAATTAATTTGTTTGTTCACATTTGTTCTTAGCAAATTTTCTAAATCTATTTATTTAATTTGCTGTTAACATACCATAAATTATAATGGAATGTTACAGAGTACTAAACTATTATATGAGGCAAAACATCATGTTATTTAACCGTTATTTGAATAATAATAATTTAAAAAATAGTAATAATAAATTTACCTCATTACTCAAACGGCTGAACACTGCTTAATACTAAAAGTCGAATGGCTAACGATGGGCTTTCATACTGTTTCACCCCTAATAGCTTTAATCCTCATTATTTTTGGGAACTGCCTTTAGTGGGAGAAGATAAAGAAGCACTTCAATCCCGAACATGATTGCTAGTTTGTGATGAATTACCGAGCTGATCAGTAACCTTCACTGTGTTCTCTCGCTGTTTGTCGGGGTTGCCTGGACACGTACGAAAGGGTAAAGAGGTATGTTAAAAGGTCTGAGAAGAGTCCCCAAACCTTTTCTGCTTAACCCATCTCCTCCTCTGCATGCCCAGTACTATACTTGCCTAGGCTTGGACGAAGGGTTGTATACTCACCCTCCTCTCCTTTACCCCTCTTTCTCCCGACCCTATCCTCTTCTTTATAAAAGTTATTCTTTTATATTGTATTCTGGGGCATTAACTAAACTGCTTGTGTGGGCTCGGGTGCCAGACGGATGGCTGCTTCTGCTGTGCGGAAGCAGCTCCCGGCGAGCCCTGAAAATGAAACCGAGCTCATTTTCATAGACGTCGTCTTGCACAAGCCTTCCAATGCCCTACCCTTAGACAGTAAAATTGTAAGTGTTGAATTCTCGTCCTGTAATCAATCCTAGTGCCACAGTAACGTTTAAAAATATTATTCTTCAGGAGCGAAATCAACACTGCAGATTTTACCGTGATCTTCTGCTCCAACCTGGTGCAGCCCACCACCATGATGTGCCATGTCCCAGTACTAACTCTCGATCGAGCTTATTTATTGACTCCCATGCACCAGGTGATCAGCAGACCACACTCTTGTTGGTGTTGAATTTTTTTTTTCTTCTTGCAAAGCCTCTAGAAGTAACGCCTTACATATAGATAATTGCTTACAAAACCCTATTATTTCCGACATGTTATTATTTTTTTTGCAAGACATGTCGTGACAGCAGAGCGTTCTTATCAGCAGCAGAACGATCTCGGGTCATGCCTTCTGACCAGAACAACATGCAATTAGATTCAGATGTGTTCGTTTTCAAAATGAGATACAATTCTGATTATCGGAGCAGGAGACTGAATCTGCTGCATGATGGGAACCTTTCTGAGTCAAAGGGCACTTCTCCGGGTGCATGCACGTACACATTGACATCAGCAAAGAAGTGTCTCAGCATTTCACTGTTGTCTCTTTTACTCTGGGAGAAGCATGTACGGTGTGTTTAAACCGTTGACACTTTTAATTCGAAAGGAGACTACGCATCCCTCACTCTTCTGAGATCTCACTCTCGGTCTCTTCTAACAGAAGACATGTCTCTGTGTGTGTGTGTGTGTGTGTGTGTGTGTGTGTGTGTGTGTGTGTGTGTGTGTGTGTGTGTGTGTGTGTGTGTGTGTTAATGCCTGAAGCTGTGACTGCCTGTGTTATATCTGTGTCAAAGCTGTCATAGGTCTACAGGGATTAATAAAATATGGCATAACAAAGTGAGACATTGAGGCTGTTTATAGATCTTTGGAGACTGATGGCATGTAACGATCCCTTTTTGTTTTGTTTTTTGTTTTAAGCATGCTGTTATAAGAAAATAATATTTACAGGATTATTATCTTATAACAGAATATCGCCAAGTGCTTTATTCCTTACTAAACGCCTGCTAATCATACATACACCATCATACGTCATACCCTTCGCAGGCGTTCGCATGGTGGTCTGACCTCATGGTGGAGCACGCAGAGACGTTTCTGTCCCTCTACGCGGTGGACATGGATGCAGCGCTGGAAGTCCAACCTCCAGACAGTTGGGACAGTTTTCCTCTCTTTCAGCTGCTCAATGACTACTTGCGGCTCGACTGTAAGAACTCTAAATATTCCGGTCAGTTTGAAACTATTCTTTTTTTTTTCTATTTATTGTGGAATGAATGAATGGTACAAAGACAAAGTTGTGGAAAAGTCTCAATCTCGATTTAGTTTTAACCTTATTTAACCTTAATGTGAGACAGGGTACATCTGTGCAGTTGAGGATTAAGAGTTTTGCTCAAGCATGTGATTGGGATTGAACTCATGTCCTTCTATCCAATAGCCGTTGACAGGAGTGACAATAATGGATTTAATGTCACAACCTTGTGGAAAGTTTTTGTAACTTAATGCTTTATATTATATTTGAATAGCTCCTTGGTCTTGTTGTTTAGAACCTTCCAGGAATTTAATAATATATAATATTTATATTAAAATCTCAAAACATCAAAGTGGACAAGATCTCAATACATCTAAATCTAACTAATAATGTGAATTCTGAAGGAACTGAAGGACCTGGTCACACCAGGACCAACATTTCAACGTTATAGAGCTTGGTATGAAAGGGCGTGAATACTTACACCATCACAACTTCTCCATTTATTCTTTGTAAAGAATTCAACTATAGTAGAGTGCAAAAGTCTTGAGGTACCCACATTTCTTCATATTAAATGATGTAGATTAAATAAAATAAATGTGAACCATTGTTTTACTGTGAGAGGCTGTAAAGTGCCTAAAGATACAATTTGAAAATTGGTTGTTTGTGTAACAACTTCAGCAGCGACCTCATTTCCCCTCTCGTCTGTTCCAAATACTCAGCATATTCAGCATCACCAGTATACTAATCACCAGCCTGAGCATCTGTTCATCATCTGCACCTGTTTCATGCATAAAGTTAGATGTTTTTTTAAAAAAAATGATTTTAATGATTAAGTTGTAGGTCACTGTGTGGCTTAACAAACAAACAAACAAAAAACATTCCTCAGGTATGGTCAGGTCAGGTACAGGGACTGGACTGACAATAACAAGCAAACATTTGCCAAAAATGAAAGTGAAAAAGTCCTTCAAGGAGAACTATTTAAAAAAACTACAGTAAAATACAAGAAAGTCTTTATTTTTGTAAGTAAGACATGAAGAAATGAGAGCTGGCTAGAGACTTGTTGCACAGTACTGTAGCATTAAAATACAGACACTTGTTTTTTCTAATTAGGTCTACTACAGTTCCATACTTTCTAAAAGGGAAGGCTCAAGGGGGTGAATACTTAGAAAGTCTCCATTTGTTGTTTTTAAGCAAATTAACTGAACTACCTTTATTTTTCCACTCTCTGGATTCTCTTCTTTTTTTTTTTACATTCATGCCATAAAATCCCAATTACATCTGTTTCATTTCTACACTACAAAATGGAAACGTTCAGGAGAGGGTGAATACTTATGCAATGCATGAAAGCCAGTGGTAAACTATCGAATTAAAAATGAAATGCCAAATGGACTGGTTAACTCTGTCATGTGTGGTGTTAATAATAGCTCCTACGTTAATGGCGGACGTGGTGTAGGAGAGCACGGACGCCTGGAGGCCATCTTACATCACTAATGAACTGGAGCAAACAGGGAGCTGTCCGTGGTGCTGAGTGCGGCCGCTTCATCCACTCTAGTGCGCTAATTATAACGGCAGCATTTTTGCACAGCTTGACAGGTTGTTGTCTGGTAACGTGTTCTCAATAAGGAAATAGTGCGACGAGAAAACAAGAGGGGGAAGGATTTGTTTCTTTTCCGAGCTCGTTTTTACAAAACTCAGTTGTGCAAACAAGTAAGTAAGCTGGGGTCGAGCAGCGATCGAACGTGAAAGAAGGAAAAAAAATATGGATATGTAGGATAAAAAAAACAACAAATTACAATTTACACAACACCTACAGTACCTATATGGGGCTTTACCTCAAAAACTGGGTTAATGTACAGCTCTGGAAAAAAATTTAAGACCACTGCAAAGTAATCAGTTTCTTATGTTTTTTTTTTTTTTTTTTTTTACAGGTGCATGTGTTGGTCAGATGTTGGCTTTGTTTAATTTTTTTTTGCGAACTGCTGACAATATTTATCCTGAATTCAAAATATAACGATTGTTATTTAGAGTGTATATTTAAAGGAAATGACATCATCACAACACATCAAAACAACCCATGATCATGCAGTATTTGCAGAGATTTAATAACTCAAATAAAACAAAATGCAAATCATTTGTAAATAAATTGTGTTAATGCTTTGGCTAAATAACATTAATAAATCAGTATTTGGTGGAATAATAACCCGGATATGTAATTACAGCTTTCATGCGTTTTGGCTTGATCTCCACCAGTTTTTCACATTGCTGTTTGGTAACTTTATACCACTTTTTTTTTTTTTGGCAAAAAAGCAAATGGCTCAGCCTTACTTGAAGGTTTGTGGCTTTGATGACTTTCTAGTGTAAATTCCAGTGATCTCTTATTTTGTTCCAGAGCTGTACATTATAAAACATCAGGAGAAGTGCGTATGTCACTATTGATGAAGGAAGATAAACTGAGGCTTAGGTCACTTATAATAAAAATATAGGCTACTGCTTGTGTTCGATAAGTGTTACGGCATGACATAAAGTAATAAGTATTTTTATGACGGTGAATCAAAAATGATCTGCACTCCGGTTATATTAAAACCACTGCCTAATCAGCTCTTGTCTCCCCAGTCACTGTGATCATGTTACATCAGTTAATTTGTTACTTGTGATTTGCACGTAAGAAGTGCAGTGTGCCGTCATTATAATTTTTTTTGGTGGTCCGAGTGCTTACCTGGTGCTGAAACAACTCACGGAAGAGCATAAGCAGAAGCGTTTGGATATCTGCAAACAAAATTTGGTGAAAGTTTCTTAAAGAGAATCGTTACTGGTGACAAGACATGGATTCATCATATGGCACAATGGAAAAAAAGTAGTGTGAAACAAAAAGGAAAAAAATGAGGAAGGAAAAAATGTTGTCTCAATTCAGTACATACAAACATTCTCAAATTAAGGATTTGTTAGGTCACTGGGCTTAGCCTGTAGCAATTTTGGCTTAGTTTGTGTGCTACAAGGCAGGCATTAAACCAAGGCAGCGTTCGAGCTGCTAATGAGGACTAAAACAGAGCATCCTGGCTGTACGCTGGCGGACACACGGCCAAGTGGGCAACCGCTGCAACTGAAGTGGATAATTGGAAAAGAGCATTCAGGGGAAGGAAACAAACATAGCACCTACTGTGCATGATCGACCTTGAGTTAAAGAAGAGATGTGTGTGTGTGTGTGTGTGAGAGAGAGAGAGAGAGCTACAGTAGAGGGTTAGCACTTGTTTTCTGTTGTTTATTAAAAGGGTGATCCCTACTTCTTTCTAGATAACCTGTGTAACGGGAAATTCCACAAGCACCTTCAGGATCTCTACGCACCTCTAGTGGTGAGATACGTGGACCTGATGGAGTCCTCTATCGCACAGTCTATACACAGAGGCTTCGAGCGTGAGTCATGGGAACCTGTAAAGTAAGAAGCCCGCTTATGTTTATACTCTATGTCTTTCGTTTTTTCGTAAAAGATAAAACCGATGGATCAAATTAATATCTCACACTCATACTTTAGTAACATGTTTGTTCGGATGTCGCGCTCTTTCTCAGTTATTACATCCTCACGCTTACTTGAAACGTGTTTAAAGTCTACTTTCTGCTCGTTTTTTTTTTTTCTTCATATCAGTCTTAACATGCTCTCTTACTGTCCTTGTCATTTCCTGTCAATTGTTTGATCTGTTGGTTTTTTTGTAAAGTCACACTGTGCGATTTCATCTCACTTCACGCTGCCTCTTTATTATTTTTTTCTCCCCTTTCTGCTCATCCACAACATTCTTTCTTGTCTGTCTTGTCTTTTGTCACAGGAGTTTAACAAGTAATCTGCCCATTGTCAACCTTCCAATTGGGAACCTCCAAATGCCCAAAGTTCCAAATCTGCCGGTGTCAGTTAATCTGCCACCGGTGCAAATACCTCTCTTTTCCACCCCCAGCTGGATGACGGCCATATCGGATTCAGAGTGTGTAATGAGGGTTTTTTGATTTGTGCAAACGTGGCCTTGGGATAAAAACAATGTTCAAATGTTCAAAAGGACTAGAATCATTCAATTCAGATTATATCCTAAATAAATGTATATACTGCATTGATTCATGGCTTAAATACAATTTTATATCAATGTTTATTCCAAGGCCACAGCATGGGAACTTTAGTACTATAGAGATGGTTAAACGTTTATCTTTTTTTCCTGCTCCAAGCATACTTACGAAAAGCAATGTTATAATACAGTACATAAAAAGTTAGTTTTTTTTTTTTTACTCCAAATACATCCTTTTTCTTTCCTCCTTTAAGCTTTTACACACAGTGCATTTTTATTCTGTGGTTGTTGGTTGGATGTTGGGTTTCACTCTGTAGCACTATATTCATGCAAAAGGGGTTCTTCAGGGTTCAATTAGGGGTCCACTCTCTTTTTTCTGTTTTTCAGTACAAGTTATATTTCCAATGTTCGTAAAACTGATTATGGATAAATAATGCATTGTTTCGCTTATACACAGTGGTTCACTAATGATTAGAATGTTTAATTTATTTATTTATTTGTTGCAGTGAGATCTGAAGTTTAGCAACATTACGGCCATGACATGCAACCACTCATTCACTCATCACCTTCTTCTCTCTCTCTCTCTTTCTCATACTCTCTCTCTTTCTGCCATACATTTTTACTGTGAGTGAGCTTTTACTATAGAAACAAGAACAGAAACAACAATTTAATCAGACTCAAGGAATCAGGCTATATATCACACAACAAGAATCGTTTATAAAGCTAGGGAAGTCATTTGAATTAGACATTTATCACATTCATGAAAGTGTCTTGATTTTTGAAAATAATTCATACCTTACGTATTCTCCTGTGTGTATCTAAAATTACAAATAAAAGGACTAACACATGTAAACTTCGAAATTATCGATTTAGTCTCGTCCGCGCTGCCTTGTGAGTCGAGTTTCTGCTACCAGATCACATCTGGAGCAGCTGGACGAACTAGCTGCAAGAATTACTGTAGCATGAGATAGAATCGCTATTATTCCTGCTATGTTCCATCATTTATCTTTCACATATTAAAACTAATAGGATAAGTAGGTGACATCGCTGAACAGATGATAGATAGAGATGGAATGTACTGCATCTATAAGCTCAACATGCATGAACACTCCTTCCTTCAGTGCAAAGTTATCAGTCTGCTTGGTCTGGGGACAAAACAATGGTGTCTCTGGGTGTTTTTTTTCTCTCTGGTAGGTCAAGGGTTTGGGCATGGTGGTACATGGGCTATATTTGTAACTAGTGTATATTAATATAGTGTGTGTGTGTGTGGTATCCTGGAAAAACCTTTGTTAGAGGCATCGTTAGTCAGACTGAATGTTAATTCCCCCCATTCTATCATTTTCATGAAATATATTTTTGATTTCCTAAAATGGAGCTGTCACTAATGCTGTAACTGTAAAAAATAAAAAAAGTAAAAAATAAAAAAAAATTTTCATCTGGTTTGTCTGACAAGCTTTTTCCCAGACAACCACACATTTACCTTTGTATGCCTTCACTATCCTTCTGGTGGTGCTCTGTTCTCACTGTGTGTGTGTGTGTGTCTGTGTCTGTGTGTGTCGGGTTGTGTAGTAATGGTTCAGGGACGTCTGAGGACCTGTTCTGGAAGCTGGACGCTCTGCAGACGTTCATCAGAGACCTGCACTGGCCCGAGGAGGAGTTCGCGAAACACCTGGAGACGAGACTTAAACTCATGTCCAGCGACATGATCGAGTCGTGCGTGAAAAGGTCAGAAGTGCGGCGACTCTGTAGGCTGCTGTAGGCTCACAGTCGAACTCACACACTCTCTCTATTTCTCTCTGACTGCCTATGTGTGTTTGTCTGTCTGTCCGTCTGTCTCTGTCTCAGGACGAGGGTGGCGTTCGAAGTGAAGCTGCAGAAGAGCAGTCGGACTACAGACTTCCGCGTCCCTCAGTCCATCTGCACAATGTTTAATGTCATGGTGGACGCCAGAGCTCAGGCTGCCAAACTGTGTGCCATGGAGGTCGGCCAGGAGGTAGAACACACACACACACACACACACACACATTTATCTTCATGCTCTTCTTCTTTTATTCCATCTTTATTTCCTTCTTTCCTGTTTTCTTTTTCCCTTACTTCCTACTTTCCTTACTTGCTTCCGTTTTTTACCAAATTTTCCTTGATTTGTTTCTATTAATCCATCTTTTCTTGCTTCTTTCTGCCCTTTTTACATTTATTTGTTCATTCCCGTCTTCCTTCCTTCATTCGTCAAACTTTTCTCCAGTCTTTATTTTAATGATTTCTTTTACTTTATTATATTCTCCGGTCCTTTTCCTACTTTGTTTTCTTTTATGTACTCATCACTCCTGTTTTTTTTCCCCATTTTTAAATTCCTCTTTTTTGAAGTTTTCCTTATTTTTCCTTCTTCCTATTTCCTTCCCTCTGTTCTGTCTTTCCTTACACTAAGGACTCTCCTTCTGTTACCTTCAGTTGTGCACAAAGTGAGACATCAGTCATCGATATTTCCTTTTATTATCACTCTTTTTAAAAAAGTACGAGTATGGTTTTTAATCTTCTTCCAGTTGCGTAGTTTTATTTAGTTCGGATGTTTTTTTTAAATGAATATTCTGTACTTAGTATCACTTTCAGTTTAATCAAAGTTCTCACTTCCTGGTTTTCTTTGACTTCTGGAGTTTTCGCCCGTGACATGTGTCTCCTCCGTCTTTCCTTTCTTGTGAAAGTTTGTTAGAGAACGGGTAAGTGTGGCTAACAATTCAATTGAATTCTCACTCCCGGCTCCCAAATGTATAATTAGCGATGGTAGCAGTTTCCCCCGTTCCTCTGACACTCTGACGATTGTTTTGATTCCATTACCATATGTGATAGCTGCTTCTGAATATACATGTGTTAGAGCTGAGAGCCCTCGCATCGCCGCCACATCTCCAGACAGGTAATAATTATCTGAACTGAATTAATTACCCAGAAGCCCTCTTCACAGCGAGTGAGGAGACAAAGAGATATAGTTTACACGTTCCTCCCGCAAGGCCCATCAGCGTTTAAGGGCAGCGAGGGGGACGGCACGATCCTACGTCTCACCGTGTAGCGCATGCACTCTGGTGCAGTTGCATTAGCGTCCTTATCATGAATAATAATGGTGATGTCTCTCTGCAGCGACAGTATCACTCGCAAATCGACCACCTCATCGAGGAGACGGTGAAGGAGATGATTACTTTACTGGTGGCGAAGGTACAAAACAAACCCCGTCTGTAAACTTCAGTTGTCTTACACACATTACACCTTATCACCAACATTTAGAGGGTGAAAGACAGAAAGACAAATAAACAGATCGACTGATAGATAATCAGACAATATAGATAATATATATAGATATAGATAATGCATAGTTAAAATGACAAACAGATGAATGGATAGATAGAAAGATGGATGGTTAAATAGATGGAAAAACATACAGATGAATAGATAGATAGATAGATAGATAGATAGATGAAGTAACTCAATGGATGATGAATGGAAATACAGACAAAATTATACATAAATAGATAACATAGATGCATAGAATTATATATAAATAGATGATGGATGGACAACGATAAAATTTGATGTATGCAATAGATAGATAGAAACAATAAGTCCCCAACTTACGAACATTCAAGTTACAAATTTCTGTAGATATGAATGGATTACATTCATAGATGTGAACAAATCACGGAAGTTATATATATTTACAATGATAAAATGTCTGGTATATTGTATGTGTGTGTGTGGGAAGAAATGAGTCGGCCTCATCGGTTACAGTGAATCAGTCTGGGAGCACGACAAAAAAAAGTCTGTCCTGTAAAGCTGTCCTGAACACCAAACTGTTGTGTTCAGTTTTTAATGCTTTACATTGTATATTTGTGTTGAAGGTGTATAACACCCCTGTTTCCCCTACGTGGTTTCTGACTTGCGGGGGATGACCTTCTGCGAGGACCGACAAAAAATTTAACTTGTTAGATTTTTCGTGTGGAAAGATTCGAGACGTGATCATTACGGCAAAACTGCAAAAACTCACAGTGAATCAAGATAAACCGTCCTTACGACCACCACGCGAAGCCGTGCTGACTTTGCGTAGGTGACAGAGGTGCGAGACTCACTTTGTCTGACTTACGAATGAATCCGACTTACGAACGTGCTATAGAACGGAATAGAACTTAATAGATAGACAGGTAGACAGATACATTAATGGATAGACAGATGGATATCTACAGTAGATAAGTGGAAACAGCTAGATATATACATACAAACAGATGGACAGACAGAAGCATGGAACGATAGACAGACAGACAGACAGATATATACCGACAGATCGCCTCATTACTGACTGTTCATATGGAGAACGTGTTCTATTTGAAGTCCATGTGATCCATTGTGATTCCTGTGTGTTCCTCGTTTCCTCCTTTCCGCAGTTCGTGGTGATACTGGAGAGCGTTCTGGCCAAACTGTCCCGCTACGATGAGGGAACCCTCTTCTCCTCCTTCCTCTCGTTTACTGTAAGAACATTCACTGCATTTCTCTCACATTTCACACAATTTATGAAAAAAAAAAAAGACCAAGTAAAGACATGACACTGACCCGTGCGTGAACTTATTGCACAGGTTAAGTTTTTTATTCATTTGTTTATTCATTAATTTCTTCCTTCTTCCTTCCTTTATTTATTTATCTCATTTTTGCACAGGTTAAGCTTTTATTTTCCCTGCTTGTTCTGTTCATTTCATATTTACTTATTTGCTTGCTTGTTTGTTTTTCATCAGTTGACTAATTGAATATCTATCTATCTATCTGTCTGTCTGTCTGTCTGTCTGTCTGTCTGTCTGTTCACTCCTAATTTATTTTTCATTCCATTTAATTCATTGTTTGTTTTTCATCTGCATGTTTGTTAATGTATTTCATTTAATTCGTTCCTTCATCCTTCTACTTATTTATTGCTTCCTTCCATGGCATATTTAGGCAATTGATTTTTATAATTTTAATATTTTTATTATTATGTATTACTTCATTTACACACTTCGTTTGCTGTTTGTAAGCAGACTTCTATTATATAGATAAAAAATTTGAGACATAACTGTGAAAAGCTGTATGGATTTATGCACATAAGGAACATAGGAGCAGATCCAGGATCAGCTCAGTTGCTACATGTTCATACACCTATTTGAGCGGCTTAGGATCAGTCCATCATAACCATCCTCTCCCTCTCTCTCTCTCCCTCTGTTGCAGGTCAAAGCCGCCTCGAAATACGTGGACGTACCTGTGAGTGAGCTCTTCTCATCCAACACGAATGCTTTCCAAATACACCCATTAACTGTCATCACATCAGTACAGCTTATCGCTCCAGTGTGCATTAAGCTCATCCCTGTTAACGCTCGTGTTTGCTTTCCTGACTGATCACGGACTCGTTATTATGAGCTGACAGTCTGTTGGCAGCGGCGAGGTCTACAGATGGCCGTCTCTTACCTCCAAATGGCCATTCATATGCATGTGAGGAGAGCGGCATGGCCGGCTATGTGGCCCTCTTTCTCTCTCTTTTTCTTCATCTCTCTCTCTCTCTATCTCTCTCTCTCTTGCACGCTAACAGACAGTGCAATGTGTGTGTTGTGCAACAAAAGCGTGTGCCGTGGGGTCCGACTCGTTACATGCTGCATTCAGTATCGCATCACGCTGCTTCCTTTAACTGCCAACACGTTCAGGGCACAAAACAATTCCCGTCAATGCAGTCTCTCTCTCTTTGTGCCCTCGAGGTGAAAGAGCTTTGTGTTTCCATGGTAATTGTTTGCTTAATGCAGAAAATAAAATTACATATGAAAAAAAAAAAAACACACACACAGAGTGCTCATTTGCACCCTCGAAAGTATCTTCCGAGGTGCGAAGTAAGTTCAATTTGCAGCGACTGTCAATTACCAATTCTGATGACCTTCTGATGCCCGCTGGCAGAACGAAGACTTTTCATTTAGCATGCAGACGAAGCAAACAAAAGAGTTCACCATCTTGCGTTATCCTCGGTTCTCTTAGCACTCCGGCAGTCGGATTCTCTCCATAATTGCAAATACTACTTTGTTCATTTTTTTTCACAGATCATGACAGCTCATTTAACTGAACCCAAACACCTGTTATAATTACTATTATTGTTATTATTATATTAAATCTGTTTATTTATATCCCTTTCTGTGTGTGTGTGTGTGTGTGTGTGTGTGTGTGTGTGTGTGCTTTGCAGAAACCCGGCATGGATGTAGCCGACGCCTACGTGACGTTCGTCCGCCACTCTCAGGACATGTTGCGGGATAAGGTCAATGAGGAGATGTACATAGAAAGATTATTTGATGTAAGTAAATGCTGCTTTGTCTCCTCCTCAGGAAAAGCACAAAAAAAAATTATAATAATAACAAAAGCAAGGAGGAGGTCGTGTAAAATGTGACATGGCAACCAGCTAGGAGGGATAGGTCACGTTTTGAGACCTACGTCTTCCTCTCCTTCTTCTTCCTCTTTACCCCCTTTTACTTTAAAGCTGCCTTTTTAAGTGTCTCTTTGCCCTTTGACTGAGTCTTCACCTTTTTTCCCCCCTCTCTCTTTCGCTCTATGTGCTCTTACGGCTCTGTTCGCTCTTTGACCCTTTTCTCTCTGGTGTGCTGCTCTTTGGAAAGAAAGAAAGAAAGAAAGAAAGAAAAAGCAAGCTGCTGTAATTTTGCTCTTTGCTCCTTTCTGCATTCGCCTTTCAGTGACGTGTTTTTGGGGGAAATTGAAAAAAAAATAAAAACTTATAGTGTAAAGCCTTAAACAGGATTACGAATATGACGTGATCTTTAGATGAATTATTGTTATAAGTATGATTTAGAGCAAGAATTTCTCTACTCACCCTAAGTGTAGTTATTCATCCTGATGGATGACGTTCGGTTCTTTAGCTTTGTACTGGAGCTCCGGAGTACAAGAAATTATCAACATAAAATAAAATGGTCTGGAAATCATTCCTATTTTCTCACAAATTCCCAGCCACAAGCCAGACGCACGCTTCTGCCGAGACACCTCAGCAGCAAAGAAAAGCGCCATCAGCCCTCTTCCACATACACCAGCTCGCAGCAGGCTAACGATCAAAACTAATCTCGCTTCGACTGACAGGCTTGAAAGAGAGAGAGAATACTATCTGTTTTTTTTTCCTCTTTTGGATCCTGGCCACATATGGAAATATCAGTAAATCCTAAAATCTATGGTCTATGATTTTTTACTTCCTACACAGACACTGGAGACTCCTGGAAAGTAAAAAGCTACAGTATGTATTGTTGCTTTTCACAGCTGAAGCAGATCAGTCACAAACAAAAATTAAAGGCTGTTTAAGTTAAGTTCAGCCTTTATTCATCACATACACATTACTGGACTGTGAAATTCTTGGCAACCTGGCCAAAACACTAGTGATGGGTCGTTCATGGGTCGATTAATTCTTTTTTTTTTTTAATGAGTCTTTAACGTGATGCAGAAGAATGAGTAGTCTCGGATTGATTCGTTCGTTTTCTATTAGGCGCGCACGCGCAAAGCATCGCAAAACCTCCGTAGGTTATGTACAGGAAACAGAAATGAGTCGTTACCTTTGAGTCTTTTGGTCCGAATCGTTCGTTCTTTTGTCACGTGACTCCCATAGACGCTATGTGGTGCAATCGATTCAAAAGAACGAACGACTCGGACTGGAAGATATGAGAGGTGAGCTGCTCATTTTGTTTATCATAATATGTCCTTAACTGCACTGTAATATTTTCATTAATGGAACCATAGCCGAAATTTGTGTATGTAGACGTGCTATGTAACATTTTATTTTGTTTCTGATCAAAAGAGCGAAATTAACTAAATGATTAAAAAAAAAGATTCATTCATTTTGATGAACAAGATTCAAAGAACCGAGTCACTAAAATGATTCAAACTTCCCATCACTACAAAACACACGTTTGCTAGGTGTTATTGACCTTCCCCAGAACACATCTACTGTATTTCTAATCAGAATATCTTGATGGTATGATGTTCGTCTACTTGCTGTCATAAAGTGGTCCGAATGGATTTAAACGGGGAAGTTAACTGTATGCAATAAAGTAAAAAAGTACTTTTTCTGTTTAATTTGTATTCATTTATTTATTATATAAATAAGAGCATTGGACATTTCAATATCACCGGACAGATTTGGTAATTTATGCTAATTTATTACTTCCTGCTTTCCAGTGCACGTTATAGAAGGTGAAATGTTTCCAATGAAAAACAAACACTGTTATACATTGTGATGCATTTTTGTTCATGTCTGTAGATTAAAGAATTTGAGTTCCAGTGCAAGACTAAAGAAGGAAAGTTCTAACAAACACTAAATACTTCTGACGTGTCTAATAACATAAATATATACAAAATATAATTTGTAATCATTTAAGATCACTTATGTCAGTGGAGGATATACAGTTTTTGTCTTGATATTAGAATGACTAACGCTAGTCAAATACACAGAATTAATATTCTGAAAGGAAAGAACTGACCGGCGAAGAGAAAACTGTAGAATAACAATTGGTCAAGGGTTCTTCCTTCATTTTCCGGCTCTGGGCTAAATCTCTGCGTTAAGGAAAGACATGGTGAGGGAAAGAGAAAGAAACAGAGAAAGAGAAACCCTCCAGACCTGCAGCTTATTGTCTTAAAGGCTTAACGGAAGTGAAATAAAGAGGTAAACGAGGAGGGAGGGACGGAGGGGCGGGAAAGCGTCGAGAGCACCATCTGAAACGATGACCAGGGCACTTCCTCCTGCTCCTAACCCTTTGTCATGCATGTGGACCGGTTTGTCGGGTGCAGCCGTGTATACTTAAAAAGTTAAGAGCAGGGGAGCTGATCTGAGGTATGGATTTTAATAACGGTGCAAATGTATATAGACAGCTCTTTATTACTGTGGGTGAGAGTCTCTTGGCTGTGTTTTTATTAGGGATGCATCAATAAATGAGTGTTAATCAATCAGGAGCATCAATGAACAAATAATTTATTTTAAAACATTACTGAGTTTGTTTTCAATGAAGTGTATCTCTGTGAGTGTAGAGAAGAGGGGGGTTTACGTTTATCAGGGTGTTGTGATATATGTCTATCAGACATGATATAAACTATTATTTACTAAGATTTTAAAAACGTTCTAAATAAGTAAATAAATGCATCATTTTACAGATTAATAGATTCAATACAATTTTTATCATTATGAAATTTTTCCTGCCATAATTTATCAGGATATTAATAAGATTCAAGATTCAAGATTCAAGATTCAAAGAACTTTATTAATCCCAAAGGGAAATTGCTTATAACATAACATAACAAAATAACATATCATCACATCGGTCGACCGTGTTGCATAGAAGCTGTTGTTCGCACTTTTCCTTGCCTAGCCTGCGTTTGCTGCTGGCGATGAACTCCTCTTCGTTTTGAGTTTTACGATCACGATGTTTATCAGGTCTCGTAAGTGTCATCTGTTCATTAGTGCGACATCATACACTAGGATCAGTATCACATCAGATGCTTCTGTTTTTTTATTTATTTATTTTTTATAAGGTTGAGTAAACAAGCATGGCATCAGACTCATGTCTGAAAGCAGGATCATTATCGATGCATCCCTAATTTTGAAGCGTTCCTTCTGTGTTGAAACCCGTCTGAGGTTTACTCAACGGTCTGCTTCTCTTTATTCCACCCTGAACAGTATGTGTGGCATTCTAAAAAAGCTTATGTGTTGCAATGTGTGTGTGTGCAAAACGGGAAAAAAAAAAACTAGAAAAGAGAAATCACTCCTTATATTCCCATCCGTTCTTTGTTTCCCTCTCGCTGTGCCTGTCTCATTGCATTTCCTTTGTTTTGTTTTGTTTCTCCCCCACTCTCTCTCTCTCTCTCTCTCTCTCTCTGTGTCTCTCTCTCTCTCTTTTTCCTCTCCACCTGAATCAAAGTGGAACTTATCCTTCCTGTTGAGTTGTTTTTATCACATTATCTCGAGTGGCATGATTCAGAGTCGACTAATCTTCCTGTGTACATCTACTAGCATGACCCGCCTCCTTGGAGAATTCCCCCTCATACATGCATTCACAGACATCCAGCCATCTTCTCCACTCCAGTTCTCCACCCCATCTCATGCACACACCCCCCGGGCCCCCCCCCCCCCCGACCCCCAGATGGGTATGCAGGGCACACGTTTGGCTCCTTTCCCCACCTGCTGAAGTGGCTATACCAGCAGAGAGTGCAACAAACAGGCCAAGCAATCTAAAACACACACACACACACACACACATACACTAATATACATGCATGCACACACCTTCTCGATATGGCGGTGCCATATCACCAGCTTTCTTCTCAACATCTTCATATCATATTTATTTTTACTTTGATCATATCCTTTACATTTACAATTAAAGGGATTTTCCAGCATTTTCTTAGTATCACGTTTACAGAAGTCGAAGGCCGGTTGTTCTTGAGTTGGTAAGTGTTTGTTCACAGGAAAGTCATCATGCAGATGTTCTCCAGATGTTCCATGATACTCAGTGGAAGTAGTCGATAAAAAGAAATAACATGTCTTGCTTTTACCTGGGGAAAATCTGCTTCTTGTCTGGCCACACACACCACACCACACCACACTACAGTTGATTATTTTCCTCTAACAGCGCTCCCTTGAGTGTTTTATTCCATACACGGTGTGCATACGCCTGTTAAAGGTCATCTGTTGCTATGCATTAATGTGTAACAATTCTAATTTCTTCCATTTCCTTTAAAGCTCATGACAACAGGCCTGTCTCATTATATTATCCCAAGGGGGTGATTTTGTTTTGTTTTGTTTTGATTTGATTTCCCTTCATCCATCGTAATTTCGTGCTTTCTCAGAACCGCTGCATTTCATCGATTCACCCTGAACACTGGAAGTTTCTTAACTCTCTTTCTAATTTGATGATTTTTTTTTTTTTACTTTACGTTTTCCTCGTGGGCGTTTCTGATCTGATCTAACTGGATGATAAGCCCAGGCGGGAAACCGTCCTGAAGAAGCAGGCACGGAGTGTTTTTCGGCGGAGGTTAATTGGGGTCAAGGATGAGGATTTCTCACCAGCGCGTACAACACAATACGATTACGCTCAGTGCCCGTCTATTCTGCCATTTTGTAATAGTATTGGCTCAGAAACGGCTGTGCGACAAACACAACAACGGTTACAAAACAGTTTAAGGATCATTAACGTTGCAGTTATTGATGTCTAAATGTGTTGATTATACTGTATGAGTACAATACAGGATGAGTGTGGAACATAATAGGAATGAGGAATAAAATAAAACACTTTACACAAGATGTGCTTTTATAGAAAAATCATCAAAGATTATGATGTTGGTTCGGTGCTGGTAACCAAGTTAGAGTATTCGTGATTATCTCTTTGGAGTTGCATTTAATGCCGTTGAACGTCCATGGAACAAGTTTTCGCTAGTGGTGAAAAATTTCTTGTAGCTGAAAATATCAGCACTGATGCTGGAGACTCCTTTCAGAAAATATTACTGTTACAATATTGCTGTTACAACATAGTTTATTACATATTTATTGAATATTACATTTTGTTAAACAACATACGTTTTTAATGGTTTATTACTGGATGTAGGTAGATTATGTAGAGGAATACAAGTCCTTGTGAATTAATTGCTACAGTCTGACCGATCAGAGTCAAGAATCTGTAGTGTAATGTTAGATTAAGGTGCTCATATGCTAACATACTGTATACAGGACACCGTATGGTGAATATACATTTTCGCCTTATGAGCACAAATTTTCAAAAAAATTGGCTTTTTTTTTTTTTTTTTTTTTTGCGTTTTGCGCAAGATTTAGTGAAGACATACTGTATCCCCATGGGTCCCAAGCATGTTAGCAAGGAGGGTACCAAGAAGAATATGTAGCCGCTTTCAGTTTTGTTTTAAAAGCAGCCGGTGCCAAGAGGAATCATAAATACAGGTTGCGGTTGAGGTTTTATGTTGATTTATTTCATATTTTACACCATTTGCATGTCTTTTCTAAATGTTTTGATTGTTTTTATAGGCAATAAATATGATTATAGTGTTGGAAATTGGTAATATTGGTAATATTTCATAATATTTAATATTACCTGTAATGAAATAATGAAATAACTGTATTTACATTATTCCCTATGGGAAAAAGCATTTTTAACATGAAATTTCGCCGTAAGAACTCGACTCCAGAACAGATTAAATTTGTATGCTGAGGTACCATTGTAATTTATATATACAGTATATATATATATATAGACACACACACATATATATATATATATATATATATATATATATGGCCAGGGGTAGCTCAGTGGTTAAGTTGGACTACGGTTCGGAAGATCCCAGGTTCAAACCCCACAACCACCAAGTTGCCACTGTTGGGCCCCTGAGCAAGGCCCTTAACCCTCAACTGCTCAGATGTGTAATGAGATAATAATGTAAGTCGCTCTGGATAAGAGCGTCTGCCAAATGCCTAAATGTAAATATATACTTTTTTGTCTTTTTTTTTTTGTCTTTCATCTTTCAAGGAAAATTATTTATATTTCAGTATTGACTCTAACAATGTCACGTCCACTTTGTCACTCTGCCGTGATGAAGATCTACTAATAATGATTTGTTATTTAAAACAGCACGCAGTCATTTCCTGTTGCATCATGACGCTCATGGCTGGGACCATATCATGTTTCTATACTTCTATACAGTTATTCCGAAACAAACAGATTGACAGAGGATGTAAAGGGAGGGGTTTAGGGAATTCATTTATTTTGACCTCTGTCTTTTCCACTAGTCCTTTAAAGAGTGGCTGAAGAAAGTGGGATTAACATGAGCGCTCATCTGTCTGATTCGGGCTCAGCTCGGAGATCATTGATTAAAAAAATCCCAGTGTTTTCGCGTGTGTTTGTGTTTGTGTGTGTGTGTGTGTGTGAGAGCTCTTGAGCTCAGATCAGCGACTCAGGCATCCAGAGATATGCCATCAGATTACACGGGTCAATTATACCCTTAATCTGCCTTTCTAGGGGTTTGGGATTACGGCATTGATTGATTCCAAGCATTTCTGACGACCTTGCTGACGTAGATGCCGAGTCTATAGCGCTACTGCTTGTTCTCTGGTTTTTTCTTACGTAGCTATACCATTTCACTGCCTGATACCACTTTCCAGTCGTGTTCATGACTTCATTCGCTGATCCGAAACACACCACTTGATCTAGAGGTCACGATCTCACGAAGGTGAAGTTTGGATCGAAATATTTATTCTGCATTCAAAACCCAAATCCAAAAAACTATCCACAGCTAGCTTCAGTATTTCTCTTCAAACCTTTGATGGCATTACGGTAATCATCTTATCGTAAAGGTTGATTGCGCGTAATGTTTTTCACAGCAGACTAGCCTTTTAAATTAAGAAGCTTAGCAAAATGCAGTCAGGAGTGCAAGTGGGTGGAGATGTATATTGCAAAAGAAAAAAAGAAGAATTTAAAGACTAAAAGAGGTGGAGAACCAACAGGTACTCCCATGGTTATTGTTCCAAACATGTTAAAAGGTTTTTCTTCGTCCAGAATGGAGGCGGCGCTGCTGCTGCTGCTGTAAGCCGCTTAGGTTTCTGATAATTGCAGGAGCTTGGATTCTTTTCTTTTCTTTTTTCGTTTTCTTTTTCTTCCAGCTCTCAGCATGTCGAGCGTAGACCTGGTGGGTTAATGCTACAGTGCAAATAGGAACTAATTTTGGATGACAAGGAAATATATATATTTGTAGTGAGGGATCGCGTGATCGGGGTCATTCTGGTTTTCTAAACAGGAAATTTAGCCCACCACTTTGCTCTCTCTCTCTCTCTCTCTCTCTCTCTCCATGATGTAAACCAAAGTATGGTGGTATTTGTTTGATTAACTCGTCTGACAGGAGTGACAGCTGCTAGCGGGTGCGCGTATACGAGAGTCTCAGCGCGGGTCCGCCTTTGTACATCTGTCAGCACGGAGGCAGGGGGAATCGGAGGGAGAAAAGAGACAAATTGGTCCCAAAAGGCAGGCCATTCACCTTCGGCTCACCCCCTCCGTCCCCCGCCCTCCCTCGGCCCATTCAGGTGCTCTGCGGGATTCTCAAGTGCTCGCTGGCTTATTCCATTTTGCGCACCCCCCCCTTCTCTTTTCGCCCCTCCCGACCCCATTCAAGACCGAGCCCCAGAAGTGTTGCGCTCCTCATTCGGCTGCGTCTCAATCCGCCTCTAAGAGTTCCTTTGTGAGCACTTTTGCTCACCGCTCCTTACTCACAAACGCCACCCCCCCCCCCCCCCACACCGCCCTCCTCCTCCTTCGCTTCTTTCTTTCCGTCCTCTTTTTTCTCCCTCGCTCCTCTTTTTTGCTCATTGTGTGTTTACTCAATGACACGGACGTGGGCTATAATTCCCAGCGTTTAGTTCATCCCAACAAGCTCGTTCTCTCTCTCCGAGCATGTTTTGGCGAAGAGAGCTCTGTTTGCATACTGTTATCCATTTAGTGAACAGGCTCTTGTGCATAAGAACAGAGTCCACTGGAGGTCCAATAGTAGAGGGGCTTTTTTCCCTTTTTCCCTTCTACATCCAAAGCTGTAGATCAACAAGCTAAAAAAAAAAAATGTGGTGACACATTACTTCGAATGCTTGTTAAAATATCAAAAGGATTTATAAATTAAACAGTTTGTCCTGTGTCTGTGTTTTTTTCCCCCCTTTCCTAAGCCCGCCTGTGTGCCGAAAAGATTAAGCGGCCCTTTACAGACGTAGCGCTAGGCCTGAGCAGAAACATTGGAGGCTTGTTGCACTTAAGGCTCCAACGAGGCATGCAAAGGCTCCACTTTGTACGCGCCGCTCAATCAAAAGCGGTTTGAACCTCACATGCTTGCTGAGCCTTAAACTTTTTCTTCAATCCCGCCTTTCAGGGGGACCACTTTCTACGGACAGAACGAGAGAGAAGGAGGGATGGAGAATGTGGAAAAAAAAAAAAAAAAAAAACACGAGAAAGAAGAGAGGCTGAATTTGAGTGCTAACACAATGGAGCGATAGTGGAACATGTTTGGGGTCGTGTGTTCGCTGTGAAAAGTTTTCCTTTGGGTCAGGATGTCCCACTGTGGCAAGAGACAGGGAGAGGGAGAGAGAGAGAGATAGACGTGAGCTCGTCGGTGTGAGTTACCATGGTAATTGAGTTCCCTTGTCAATGGACCTCCTCTCAGGGGCCAGAAAGCACACAATAATAGGCCAACAGTGGCTGTGAACAGCGAGCAGGTAGGATTAGCCCGTCCCTTTGTCCTAAGAGCATAATGTCTTGTAGTCAGTTTTAAAGAGTCCTCTGCACCGGGGGGCCTGATTCAGCTCCGAGCCTGAGCTCAGTGACAAAAAAAAAAAAAATGGTGGACAAGAAAAGCAGACAGACTTGAGCTTCGATCCTTGGTACTCTCTCGAACAGGTTGTGTGCATGAATGCAAGGAGTTAAAAGAGACGAGGAATTCTGAGTCGGGCTTCCTCAAGCTTTCCAGCAACCTGTCATTTCGCATTAGCGTCAACTCTAGCGGCAATCTTCATTCCATCCCTCCCGCTAATTGCAGACACAGCTGGGTCCCAGCGGGAGAGCTTCTCGAGCGGCGTTGGCCGCACAGAGCAGGCCTCTCGCTCAGACACACGCTCCAAGCTCATACTCGCACATGCACACGCTAACTCATTGAAAAGCACACACTACCTCCAGTAAGGGCAGAAAGAGGCAGAGTCACAGGTTGCTTGTAATCCCCCTGTACCCCCCACAGAGTCTCCACCTCCTCCACCCTACAAAATTCCTGCTTTTACTACAAAAGAGGGATTTTTTTTTCTTCTTCAGGTCACACAAACAAAGGCCTGATCTGAATCCTCACCGACTCCCACTGCCTAGACTCAGGTGTGCGTAGGGATAGTAAAAGGAGCATACATATGCATGTGTGTGTGTGATGGGATGGGATGGGATGGGTGTGGAGGAGCATGCAGCCTTGCACTGAATTTTGTTTGTTGCCCCCTGCTAGGCACCATGGCTTCCTGTAACATGTCAAAGATTGGAGTGTGAAAGCAGGCTCGCTCGAAAACTGGGTGTTTTTCTGGTGCGTGTATGTGTGGTGTTGCAGGGGGCAGGAGGTCGCACAACCATTCAACACTCCCTCCTAGAGGTGTGGGGGGCCTGCAGATGTTCATGTGTGTGCAACTATTGGTAATGCTTAACATGCACACACGCGCGCACACACACACATAAATCCTAATATCAGATGGAACTCATTAGATGATCACAGTTTTTTTTTTTCTTCCATATCCGTTTCATTATGTATTCAGAGGCACGATACTCTTGTTTCGGCTGGCAGACGCTGCCAGCTTCCCGCTGCTTCATATCCAAAAAGTGGCGCGGTACATTATGCCCTCCGAGAGAGACTTCTGTTCCTTTCGTCATAGCAGAACAAAGTGCCACAACCAGCACTGTTCATTTTGCAAGCCAGACCAGGACTGGTTTCTGCATTTGCTCGCCTCAGTGTCCATCAATTATAATTATTTTATTATTTCCTTTTATTTAAAAGATTTGAATTTTAGAATCATGTCTATAATGCACGCCCATGTTATTAACAATGTTTTTAAAATTAATTTATATATGTTTAGGACGCTCACATTTGGTTCACATGTTGTGCTTTTGTAAGCAAATGTTGCCCAAATAAGGTATCCAGGAATTAACTGGAACAGGTGAAGAACACGGAAGATGGAGATCAGTCAGATTAAACGGAAGACAGACTGTGTAATACAGGCAGAGAGAAATGAAGAGAAAGAGAGAGAGATAGAAAGAGAGAGAGAGAGTGAGTATGTGCGAGTTGTGAAGTTGTCCAGGCCTGGCCTCTCTGTGGGGGTCTATCACGGACCGGCTGCCCGAGCGTTCACAGGCACACAGCACTCCCAGATTAACACCGAGCCCTGACTCCCACACACACACACACACACACACACCACAAGGAAGATACCACAGAGCCCCCTGAAGCACCACACCACCAAACCTCCTTCAGATCCTCCTCAACCTCTCCAATGCTTCTTCCGAGCTATGGAGCTATTCCGAGTAAAGGACGTACATGAAAATGATGAGATCATACAGTACTTATCTAGAAGGTGAAGGACCTGTCGGGCATTTCATGAGGTTCGAATGCTGAGCACTCTTGTAAACCTCCAGTCATCTAAAATATGCTTGCATATATCATAGATACCTGGGAGATAATGTGTCTAATGAGGCATCAGTACCATGAACCCTAATTCAGTACATTGGATTAAGATAAGATTAAGATTTATTTGGCTTGGAAGAAAAACAGGTTATCAACTGTTTTGTAGCCTCCTAATTTTGCAGACTGAACCACAAACTGAAACTGTACTTTTTTTTCCTTTTTTTTTTTTTACATTTGCTTTAAGCACTCATGTTTTTTGCTCATTTAACCATACTCTTAGGATTCCCATCAACTGCTCAGCTCAATCACAACCAATCAGTTCGAATCCAGTCCAGACCCTCCCCACAGTCCAACATCTGCAACCCAAAAGCCAAGAGCGGCTGCTTTTAAATAGTTGCCTTGAGTTCTGGGACAAAATGAGAGGATAAAGGAAGAGATAGTCGGGTTAAGTAAGGACAATGTGGCTGCTTCTCCTCTGGTAAAACAAGACGAGTGGAGAATGATGACTGTATGCTAACATGGGGCTGATGGCAGACTGAGCATCTCTCTCAGTCTATGACCACGAGCAGCAGAGACAGATTGTGGGCTTGCATGGTGTCAATTAGTAATTCGCTGAAAGGAAGTGTTCTTCTCCGCCTGAAGCTTCGGTCCAGTTATGTTGAAGAGTCAGTTGAAGCTTCAGTCAAGGGTTGTTTGTCACTTAAGGCATTGGTCCAAAGTACGTTTGCTGAATCTTTAGACCAGGGTTGTTTCAGAAATGACTAAAGCTTTGGTCCAGGAGTGTCTAAGGGTGTATTCACATTAGGGACCCATATCTTTAATATGAGACATAGCATGAAGATTGACTTCCCTGTTTTTTTCTTTTCGTTGTGTTTAATGAAAACGTTTAAAGCAACTAGGTGTATATTACCACCTCCTGTGTCAGAGGGTGAAAATACGCAAGTGTACCCAAATACGGAGAGTAGTGATAATAATGTGAACGAAGTGTTGAGAGGGGAGCAGTCGTCCTGGGTACAGTACAAATCAATCGTGCCTAATGTGAAAACCACCGAACGCATGGTCCAGGATGCTTTAAAAATTGACTAAAGCCTTGTTTCAAGGTTGTCTTGGTTCAAGCTGAGAGTTGTTTAAGTTTGCTGAAGCTACTAAAGACCTGATCGAGTATAATTTTTTTAAATTCAACCAAGCTTTGGTCTAGAGTTGTTTAAGAATTTTAAGTGAAATATTTTGTCCACTGTTATTTAATAGTGCGCTAAGGCTTAGGTCTCGAATTGCTTAAGAGCCGACTACATTTTTGTTTCAGGATTGTTCAGGTCACCTAAAATTTTGGTCCGGAGTGGTTTACGTCTCAATTAAAACTTAAGTTTAAGCTTCTAAGTTGCTTAAGCATCCGTCTATCGACTCTGCTCAAGTGGGTCTTTGTGGGTCACATCTTTCAACCAGACAATATTAGCAAATGATTGAAGTTGATCCTTTGAGCCAGATGACTAGAAATGTTCTCCAAGTGGGCAATATTTATGTTTATAACTTACTTTTAAAGTTTCCAATCATTACTTTAAATTATACTAAAGCTGCCTGTCTTATTCACATATTTGTCAGTGTGTGTATCTGTGTTTGTGTGTCGTGTTGGAAAAAACTGCATTTGTGTTTCAGCAATGGTACACTAGCACGATGAACCTACTGGGAACCTGGTTAACAGATCGCATGGACCTGCAGCTTCACCTGTACCAGCTGAAAATCCTTATTCGAATTGTAAAGGTAATACATGATATTTATATATATTTATTTATGTTATCCATATAGCTGAGTGCAAAAGTTATACAGACCCAAAAGATCCAACGCCCTGGTGCCAGACACCACAGCACACCCATAGAGGTTCAATGGAGTCAAGTTCTGGGGAGCCAGAGCTGCAGCAACCCAAGGGCAACCTAAAACTTAGATGGTTTTATTGTTATGGCTTATCGATATAAGATTTTAATAGTGGAAAATCTATAACATGCATACCATATTTCATAATGTGATGATGAAAGACCATCTGTGGAATGTCTATTTGCTACGAATACAATTTTGTTCTAATCTATGCAACTTATCCAACTATTTAGTAGAGCCAGTTACATAGGGATGTATGTGGATGTATGGAATGGAATTATAGAAAGTTTCATGATTAATAATTCATGACCAGTCTCAGGTCATAGCTATACAATCTGTCTATTAATTCTTAATTTTATTTCCTGAGTAATTCATCGTGACTAGTAAACAACTGTTAAATGCTAGTATTCTTAAAGGCTAGCAGATTAATGAACAGGCAGAATTCCTAATAAAGATAAAGACTCAGTGTTCCCACATTGATATCAATTTAGTTTTGCGTAAATGGGCTAAACTAGGTCTTCCTCTGTAAGATCAGCTCCGCTGCTAAATCTTGCAGTGTGATCTCCGGGTAGCAGCAGGAGCAGGACCTTGTAGTATGGCATCACAGGGTTATTTCTGTCTTGTGATGCCACCAGTCAGGCTTCACTTCCTCTGTTATGTAAACCTGAAGGACATCCACAACTACACAGTGTTCAGACAAACGAGACTGACGGTTTCCAAAAAAAACATGGAGGGAAGGGTGAAAAGCAGTGACGCACAAGCATACCTAACTACTTCTATACAATATTCATACTTCATACATTACACTTTTGGCAGTTTGCTCCAATAACTATAAAAGAGATGCATTCTAGTTTTTAGTTTTGGGGAGTTCACTGTGCATGTTCATATTTACCGTTTGTATAGTTTGAGTGAATTTGAAGAAGTACTAATCTTTTACATTTGTAACTCTTAGATATATTTTAACTAATTAAATATTTGTTTAGAAATAATAGAGAGAAAGAAGCCAAGATCTGGTGCATTAGTGGTTATACAGATATTTCATTTAATACATAATTATAGATTTAGCTTTGTTTCAGATATAATTCTTTTTCTAAACAGTCATAGAATATGATTATATTTAGTTTAAAAATCCTCAATCAAGCAAAAAAACTAAGGGAATAAGAATTCTCCTGATTGGATGAAATGTTCTTTTTGTTAAAGAAGGCATATCTGGTTAGAACTCTAGTTAAGTAATAGAAGATAACTAACTTAGTTATACTACCCAGTAGCAGGATCGAGCCGATACCAATAATAATAAAAAAAATAGTTGACTGGATATTGCACTAAATACTGTATATCAGATATCAGATCTTGTAACAAATAGCGAAGATTAAAATTAAACTGGAAAATCCATTTATTTCTTAAACTAGAAATGTTTACCCACAACAAGGATTGCATTAGTATTGATAGTATATTTGCATATTGTTATACAGCAGTTAGTTCTGACCGAGTAATCTGATTGGACGAGAGGAATTCTATGATTGCTGATGTATAGCGTAACAGGAGTGGGACGTTTAACTACAATATATCACTCTGTGAAGAAAAATGTTGACTATGACACTAAGAACACCACAGTCCCTGCAGTCAAGCACGGAGGTGGAAACATTATGCTTTGGGGCTGTTTCTCCGCTAAAGGTACAGATTGACTTTGCTGAACTGAGGGGCCAATGGATGAAGCCATGTGCTATAAAAATTTTTAATAAGAACCTCCTGAAGATGGGTTGTGAGTGGGTCTTCCAGCATGGAAATAACTCCAAACATACTGCCAAGGCAACTAAGGAGTGGCTCAAGAATAAGCACATTAAGGTCATGGAGTGGTCCAGCCAGTCTTCAGACCTTAATCCAATAGAAAATTCACGGAGAGAGTTGTAACTTCGAGTTGCCAAGCAACAGTCAAGAAACCTTAAACATTTAGAGAAAATCTGTAAAGAATAGTGGATCAAAATGCATCCCAAGGTGTGTGCAAATCTGGTAAACAACTATGGGAAATATCTTCCCACTGTGCTTTCCAGCAAGGATTTCAAGTACTAAGTCATGTTTTGTTTGGGGATCAAATACTTATTTCCTTCATTGAAATGCAATTTAATTCATAACATTTGTATCATGTGCTTTTTCTGGATTTTTGGTTGATATTCTGTCTCAATCCTTTACCATAAACCTATGATAAAGATTATAAACCCTTCATTTCTTTGTAAGTGGGCAAACTTAGAAGATCTGTAGGCAATCAAATACTTATTTCCCCCACTGTAGGCCTGTACAGTCAGTAGTAGGTCAGTACAGTACTGGAATGAGGAGAGAGCAGCTGCCTGTCAAAACCTTAATTTAGTCAGACACCAGTCACAGAAGCACTTTCAGCAACAAAACACATCTGATAACATTATGTCTTCTTTAAACAACACTTTGTCTCCTTAGTAACTGATTCTAAGTCGTTCCGAATTATCTCTGAACGTCTCTGCACACTAGCTTTCCATTTAACGCTAAATCAGTTCAACTCCCGGAACCCCGGAAGTTAATTGATATTCTAAAGAAGAAGTGAAAATATAAATGATTGTCTAAGGACTGTCCATCACCTCCATGGTCTATTTTCTTCACGTTGTGTCAACATAGTACCAGTAACAATCTAAAACTATTTTCACCCTCGTTAATTACACTAACTGTCGTTCGCTAGCTCAACGATAGTTCTGGAAGGGTCAAAATAACTGTTTAAATAAACAAACAAACATATTAATATATGTTGATCATAAATGCTGTTTGTGGATTAAATATTTTAAAGAAATTTTATATTCTATATTTTATTCTTATTCTATTCCATAATTTATTTATTAATGATAATCTTGATTTTTAAGGTCACGAGCGGTTGTATAAACATTTCACTGCATATCGTACTGTGTATGACTGTGTATGTGACAAATAAAATTTAAATTTAAACTGCTGTATAGATGCAATACCAAATACGTTCAAGGTCATGCTGTTGTACTGAATTTTGAGCCACATGTATTTAAAGTAGTGCTTTATTTCTTAGATTAAAAAAAACAAGACTTTCCCAAACGAAAACTTTCCTTTAACTTTCCTTGGTTTGTTACATCATTATTATTATTATTATTATTATTATTATTATTATACTAGTTCTAGTAGTACCTGTAGTAATACTAGTACTTAAAGTACACGTTTGTTGCTCAATTGAATTTTATAATAATGTAAATACTATACCAAGATATTCTATTCCAACAAAGGCAATAAATTGTGTCTTTTCCCTCCGAATTGCCAGTAATAAACTGTTATTTTCCACACTGACTAAATCTCCTTGGACCCTTTCAGAAAAAATATCGTGACTTCCGTCTGCAAGGCGTCCTAGACTCCACTCTGAACAGCAAGATGTACGAGACGGTGAAGAACAGGCTGATGCTGGAGGAGGCCACGGCATCTGTGAGAGACGGAGGAATGCAGGGCATTTCCATGAAGGACAGCGAAGAGGAAGACAATTAACCGCTACATGGAGCAGCCGTGTTTGGTGTAGTCTGCCGAAGAGATGCATGTACTACGTTTGTCATGCTTCCTTAATAATGTTTATTTTCGAGTCGTACGAATGATAATGGGGGCCAATGTTAATTACTGATATGAGAAAAAAAATCTATATTTAATGTTTGTCAGAAGATTGTTGTAACAAACTGGGGGAATCGAAATCGATGTTTTACGAGTAATAATGTCCAAAACACGTTCCTAAATGTTTTGAAGCAATATGGCGTACTATTTGTAAGCGATGTTTTGCGTCAGATGGTTAGGAATGTATGACCTGTTGTGTCCCTTGTTCAATGCAAACATGTACGGAGCTTCTTATGTGTACTGTAAATATATATTAGTACATAATTGTGCATAGTCTCCTTTGGAGGGTTTTTTTTCCAACTGTATGCCAAATGAATTGATTTTGTTGTATTTAACTGGTTTGGGATGTTTAAAGGTAGTGTTTATATTGCATTTACATAATAAATAAATAGTCAACCAGTAATCACAGTATCTCTGGTATCACAAGACATTGGGAATGGCCATCTTTTTTTTTTTTTTTACAATGCAATATTAACTATATTATTATATACTTAGAAAAATACAAACAGTATATTTTATGATATCATTTTGTGATTTACATATTTTATCTGTTAGCAAAGTACATAATCTAAAGCTTTCATACCATTCCTGCAAATATTTTTATTTTCTATCTCACTCTCATCATTGTTGCTTTTCTTCATACCTATCGCCCTTGGTGCAAAAGGCCATTGAGGGTATTGTAAGCATAAAACATAATGGGTTCACTCAGAGGTGAAACAAGAAAAGCAGACGACGTCATAAAACATAAACAGTAAGGGGATGGGTAATGATACTCAGTGTACAGTGTGTACACAAAGTACATGGGAAAAAAACCCTAGAGTGACTCAGACATGAACTCTACTTATTTTATAATTAGGTGTCGGACCTGACAGAGACACTAGCATGAGATTGGGCGCCAGGTCCCGGACTTGGCAGAGATACGAGCACACTTAATGTAGGATTGAAACATGTGTTGGATACACGTGCACCTGCAATCGCGGATACATTTCTAAGTAAGGACATAGACAAATAACCAAAAGACACACGATCAGTTTTACGAATACTGAGTTTAATAAGAGTAGACACAAAAATAAACTAGTACTGTATGTTCATCTACATAATGACAAACAAGGAGATACATGCAAAAGTTTGGGTGCCAACAGTTGCATTAGCATTAGTTTGTGTACTAACAGACACTTTAAAATCAGTCAGAGTGGCAACACTTACATGACAAACAGGCCTTAGAACAGAAGGAGCTGGAGTGTCAGACTCTGGCTGTACAGGCCTAAAGGCATGAGGAGAAGGGCTGTTTACCTCCAGACGAACTCTCTTAGAAGGACCAGGATTCGAGTCATCCTTTCTGAAGTACGTAAGTCCTGAAGAAACTGCATCAATGACATAGACGTCTGACACTCTGAGCCTGGATGAGGCCCACAGAGGCACGGTCAATGGCAGGTTCAGTAGGGTTATAATCTGTACTGTCCATGCTGTCTGTCCAGAGGGATGCAAAGAGCGCTTGGGCAAGTACAATCAGCATAAGATTAAAATAAAATACGTAAGTACAACAATTTGGGAAAACAAGGCAAGAAATTGAAATAGTGCTTAAGAGATGCTTACCCATGGTCTGTTTCTTGAAAAAAAACAGGAATGGATAGTAAAATTAAGCGCCACCCTAATATTTTTTTGAGCAAAAGAAGTGTAGAAAGACACTATGGAGCAACTGAGCAAAAGAAGTGTAGATAATGAAAAGTAATTTCCAAGTTCGGCTCACTTGGGTTTTATTGCTGCAATAAATCCTGTGTACTTGAAGAAAAGACAGGAGGCAGAGCTAGAGGTAGCAGAGCTGAAGATGTTGAGGTTCTCTTTGGGAGTGACAAGGATGGATAGGATCAAGAATCAGTTCATCAGAGGGACAACCCATGTGAGATGTTTTGGAGATAAAGTCAGAGAGGCCAGATTGAGGTGGTTTGGACATGTTCAGAGGAGAGATTGTCAGCATATTGGTAGAAGGATGCTGAGGTTGGAACTGCCAGGCAGGAGGTCTAGAGGAAGACCAAAGAGGAGATTCATGGATGCAGTGAGAGAGGACATGAAGTTAGTTGGTGTGAGAGAAGAGGATGCAGAGGATAGGGTTAGATGGAGGCAGATGATTCGCTGTGGCGACCCCTGAAAGGGAACAGCCGAAAGACAAAGAAGAAGAAAAAGATATCCTGCGTACTTGCATCCAGATCTGTGCAGAGTCAATTAACAAGTGGAAGATAAAAATCTCCCACAGTATCTAAAAAAACATCCAAAGAGAGAGCTTTGAATGTCATGGAATGACAGATTCATCCTACATTTGCTTTTCCAAAAAAGAAAAAAAATAATAATAATTTTGTTCACAGAATTGGGTCTTATTTATTTTCTGTTGAATAAACCCTGGTATATTGTAGGTTACTTGAAAAAGCAAAGTGAAAGTGATTCACGTAAAATTTCTGAAATTTAACAAGTCGCGTACACCTTCATTATCGACTTCATTAACGACCCTTAATAAAGTATGAAGTTCAGACGGTGGGATTAAATCAGGGCAGATTGAAAGAATGGTTAAGATGATCATCTCACACAGATTAAAACCATTCTTCTAGCATTTCAAAAACAAATCTGTCCCTCTTGAAGATGAAGAAGAAAAAAAAAAGAGATGGTGGGATTAGACTAAGCAATGCCCTATAAATGCAAGGAGGATGGGATGACTTAATTATTTCATATGGACATCAAATCCTTCTCATAACCGATGAGCGATGGAAAAACAAAATAAAAATAAAAAAATCTGACATGTTACTTGACTGCTACTGCCTCCATCACCATTGTCCAACAGGATTCTATTGGGTTTAGATCTGGAAACGATCCAGGCCATGAATCCGGACGCTGAACATTATTGTTACATATCCATTTTTTTTTTTATTACTAGATTTTTTTTATTAATTAGCACAGCTCTTCAGCAACTAGCTAGAACTAATTAGTGACATCACCTGTTTTGTGCGAAGCGAGAACATTAATACATGGCATCTGCTGTCTTTAAACATTTGACTGCCTCTGCATGTTGTGATTCTGATTGATGAGATCACTTTGAACGTACAACACCGTTATGCAAATTATGAATGCAGATTACCAACTTTCAGTGTACCTGCTAATTCTATTGCCTATTAAAGAACAAAAGCCTGAAGCCATTAATAAATACATTTTCCAAGGCATAAATGGAGCTACGGAAAAAGATTTGCCAAAACATTTCATAGTCTTAGAGCAGAACTTTAAATAGGCAAGTGTTTCACGCTGACTCTTGTGATGAGTGGTTCCCGATATAGTGCAGCACAGCAATTTCCCTTTAGTAATTCTTTCCAGCGCTACATACACAAGTTCCTTTAGTTACCCACTAGCAATTGGACACCAACCGATTCGCATTGTGTAGCATAACGAAGTTAAAAGTGCTCCATCTGGCACCCCTGGAGCACTGCAGTACCTGAGAGAGAGAGCGAGAAGAGAGACATTTCATCTATTTAAAGCCTTGGCTCACAGACCCAATTTTGCCCGTTCTTGAGCACCAGGGCACAGGGCAGAGAAAGACTAATGAGAGAGGCTCATTGTTGGAATAAGTTACCCGTGGCTTGCTGCTGTGACCTAGTTCTAGTAGCATAAGCCCTCGCAAAACACCGCTCTCTTTCTGATTTTCCGTGCAATCAAAAGAGGAAAGCGAAAGAAAATCATGACAAGCTCTCCGAATGGGAGTGCCACGAGGGCCGGCTCGGATATCATACGTTTAATTTGCTCATAAATCCCGTCGCGGTGCAGCAATTTTGCTCGGCAGAGTGCCTGGCGACAGATTAATAGACGAAGAGATTTAGTCAGGCACGATCCGTGCTGCTGTGGCTTTTAAGCTCCAATCAGGTTAGGAAATGGGAATGATAACAGTCTGCAAATAAAAGATTCTCCAATTGACCGGCACAGCGTGAGTCAGCTCCAGGTTCGTCCTCGCGATGCGTGCAAGAGGGGGGTGGAGGGCCCGGGGCCCTGAGCCCTGACCATCAAACGCAGCATGCCACCTTCGAGTGGATGTGCTAGGCAAATGAAATGTAGAAATTGAGGAAAACAAATACACGGAAAAAGCAGCATAAGATTATGTCTGTGTGCCCATGTCGCGTTTCGACTTAAACACTTCATTTCCGAGTCGGCGGAGAGGATCGTCACCTGCCGAGGTCTGATAAATGTCGAAACGCATGAAACTCTGTGCTGCTCTCACCTTGATAAATGTTTACTCGACAGCTTGTGTTCAAGTAGGGAGAGGTATAGCAGCAACAGCTGCCATGTTCATAGACACTAGTGGCATATAACCAGGTAGATCCAAGTCAGGTCCTTTCAATAAGGACGGCTTAAAGCCTCTTAGACTTGTGTGTTTTTTTTTAATGCCTACCTTCTTATCTGTGCATAATTATTTTTCTCTCCCAAATGAATAGCTTACTGCTAAAAGCAATCGTACTCTGTGTCCCAGCCTTGGGATAGACAGAGAGAGAGAGAGAGAGAGAGAGAGAGAGAGATGAAGATGATAATCAGATGATCTGCTTCACTATTTAATCAAATGCGCTCCAGCAGATAAACAGGGTGGCCGAGGGACCGCATTATGTATTAGAGATGATCTATTGGGATGGACTCCGCTGTAGATTTCGAGAAAGCCGACATGACATACACACTTTGATTTTCAGATATAAAGTGTGTGATAGTGCTTTCTCTGTGTGCCGGCTTGGGAAAGCTCTATATAATTTTCTGAAAACTACAGGCTTTCTTTAAAGCAAATATGCCTTTTTTATGTATTTTAAACACAAATAAAAGCAGTCTGGTTTACCAGGGAAAAAATGCATTTAAAGACTGCGGCACACAAACATCACAGAAAATTGGAAAGGTGGTACATGTATACAAACCGAATTTATTAATCTTACATCCGTTTCACCTCATTTTGGACATGTTTATTCAGACGCCAAGATCTCTGAAATGCAAAACAACAATTTGGGCAAAAATCTTATTTTTCCCCTTTTTTAACTTGTAATGCCAAAATCCAGACGAAAGCACCATCCAACAGGTTTTCCAAAAACCTAACACTTTTATTTAAACGTTTCATTTTACCATTCAAGGCCAGTGGTGACCATTGTATTTATTCTCATTTTTCTAACCATGGAAGGACCACACACTATGGGCTATTTTGGGAACGCCAGTTAGCCTAATCTGCATGTCTTTGGACAGTGGGAGGAAACCGGAGTACCTGGAAGAAACCCACCAAGCACGGGGAGAACATGCAAACACCATGCAAGGTGCAAGGCGACAGTGCTAACCACTACGCCACCGTGCTGCCATTATGTTAGAATTGTGAGTTTGAACAGAAACCAGATTATTACCAAGATAAACAATTAATTTGTAGTATGCTCCTGATTTGTGGGACAATCAGATTTTTGAGCTAAACATGAAACTGTGCATCGTTAAAAAAAAATTTAACTGACAAATCATTGGTATTTACATTTAGGCATTTGGCAGACGCTCTTATCCAGAGCGACTTACATATTTTTTTATTTTTTTAATCTCATTACACATCTGAGCAGTTGAGGGTTAAGGGTCTTGCTCAAGGGCCCAACAGTGGCAACTTGGTGGTTGTGGGATTTGAACCTGGGATCTTCCAAACCGTAGTCCAATGCCTTAACCACTGAGCTACCCCTGGCCCCATTGGTAAAAACAAACAACCTGGTAATCTTCGCGTCCTCACCCACTGGACAAGACTTTTTCCATATTGTCTAAAATCCTGAGGCATAACGACAAACAAATATGACAAGCTTCATATCTTCTCAAAGTAGGTAATCAAACCCTGGAGCGCGTTCACCTTATGTGCGCCTGAGAATTATCCAAATGTAATCGCGTCCTTGTTTTAAATGCACCTGTTTCTCTAGCCCCCGGCGATTGTTAATACGCAGACCGGACATGTTGTGTCCACGTCCCATCCAAAAGCACCCTGCGGGACCAAACAAGGGCTCTGCAGGACCAGAGGGGACATCTTCTTGCCCATTTTGTGGTTCAGATCTAATTCGGTGGACAGATGAGTGGCAGTGGACGTGGGGGCGTGCAGGTTGCCCCAACCTTTCCCTCCTATCTTGCCGTCCTCACTATTGTCCTGGGAGAAAAGAAAACCCTGTTGAGGCCCTTTTGCTTCGTGCATCAAAGGTGCGCCCAAGCCCTCCCTCTCGCCTTTCGTTTTTGGAAAAGCCTACGCCATTCAGAACTAACATTATGGAGAACCTCATGCACTCGGGCCGGGGTCAGAAAAATAGATTGAGATAAAGAAAAAAGGGAACCGGAGCAGAAGTGGCAGGAATGCTTGCTAATTGAAAGGATAGAGAGAGAGAGCAAGAGAGAGAGAGAGAGAGAGAGAGAGAGGAGGAAAAAAGCGAAGTGGAGGGAAGAAAGGTGGGCTAAAAGACAGTTTAAAAGCAGAAAAGAGCAAAGAAAGCAGGCAGCTGACAGAATGTGTGGCAAAGAGTCGCAAGACACTCTGCACTTCACACACAAACGGGAAAAAACATGAGCTAAGAATTAAGTGACGCAGTGCCAAGTTGTATAAATCTGCATGAGTGCGAGTGTGTGCGTTGAAGAGAACTGAACCGACAGCCAATGAAAGAGAGAGAGAGAGAGAGAGAGAGAGAGAGAGAGAGAGAGAGAGAGAAATGGGGAGTGGAGCTAAGACACACTGACAGGCTTAAGAAATGCAGGCAGGCTTCAGGACAAAAGTCCCGGCTGACAAAAGGACTCAGAGATCCATTTTTGCTGTGCACTAGTTTATTGTCGCATAGTGTGCAAAAAAAAAAAAGTCGAACTTTTTCCCCTGATCACAGCAGTAAACAAAAATCCATAACAGTGCACTCCAGAAGCACTGCACTTCAAATAGCCACTTGTTCAATTTGAAAATGACTATATATCATGACTGAAGTCATTCCAAATCGCCTTTGTGCTGTTATTTACACGTATGGCAACAAGCTTCTAACACAAGGCTGAATTCCAAATCCCCCTCTAACCCCTGATCAAAGGCACTACTTGGTGTGTGGAACAAGGGATTGTACACCATACATTAGCTTTCCATTTAACACTATTTGGGAAGCAATCCACAAACCCCAGGGCTGATATGCTAAAACAGGACTGTCCATCACCCCCATGATTTATTCTCCTTACTTTTTAACTACATTACCGGTAGTACTGGTACTACCGGTATAGGACTTTTACCCTTGACTAAGTCTCAGGTGCCAGCTCTGCCAGTCATGGTTAGTTAGTTGTGCCAGCCACAAAAGAATATGTGTTTACAAAGTAAAATAACTAATTAAATGAACAAACAAATTATAATCTGTTGATAAAAAATGGCGTTTGTGGAACTGTTGTATAAAAGCAATCTCACACTCAGGGTTGTGCTGTTGTGCTGGATATCATTGCGGTTGCTAAGCCTTCGTCAATCGGACTTGTGCCTACAACCACGCTGATATCCAGCACAACAGCACTCCCTCTTGTTTGATATTGCTTAAGTGTCATGTCATAATGTACTGCATCACAAAGATTAATGTAGCACATTATCTATCTTAACACATCGTTCTGTATTGCAGCTTATAATATCACATTGCATTACATCATATCATAACGTATCATATCATTGTAATGTATCATAATTTAACATAATGTATTGTATCATAACATATCATATGGTATAACATCACTTGTGGTATATAGTGAGAAATTACTGCACACTTTTATTGAAAGACATGTCTAAATGTAAGATTTAACACCAGAAGTGGCATATTTTGAATAAACCACATAACTCCATTTACACAAAACCTCACAAAATCACACAAAATCATTAAAGCCATTATAGCTTTATTTTTTTGTAAAGGATGTAAGAAGTGTTAGGTAAAGGATTAGGGGGCAGAGTGTTATGACTGACATACACACTCTAACAGAAAAAGAAATTATGAATTGTGTCTTCACTTGTTAATAGAAAGGTATACTCAAGGTATACCTTTTTTTAGTTTTAGTGCTCTATTCTTACTGTAGAATGCAATTATAGTCTAATTACATGATCATTTTAAAGTAAACTATATTCAAATTTATGAATGAAAAATTTGTTTTTGAGCAAATGATAAAATCTTGTTTAGACAATTTAGACATCTCTAATTCGAACCTTTGGGAGAATTATGATATGAAAGACTCCATCCAAAATGTTTACTTATACAGAAATGGTAGCAAGACAATAACAATTTCCCAGTGGAGGAAAAGGTGAGTAGCTACAGTGACATGTTCACACGTCACGTCTCGCGTTCTAGCACCTCTTTTGGCACGCAAAATCGATGTCTCAGGCTTCAGGTTGTAATTAGGAGGACTCGGGTTCAACCCGTGAGAACCGTAGATGCTGTTCAGCCATTCATTAATAGACAATCAGTGTGTGTGTGTGTGGGTGTATGGGTGTGTTCACATCGCCCAGCCAAGGCATGTTCTCAACTCTACACGCACACACAAACACTCCCCTCTCCTCTTGCTCTCTATTATGACAAAGCCTGTTGTCACCTTCTCGTGATTGGTAATTACACCGTCCTCAATCCACGGCAGTGTTTATATGAAACACTTCAGTATCTTTTGAGTAAATGAGAGACAAATTCTCATGAGTTCATCACACACTGAGAAAGAGAACAAATAATACACTTATATAACAGAACTGCAACAAAGCATGGTAATGTTCACTGGCTGATCTCCAGATGTCACAAGACAAATTTCAATGAATCTGCAATTAGTGGATTGATAATGCAGAACAGATATATAACCAGCATGTTATATGCAAAAAAAAAAAAAAAAGATTGGGGCTTGGATCTGGATGGCATGTGTTAAATAACGGTTCCTATGGCTGGGGCTCATTTACTGATCTAAGATGAACAGATGGGTTGAAAAGTCTTTTCTTAACTTGTCTTTAAATGAGCCCTGATGTGACATATGAAGGTTCCGCCCACTTTCTTCCTCCCTCATTAAGATGTTGCCCACTTACGACAATTTGGTTTCATAATTAGCTTCATGTAGCTCACGATTGTCCATTACATGTCCAGTCCAACAGTTTACGTAGCATAACATTACAATATTCATTTTTATTATATATTGTATGCAGTTTTGTTTTAAATTAGGTTCAGATCTTTCATTAGTGTCTTATGATTTTGTCTTAGATGGATGGGAACATTCATAAAGTGGGGTTTATCAACTGAGTAGAGATGATTTTAGAGGGGGATTGGGTGGATTGTCACAGTAGATCACTCTGTACAAAGGTCACTTTCTCAACTTTGGGTGATTAAGAAGTTCTACAATGCTTAAATATAAATTCAAATAACAATATGAAAGATATGCATAGCTAGATACAATAGCTAGATAGATAGCTAGATAGATAGCTAGCTAGCTAGCTAGCTAGATAGATAGATAGATAGATAGATAGATAGATAGATAGATAGATAGATAGATAGATAGATAGATAGATAGATAGATAGATATGTTCAGCTGCCACCAAAGTAAACCGTGGCTACTATGAAAAATCAAATACATGTTCATTTTAAAAATACTTTTTTATTTATTACAGAATTCCATATATTATTTGATAGGTGTGCTTTACTATGGCTCTACAATAGAGAAAAAAATATTTTAACAAAGTAAAAAAAATAAAAATAAAAATTGGTGCAGTCCACACTTTTGTCTGATTATGCCTAATTAATATTGTTCATAATACAATCAAATAGTACTTTAAATATTAAAGTACAATGAAATAATAGAAATAAGGAAAAAAAATCAAAATGTGGTTCTTGAGAGGTGGAGAATTTTACAAGAGTATTAATATAAATTAATTCATGTTTTATGAATATAATGATGCCATGCAGTATCATTAAAACGCCAATTACTACTAGTATGTCTTCTCCTAATAATAATAATAATAATAATAATAATAACAACAACTCCATATGTATTCCATACATTCTATATATTGTCCTTCTGTATTTATTACAAAAAGGCAAATAAATCCGCCCATGCATGGGGATGTGCCGTGTGTACCACTCTAAACAGCTTTTGAAATATAATTTCCTCTCGTTGAATAAACGTTATCATGTAAACAGTGTTTGTGTTGTAAATGCGGCTGCGCGCGTTCGCTGCTCGTGTTAACGCTGAGTGCTGAGCCCAGTTTACAGCAATAGGATCAATGTTTATTGTGTGGACAAGCCGGTAATTGCGTCTGAATAAACTCAAATTAGAGGCGGATCATTAGCATATGAGTGCAGAGAGCGGGGGCCGCTTAAAGGCTGCAGGTGCGGCCACATTCTCTCTCTCTCTCTCTCTCTCTCTCTCTCTCTCCTCACCTTCACTCAGACTCACCGAGTGCACACGGTGCAGATATGGGGATCACATATGTCTTACATTTTTTTTTATTTAAAATTATTTTAATATTATTTAGCATGTTTTTTTTTTCAGAATTGAGAAAACCAAGACAACCCTTATAATAAAAATCAAATGTCCAAACATTTAAACGTTTACTGCATCATCGCAGTGTTTAAAATCTTCATTAGACTGATCAATTCCTATAGACAATTTTCACTTCCCATAAGGACCTTTAAATGGAGAAAAGTAAAAAAACAGAAACAATCACAAATTATTTCACTGACATAAATTAAACCCTATAATCCACTTAACTATTACTTACTAAATCATACATTACTCTTCTTGCGTTTATTTTAAATTGTCGAGCCTTAATATCACTAATGAATAGAACTTGATTAGTATAGATTAGTATAGATTACTTGACAAAAAAGAAGGAACGTTGTAATAATTACTTTATGAATTATAAATTATATAAATTCAAATTAGAAAATTTTACATTTTCTTCTCTACATCACAGAAAATAGCCCAGACAACAATACACCCTGACTGAAATCGCTGAAAAAAATTTGTTTAACGCAAATCTAGGGAAAAAAGAAGAAGAAAAAAAGATCAATTACGCAATCTGGAAAAGCGAGCTGCTTTTCTTCTTGAGGGAATTATTGGTCACAATTTGTTGTGAGTTTCAGGTAAAATCGTCTGCAAACAAATGAATTCAAGCAGGTCCTCAGGAAGAAAAGACGAGAGAGAGGGGGACCGGTCATTGTAGCGAGCGGACAAAACTCAGGATTCCAGCAAACTTTTCTCTTTTTTACGCACCGCTTTTTAAAAGGGCCTCTTTTTATTTGCTTGGTATACCTCTGCTCAAGCAGAGTCTTTTCTTTCCTCCTTTAATCCGTTCTTTTATTTCGGGGGGGAAAAAAACACAAAACCAGGTTCCACGCAGTGCTTTAGTGGCTAAAAGTGAAAGAGCTGCTGCTTCTTTTTTTCTCTCCCGAGTCTGAGCTCTGAATCGCGCTGCAAAATTGGCTCTTGTGAATGGACGACAGAGGAAAAAAACGTTTAATAGGATCCGAGGGAGGTTCTGCTCTCGCAATTTACTCCTTAAACAGGTGGAAACTGGACCTTGTTCATTATACAAATAGCAAGTATCAACGGGCCTGGAAATGCCATTGGAAATGACGAGGATTAAAGTGTGGAGATGAAAACTGAAACAAGTCGGAGGCAAAAAAAGAAGAAGAAAAACGTTTGACTTTAAATGAGTTCACACACAACGACTGACAGATCTTAAAAACCTTAAAAATCTGTTTAGCGTGGGAAAACGTAAAAATTGTTAAATTGTTTCATAATAATAAAAAATACAGATTTCGTTAGAAAACCTAATCTACAATTAAAATAAAATAAAAAATCTATCCGGTTTAAAAAAGCATTTAAGTGAATAGAAGGATTTTTTCTTTCTTTAAAGGAAATAAAATTACCATAGACCTAAGGCATGATCTTGAAATAAATATACATTACAGACTATACTATATATTTAAAAGGACTGTACCTTTTAATTTAAATAATAATATAACCTTAAAGCAGCACCCAAAAGAAAAAACAGACCTCTTTTTAATAATAATAATAATAATAATAATAATAATGATACGCATGTTGCACGTGCACATTATAGATATGAGCTGTGTGTGTGTGTGTGTGTGTGTGTGTGTGTGTATGTGTGTGTGCGTAAGTGACACTAGACTTGGGCCCAAACACATAACAAATAATCTGCACTATCTGTGGTGCATAACATAACCACCCCCGTGGCCGCGTATAAATGGGCGGTAGCAGAGGGGACAGGAGATGGCGATGGCGTTCCCGTGTCACCCCGAGAAAAGGGAGCTCATCAGAGAGAGTGCGTGGAAAATGTGACAGAGACGCAGTTAGCATTGAATACACCACTTGCTGGCAGAGTGGGGGAAAAGGTAAACTACAACATCACCTTTCTTGCTGTGCGTTTTCCACGAGTGAACTCGGCAGCGGAGAGGGGGGGAATTTTGTCTTATTCTTTCCTTAACGAGCTCTGTAATGTCCTGTTAATTTTGTGTGTACTAGTTAATGAGCATTAATCTGCTACCCCTGGATGCTATTGTTCCCGAGATGGTCATTTGAATGTAAATGGGAGGAGGGAGGGGGGTGACACTGTGAAAGCGAGGTGCTTATTAAAACTGATGTAGTGTCCCTGATTCTCTGGCTTCCAGCAGGAGACACCAGCGAAGGACGCTGCTCATACCAAGTTCGGCAGGAAAAAAAAAGAAGCAATGGCGAGCTCTTTGCCTCTGGACACGGTCATGTCCTGCCCGAGACTCGAGCCCAGGAGCGCGGTCGAGTCCTCTCCAAAACCCTTGGCTTTCTCCATCGACAGGATCATGTCCAAGACGACGGAGGAGCGCAGAGGACCGGACAACACTGAAGGGAAACGAGCGACAGGTTTATGTGCGCCCATGCCTTGTATGATTCCCATCCAACCTTTAGCCTACGATCTCCAGGCCAAAGCGCTGGTGAACTACTCCGAATTCTGGAGAGCGAATTTCCGAGGTGCGCTGTGCGCCTCGGCGGCGGCCGCGGCGACGTGCAAATCCAGCTGCGGTGCGTGCACGAAAATGGACTTGCTGCCAGGGAGCAGGGTTATCAAACCTCAAGTAATCCATCAAGCCATGACCATGCCTGGCAACGCATCTCTGTACTATTTCAATTACCTGGACGCTGCGTATCACCAATCCGAGCTGCTCAGCGGACATTTGTTTTCTTCAGTGGTTGCCAATTCGCAGGCGCAGGCGATGACTGCGCACCAAAAGCTGCTGCTACTTGAGAGCGCAAAACTGTCTGAGAAAGTGCCCACGCCGCAGTATCCGCATAAAGAGCGTCTGCCTGGACAACTGGATCATCTCATGAAGGAGAACCACGGGCTGGGTTCTGAGAAGAACATCGCCAAAGTGCACAGCAAGGCGAATACCTGTCCCGCGGACGGGAAGCCCAAGAACTTCACGTGTGAAGTTTGTGGAAAGGTAAATTACTGGGAAAATATTGCAATGCAATTCTTTATGCTGATTTTTCATCACATGGCCAAAACATACAATAATTATTTACACATCAAAATATGTCTATTAAATAATGGTAATTATTACATTTATTGTGTTCATGTGGCATGCACATTAACACAATAAAGTACAGGGAAATATTTTTTTTCTAGCATCATTATTGCCCTGGATTGCTGTCACCATTCTTTCCGATTAGTTTTTTCTCTCTTGCTAAATCCGTGCGTGTTTTTTCCCCTCTCGTAGGTGTTTAACGCGCACTACAACCTCACGCGCCACATGCCAGTGCACACAGGCGCCAGACCGTTTGTTTGCAAAGTGTGTGGAAAAGGTTTCCGCCAGGCCAGCACACTGTGTCGACATAAAATCATACACACACAAGTGAGTGCCGTCTTATGTGCCATTTACACGCCATGTGCTGCATTTTGGATTATTATTATTATTGTATATTTTAGCATTTGCATGGATTTAATAATATGCATTAACGTTAATTCCACGTAGCCTTAATAAACGAATCATAATCACTTGTTTACAGGAAAAACCTCATAAATGTAACCAGTGCGGAAAAGCGTTCAACAGGAGTTCGACGCTAAACACGCACGTGCGAATCCACGCCGGATACAAACCGTTCGTGTGCGAGTTTTGCGGGAAAGGTTTCCACCAAAAAGGTAAGAATTAAAACTTTGAAGAAATAAAATTGAAGGTCAAAGAAATTGGATTTGTTAAAGTCAGTTTCAAGCCTAAGGAAATGCGACAGAAACATCCACACGAGCTTGGATGTAAATATGAACTGTCACTTAATGTTAAAAAAAACATTCTCTGGGTCAAGGCGCAGGGTCTCTGTCTCTTTCATAATCCGACAGTTTCAGGCTGTTTGGGAATTTGATTGTGAGCAAGTTTGACAACTTCTTGACTTCAGCATGCAAAGTGCTTAAAAAAATAACAACCCTTTCCTCAAATGCAGCTTTCCTGAGTTTGGATTTTTTAAATCCTTTTAATAATTCTATCTTTCTTGTTTTAAGGCAATTACAAAAATCACAAACTGACGCACAGCGGCGAGAAACAATTCAAGTGCACTATCTGCAGCAAAGCCTTCCACCAGATCTACAACTTGACCTTCCACATGCACACGCACAACGACAAGAAGCCGTTCACGTGCGGGACGTGCGGGAAAGGCTTTTGTCGGAACTTTGATTTGAAAAAACACGTGCGGAAACTGCACGAAAACAACGCGGCCTGCTTACTGACGGGTGAGGAATCGTCCAGAGCACAAAATTGAGATTCAGCTTAAACGGACTTGAGAGACAAACAAGCTGCTTGGTGTACAAAAAAAAAAGAAAAACCCGAAGTCGGATATGGTTGGATGAGAGGATCACTTCACAGCGGAATTGTACATAAACAGAATAAAATATTATTTAAAAAATATTTGAAGGCATTTTATTCGTCTAACACATGATGTTTCATAAAAAATATTGCATAACATGTTTAAATCAATAGCAGGCCTAATGTTAAGGTACTATATATAAATATATATTTATAATTTTTATACTTTTATTTATGCATTGGAAAATGCGTGTTTGCAATCATTAGTGGAATATTAATTCAGATACATCATCTTTTGTAAATAAATTCGAGACGACAAATAACGTAGGCTCATTTTTATTTTTGCTTTATTTAATATAATCTAAAATATAACTATGTGAGCGTAGTTTTATACAATGTCGAAAATCTTAACATATAATTTAACATTAAATTTGATTCAAGACGACTATGTTTCAAGACGTCTAGATTTATTTGGTTTGTATGTTGACTTCAATTTTAATACACGCTTTGAAGCACTTTCAGGAAATTAGAGGAATATAATAAGAAAGTGACGTTTCCAGACACATTTCAAGCTAAGTGATGGCGACTCTTCTAATTTCCTGAATTCTGCCTCAATTACGACACTTTCCACTTTCTACCAACAAATGCACACAATGCAACAGCATACTCGTTCATAATGCAATGTCGGAGTCAGTGAAGCGTACACACTCGGACGTCCGACCGGCACGTGCACTCGACTTACGATTAATGGTTCAAATTATCAGATAAACAGGACTCTTCAAAGTCCCATTATCTTAATCAAGTAAAGAGGCTCTGGAGGGAAGCTTCGGCGCATCCAGTCGCGCTCATAAAGTGATTCGAGTCGATAATGAAAGTCCACATTTAATCACTTTAATAAGGCGGGATGAATTCCGCGCGCGGCTCCTGGAACAATATTATCCTAAACGCGCTCGCGGAAACTGTGATGAGAGAATGAAAGAGCAGCGCGTGAGCACCAATCTCCGCGTCCCAATTACTGAGCAAGACTAAACACTACCGAATGAATGGCCTGGGCAGGATCAACTATACATGATGCATAACAGTTTATTATTATTATTAGGTTAAAAAAATAATAAAATAAAAAAAGCTATAACATGAGAAATTATTTGAATTTTAAATGTTTGATGTGACAAAGTTCAAAGCGAAGTTACAATTTTATAAACACCAGTATAGACTTTCCAGAGATTTATGATTTTTTTTCTTGTGCATAAAATGTCACTAGAGTCACACAATTCTTATATGAAATATTGTAAAAAGGATTTAACTAATTACTGTTGCTTTGACTAATAAGTTAAGATTTGAGACGCCATCTTAGAAGAGAATTGAAAATTGTCATTACTGTCACTGTGACACCAGTGAGCATTAATAAATACACTGACTTACCGCATTAAACTCTGGAACATTCATGCAACGGAAATTTTATTAGGGTCATTTTCCGCAGATACATTTTGCTGGACAGAAAGTTCTGATAATTAAAGAATGTTCATGAGTTTAAAAAAAATCGTATGTGCCAATTAGCTATTTAGCAAAAATAGGATAAACCAATTTTACTTTTAAATTAGCTTGCTGGAGACGTAGACGACATTTAATACCCTGCTTACCCCATAAACTAAATGACAAAATCATAAAATGAGATTTATCTGTAAAACAAACTACTGCTACTGCTACTACTACTAATAATAATAGGCCACCAAATATTTTAGACCACATGTACACAAAGTTTGATTTGTGCATTATTTTATATAAGCTACCCCAATAAGCAAACAATTCTAAAAATAAATAAATAAATAAATAATAGAAGACGTAGCAGTGGTAGTGGTTGAAGTATAGGGGCTTTCAGCCAAACTAAAGGATGACCCTGAGAATTGCGATGCTGAGAGAGAGAGAGAGAGAGAGAGAGAGAGAGAGAGACTGATTGATTGATTCCTTGTACATCAATCCCTGTATATAATATTCGTGAAATTTTAGCTTCCTTACATCCAAAACAGGACATAATATTTATTAAATTATTTTAAATGCAAATAAAAAATATTTGAAAGTCCTATACTAAATACCTCTATAAGCATGTAAGCAAATACCTCTATAAGCATAACACTACTGTCTATAGTACTATAATATACCTACAGATTACTTTAATATCATATAATATACATTATGCTATATCTATATTAAAGTCATCTGTATCTCCATATTCCACACCATCCGCATTCCGGTACAAACATATCAGCACTGAGCCCTGAGTCATGGCACATTAAGAGCTCTGTCTAATTAAAGTACAAGTCATTCAACCTTCCCAGGCCCAATCCAGTGGAACTTTACTGCTGACTTATTATTTACACACTCTGTTCAAGTTATTTCGCCATCAAATGCACTCATGTTCAACTAAATCCCCCAACACTCTCTCACACACACACGGCGTATTAGATCATTACAAATCAACAAAAGCAGTTGGTGGGAAGGGTGTCACAAAAAAGCCATGTTTGTGCGAGACGGAAAGAAGAAGCAGCTCAAAGCTGCCCATCTATGAGGAGAAGAGGATGGAGAGAGAGAGAGAGAGAGAGAGAGAGAGAGAGAGAGGAGTAAACAACCTAGAGGCGGCCTCGTTGCCCTTTTCTCCGCACTTTACCTCTGAAACATCTGAGCAACCAGCATTGCATCTAGAAACATGTTAATTGCCGGCGGAGCTCATTACAGAAAGGCGGCGCGGGGATTTGCTGCTGCTGCAGGGGAACAAGAGCGCATTAATGAACCGTCAACAACGGAGAGGCCGAGATCAGCCCAAAAAACGATGTATTGGAGCCGCCACAAAAGCCTGGTCGGCGCAGGAAGAAAAGAAGAGCTGGACTTTTTTTGTTGTTTGGCCAACTCAATCGATTGTAAATGGGAGATTAACGGGGGTAGTGTCGGCGCGTTTCTGCTAAAAGGCGACGAAGAAAAGGTCCCAATTAAGTCCAGCAAATGTTAACTACGTCCCCTTTCTCTTCCCCTCTCCCGCTGCCCGCGCGTTTAGACCAAATGAAATTCTAATTAAACCGCATTAAAGCGTCCTCCTTATAGACCAAGGGTTTTTTTTTTCTTTCTCTCACTCTGCCTGCTTGTTGCGCGAGCTTGCTCGTGAAGAGCGACGTCGCTGCTTGGCAACAAAGCGCTCGCGCCAGAGCCGGGGGGGAAAGTTAATGAGCGACATCAGCTGCGCGCGCTCTCCGGTTCCGGTACCGGTGTTATGCTCTAAAATGCCCCCCTGCCACGGATTGCCCCCCCCCCTCTACATAATCTCTTTCAAATATTATATTAGAACATAAATTCATAGATTTATGGTTTACAAATTACACGAAACGAATTTGATTATAAAATATACATGTTGTATAGGGGAAAAAATATAAATGATAAATTATGTATTTTTGGCGGCACGGTGGTGTAGTGGTTAGCACTGTCGCCTTGCACCTCCAGGGTCTGGGTTTGATTCCCCGGCCAGGCTCGATTCCCGTCTCTGTGTGCATGGAGTTTGCATGTTCTCCCCGTGCTTGGTGGGTTTCCTCCGGGTACTCCGGTTTCCTCCCACAATCCAAAGATATGCAGGTTAGGCTAATTGGCGTACCCAAATTGACCATAGTGTGTGAATGAATGAATGAATGAGTGTGTGTGTGTGTTCTGCGATGGATTGGCACCCTGTCCAGGGTGTACCCCGCCTAGTGCCCTGAGTCTCCTGGGATAGGCTCCAGGCCCCCGCGACCCTAAATACAGGATAAAGCGGTATAGAAGATGAATGAATGAATTAATATATGTTTTTTTCCATATACAACATGTATATTTTTATATTTGCTTATTTTATAATAAAAATCGTTTCATGTAATTTTTCATCATAAACAATAATTATTTAGTGTAATATGTGATGAATACAAGTGTTAGTTTTGTATTAAATGACAAACCCCTGTGCCATAAAACAAACATTTTGTATATGACAATTTTTATCAATGGTCTCGACGTCTTTCACGTGCCTAGGGTTAATTATAATAGTAATAATATATTTGATAAGAATAAACCTATGAATTTATGTTCTAATATAATATTTGATAGAGATTATGTAAGGGGGGGGGGGCAATCCGTGGCAGGGGGGCATTTTAGAGCATAACAAGTGTGCAGGAACACGGAAACACTGAAAGTGAAAAAAAATAAAAAACATATCAAACATATTTGGATAAGTTACAGATAAATTAAGAATGCAGCTGAAGTAGAAGTTGGAATAAACACCACTGACAAAAGCAAACAAACACTATAACATTGGTATAATTATAATTATGATTAATTATGAAAGCATAATAATAATTTAAAAAATACAGAAAAAAGTAAAGCTATATTAACTATTTTACACAGAAAAGCATATAAAATTATGTGGATGTCAGAAACAATTATAGATTTACATAACCATCCTCTTTCATAAACACTACTACTATCAAATATGACATAATACCAAATCCTTAGATGTCACTGTATCATTATATTATCACCAGGATGTACCACTTTTATTTAAATTCTGAAGAAAACAAAAACTTCAGTGTGATTTGACAGACGAAAACAGATGACACGCTTGAGTAAATAAATGTTTATAGGTTTATGTCAGAAGTCATGTACTGCTATGAGCGCTACCCTTAAGCGTTACAACATATGGTGTGAAACTTGCAATTTTTACAATTTGCACATTTAAATTTTTAAAAGAACTGTTAGGATGAAGGAAATACTGGTGAAGATGCTTCAGATTTCTAGTCTGAAGTTGTTCCAAATCACATCAGTATTTATGCAAAGACTCAAATAGTTGAATTTTTTTTACACACTTTCGAGCACTTAACTTTATCTTTTTAAAAAAGATTTGAGTAATTATTATTATTTTTAAGTGAAACATTCCCATTGAAGTGTGTGTATATTGTCACCTCACACTTAGGAACTATTTTCTAAAGTACTCCAACTAGCCTTTCTGATACCAACAACAATACCATGGTTAAAGTCACCAAGTGTAGATAATGTCTTCATTCTTGATTTAAATATTAAATGAAGCTCTTAATCTCTATTTGGATAATAGTATGCTTCATGAAGCAGCCAAATGATGGAGAAGGAGATGCGGCTGCTTTGTCAGAATTTAGTGTTTTATTTTCTCTGCAAGCATTTTAATCATTGACATTTTCTGGAGACACTGCATCATTCCAACTCCAGATCTGGACACTCTTGCAAGGGTAATGTGGAAATATTATTAATTTGGTTGGATGCAAGCTAATTTTCTCCAGTTTGTGCCCAGTTACTGTATATTGGCCAATTTGTGCATTTGTATTACTATGACGTGAGGCCTGCTTATATGCCATTTATTATTATTTATCTTTCTTAATTTCAAGAAAGTGTTAAAGAAAACAAATTAAGTGCCAGCCAGTTATTTCTGCTCCTAAAATAGTAAAAGTTAAATTTATTAGTGTATGATCATATTTAATGTATATTTTATGTACTCGAATGCAGGGAATGTTAAAAGAAATGAGAAAAATTTATCCTATTGGTTAATAATAAAAGACGCCTAACCGCACCTTTTGATCCTAACTACATGTTTAAATGTATTTTTCATACAATTACAAATGGATGTTACAAATGTTTTACAAAAGTAAATAAATAAATAAACTGATAAGTATATATTTGCACCATTGTCACAAAAAAATTTACAAAACAGATGTATTTTGTGAATTGCACAATGTGATTATGATAAATGAGATCCTATAACATTAACATGAACAAGTGTCTTAAAAACACATATCAGTACAGTTGTTTATGCTTTTCCAGGCCCTCAGTGGATGCAATGACGGCTTTTGCTCTCGAGTTGAAGCCATCTTATACACCCACAAGGCCTCAAATCATCAAGGGCATGCTCTGAGAAGGTGCTTTATGGCTTAGAGGTCTCCAGGCAGCAGCATGGGAGCAGAACGTGGGCTCTCTGCCCCGCTGGAATAACATCAATGTCAGTCTTTGGCATGACCTCCGTTCAGAAGCAGTCTTTGGCCCTTGAGGCTAGGCAGCTGAAGGGGAACTTCTGTCCTCTCGCCCAACACGTTACACACAGTCTGTTTGGGGGGGGGGGGGGGGGGGGGAGAGACGAAGGCCTGACCTCAAAACAATCTGCTCCTCATTCACTAAAGCTCTCACAAGTCTCCCCTCCATCTCTCCCTTCCAAATCCCCCATTAGACAACTATCAATGCAGACAACCTGGCAATTTAAAATAAATGGGAACATAACTGGGGCTGCTTATCCTCCAAGAAGAAAACATCTGTGCAAGGATTCAGTCAACAGAGGTCTATTAAAATGTCCTTTCTGGATACTATTCAAAACTGATCTGGAAACAGTCTCATTGTTTGGCAGGACCACTAATGCCGAGATGTCCGGTGTTAATCCTCTGACCCAGGATTCCCCCTTCACTTCCACTCCCTTGTGTCACAAAAGATGGAGGTTAATTAACTCGGACCTGCAGATCTACCCTAAAGCTGATCTTCAGTTTAACACACGGGCTAAGATCTGGGAAGTACAATGCGGGATTATGAGTACAATGTGCTGTTGACTGACCAAATAACAGGTGGTGTAGGACAGTCACAAGTGCTTGCAGTCTCAATCAACATAACGTTTAAAAGCAGGCTGTGTGAGGATAATAAAGCATTGCATCATAAACAGTTAGTTGAAGTGGATTTGACTGTAAAGAAATCCATGAACAGGAAACCTCAAACAAGAAATCAATATAATTGTTGACAATACAAGACTCTGTTAGTGCACCGCATAATGAAATAAAGACATCAAGTAGAAAGAACTGGCTGAGGCCCAGGTATGTGTTTGTCGCCCACTCCCACCATTCTGTCCTTCTTGTTCATGGTGGTGTCCATGGCCAACCTAGCTTGAAGAGCTTTCTTCATTCGCATACACGATGCATAACTAGTCATTTGGAAAGGCTCCAGATCGTGCTCTTCAAAACCCTTTTAGATAATTCACCGTCTTGATAACTACCCCCATCTTGGCACCCTAGACTCTTGTTCCCTAGCCACTCATCAGGGCGACTGGTGCCCTGACCTCCGGGGCAAGAGCGAGTCCCAGCTGAGGAACATGGGCAGCTGCCAACCAGCGCCACTTCAACCCCGGCCATCCGGATGATCGCATTTGTCAAGCCGCCACTCCGCGTCACCCAGCGCAAATTTGATCATCGCAATTAGGGCTCGATCTGGGGACGGCCATGTTGGTCAGTAAAACCAGAGATAGAGGAAGAGAGACAGAGAGAGAGAGAGAGGGAATAACATGGCACGAGAAAGAGAGAAAAAAAGAAATGATAAAAGAGGTTTACTTGTATAGTTATAGTTACTTAGTTGCAAGAAAATAATCACACAAAAAAATCTTGCTTTCCAATGCACAAAGTTTCAATTATCAAAGCACCCAAACCCACCTATTCTCATGGCATATATCGGGCAGCTCTTTGCTGTTGTGTTATTGTGAACATATGGCAAGTGGCTGACCTCAAATCAGCCATCAATGAGACAAAAGAAGAGCAATTACTGTGAACAGAGAAAGCACTCAGAGGATTTGAGCTATGACCTCGTCGTTACCGAGGGATCAGGATTAAGGAAAAAATAAATAAAAAATCCCAAACAGACCTGCCTGTGCACACTTACTTTATATAAGCACACCTTCACAGTGATGACCAAACGTCAAAACGGTAAAAGGAAGTGGCTCCTTTGCAAATCTGAGTATAAACTTGAGTAGGTGGTGAACACGCTGTTTTAGAAGGTTAGATCAAATCATAGCTTCCATAAAGTTAAACACAAATGTACCGAAAGCAAAAAAAAAAAAATAAAAATAAAAATAAATAAATCTATGCATGATTTATAATATAGCAAAATGAATAAATATCGAGGACACTCGCAGAACAGATTTACTTCTAGGAATCCAATTATTTATTATATAAATATGCACAGTAATTTCCTGGGCATTTACTGGAAATATGGAAAGATAAGGCATAGTTGACATTGATTACAGACCAACATGTTTTGGATTAGACATACTTTAATTTTAGTAACCAGTCAAATTGTCCAACAGTTACAAAATAAATACAGTATTCAGGTATAATACTTTCCATCATTGTTTGGAAAAAAAAAAAACAGACCACTTGTGGTGCTTGGGCCCCTAGACTCTGCTTTAAGAAGCTGAAATTGTTTACATTTGCGTTACATTTCGGCATTTGGCAGACGACCTCATCCAGAGGGACTTCTATTTTTATCTCAATACACAACTGAGCAGTTGAAGGATTTTGCTCAAGGGCCCAACAGCAGGTGATGGGTTTGAACTTGGAACCTTCTGATCAGTAGTCCCAACCACCTACATGTGTATTATTACACATGATATATGAAATATTTACCAGATCAAAATAATTTATTGTGTTTATGTCCATAATAATATAAATAGGTTTATTTCACAAATTCTTTTAACTGTAGCTCTAATTGTACACTGGCTTGCAAAAGTATTTGGCCCCCTTGAACTTTTCCACATTTTGTCACATTATAGCCACAAACATGAATCAATTTGATTGGAATTCCACATGAAAGACCAATGGAAAGTGGTGTACAGGTGAGATGTGGAACGAAAATCATACATGATTCCAAACATTTTTTACAAATAAATAACTGAAAAGTGGGGTGTGTGTAATTATTCAGCCCCCTTTGGTCTGAGTGCGGTCAGGTGCCCATAGACATTGCCTGATGAGTGTTAATGACTAAATAGGGTGCACCTGTGTGTAATCTAATATCAGTACAAACTAGCACTTCACATCACTCTGAACACACCATCCCCACTGTCAAATATGGTGGTGGCAGCATCATGCTCTGGGGGTGCTTCTCTTCAGTAGGGACAGGGAAGCTGGTCAGAGTTGATGGGAAGATGGATGGAGCCAAATACAGGGCAATCTTGGAAGAAAACCTCTTGGAGTCTGCAAAAGACTTGAGACTGGGGCGGAGGTTCACCTTCTAGCAGGACAACGTCCCTAAACATAAAGCCAGGGCAACAATGGAATGGTTTAAAACAAAACATATCCATGTGTTAGAATGGCCCAGTCAAAGTCCAGATCTAAATCCAATCGAGAATCTGTGGCAAGATCTGAAAACTGCTGAGCTGGAGCTGTTTTGCAAAGAAGAATGGGCGAGGATTTCAGTCTCTAGGTGTGCAAAGCTGGTAGAGACATACCCTAAAAGACTGGCAGCTGTATTGACTCAGGGGGCTGAATAATTATGCACACCCCACTTTGCAGTTATTTATTTGTAAAAAATGTTTGGAATCATGTATGATTTTTGTTCCACTTCTCCTGTGTACTCCTGTGTTCTCCACTTTGTATTGGTCTTTCATGTGGAATTCCAATCAAATTGATTCATGTCTTGTGGCTGTAATGTGACAAAATGTGGAAAAGTTCAAGGGGGTCGAATACTTTTGCAAGCCACTGTATACTAGTCGCACCCTGTCCATGGTATACCCCTTGCCTAGTGCCCGAAGTCTCCTGGGATAGGCTCCAGGTCCCCCGCGACCCTGAACACAGGATTAAGCGGTACAGAAAATGAATGAATGAATGTATACTAGTCTAAATTATGTCTACCTTCATTAGCCTAAGAGAACATAATGTACATGGACATCAGATAATCGCACAAATTTCTTACACTTTAACCAACACACTGCTGACTATTGTATATGAATTGTATGATTCAGAAAACATGTGTACACTAAGTGATGTATACATCTATGAAAAATGTGTTGTGTGTTTTGTATTACTAATAGACTGTACTGCCACCTAGTGGAAAGTTTCTTAAAGTCACCTGTCACACCTTATAGCCATATGTTTTGATTGCCATTTGATCAGGTTGACATTGTAGGTAGAAAAAGTCCATATGTTTTGTTTTGTCAGATTCCCCAGTGTGTAACGTGAAATGTGTTACTGCATCTAGTGCAGATTTGTGGCTAGTCAGGTGATGAAATCTCAAGTGAACAGGTTGAGCACATGATTAAAACCCTTTGTATATGTGATAAGAGTGTTCATAGAGCAAAACTCAAAAATTTTTAAGCAGATTCTGGATTTCACAAAAGACCTACTTCAAAACCTTGCTAACAGATTTAGATGCACTGGATAAAAGGGATCCTTGGTTTAACCCTACCTTCTCTTAATTCCCATCAGTCAGCAGACCTGGGTTTGGGTCGAGGAGGTCTGCCCTGACTCCGTACAGGTGAAGAGTTGTTATTACAACCCCTCTGTTCCTGGAGTCCCCGTGAGATCGTTTCTACATTAATCGGGGCTTGGCTCTTCCCTAACAAGTAGCTTTCCCATTCAGGAAGTTTCTGCTCCACCGAGGCCCAATAACGAGTCTAAAACATTGAACATACAAAAAAAATAAACAAAAACTGTTTAAAGGTGATCAACACTTTTCAATATTAGAATTGTAATGTTTGTGTGATGAAACACAGATAAGTTTATGAAGACGCGTCTTAAATTATAGTGGAAGCCTAAGCGCAGTTCTTTTAATGAAATGTCTTTAATTTAACGGTAATCATAAATTATACTCGAAAGCTGTATAATTATTCCTGTGGAACACTATTTTCAGGATATATATATATTTTTTGAAAAAATTAAACATGATCCCAACAAAGGGCATCGTTTCCAAATCATTTTAGTAACGTTGCGTGTAAATGTTTGAATAAGTCAAAACAAACAAAAATTTGCTTTTTGAAAACGTTTTGAGCATAATAGTAAACAAATAATAAACATCTGAGGCATGCGTTTCCTGCTTACAGTTTTGTTCATACAGACGTATTTCTTTATATAGCAGCATTTATTCGTTTTTGTCAAAATTGAGTGTTTAGTTAAATTTGTCTTAATTTATGGGACTCATAAAACATATATAACTTTCTCTCTATGGTACTCAATTTGTGACTCCAAAGCACAACTGTACGCCACTCTGGACAGGGTCGTCTGCTAAATGCTGCAGACGTAATAAAAATATAAGCAATTTACTCTCATCACTATATCCCACATATAAAAGTGCAGCAATTCATGCACTTTGTACACTGCTCTGACCAAACAAAAAGAAAAGTCACCCAGAAGGGAAGCACATTAAGCGCGGTGTTTCTGATCTGGGGTTATCTGGCAATACAGAATGACCAGAGTAACGTCACTGATGGACAGCCATAGTCTAGAAAGACAATGCAGGGATTGACACTAAAATTTTCCTGGAGCAACCAATCTCTATGCTTGGGCACTTGTTATATAAGTGATAACCCCAAGCATGATACCTCCCAGGCTAATAAACAGCCTATCATATCTCTGGATGATGGTGCATATGATAAACATGGAAAGAGTCAATCACATAACCATGGTAAAGTTTAGCTGCACCATCAACATTCATCACAAAACCAGAAACAGTGTGCAGGTACTGATGGAACTCTTGATAAAATCTGACAGGTCATACAAAAACATGGCAGTTTATTTATTATTTTCTTTTGTTACAGTGTTGGCTGGTGAACAACGCCACAGTGAATGGTCACATCACTTTCTGTTCAGATATCTAAAGTATGACGAAGCGAAGCTTACCTGAAAATGCAAAAAATATGTAAATGTAGGTTTGGAAAGAATTCCTCCTCATAAAAGGAATCCTATTTTTAAAAAAAAATACATGCATACATAATGCTATCCATCCTGTATTTTTAAACATAGCATATCAAAAGTCTTCACAGTATCAAGAAAAAACTGTTATGGAGAGTATATTCTGTGAAGCCTTTTTAAGTTTAGACAGAAAGATCAAACTCAGTGTTATGGGGCAGAGAATGATGTGCACGTGCGCCGACATTGCATGTCAGCATTATGGTTGTCATGGTTACAGAGACTCAGTGGCAAAGATCTTGGTGGCGAAAAAAAGTCTTCAGTGGAAGTTCACTAGTGAAAGACAGTCAAAGCAGGAAAAGTGGTTTAAAACTTGTTTTAAAAATGTGTCTTTTAAAACCTGGAGCTGTCTCTATGATGCCAATAAGCAACACTGGAGGAAGAAAGATTACTTTATGCAGATTTGTCATATTATATTAGTTAATTTTATGTTCTGCTAAAAACTGTTGAATAGTGTAAACAGTAATGAACATTATTTCCTATACGCTCTGTGATATTTACACGCAGATTCAGAAGAAAAAAATGGTGCCATGAAATTTCCATATACATTGAGAAAATTATCAATATCAATATATACAGACAAATTTATCAACACATTTTGGTCATATCTCCACGCTTTCTCCTTGCAAATAAGTTTGGCTATCGTTCTTTATATTTGGTAAGACTTTGCATTATTTCCATCTCACCCCGAGTCCAATGGATGGGAATTTGTGTTAGCAATTTCTACCTTTAGGTTTCAATAAAAATGAATGCACAGTAACAACATTTTCCATTTTCTTTAACCAGTAGAGAAAAATCACACACATCCACTAGTTTAGAAAAATAAAAAGCAATTACTACCTGTGTAAAAATGCTCAAATCACTACGGTGCGGCCTCTAAGCCACAAAGTCATTATGTTTTAGAAAGCCGGAATACCTGAAGGTTGAGAACATCAGGATGCAGAAGCGGTCGTTTCCAAAGACGTTCTTCTACTTTCTGGATATCCTGTAACATGGCGGGAACTTGAATTTACGATCAGAGTGTACCAACTTATTAATCGATTTAAATTCTAGTCTACTCCATAGATATTTAATAGTACAGCCTTAAGCACGGCATGTTAAAAAAATGACAAAACCTAACCTGACTAAAGTCAGTGAAACAAAACTGGCCAGATTTTGGTGTGAATGTGCCATTTATTTCCATCCAGAACTACATAAATCGTAGTTCTTGGGATTTTGTATTTGAATTCATGTGTGAGAATTATTCCACATGCTCACAGAACCACTCTTTCATTGATGATTTAAGTTTTATGGTCACACATAAGGAGGTGGTTAGCACTGTCGCCTTGCATTTCCAGGATCCGGGTTCGATTCCCGTTTCTGTGTGCATGGATTTTGCATGTTCTCCCCGTGGTTGGTGCGTTTCCTCTGGGTACTCCGGTTTCCTCCCACAGTCTAAAGACCTGCAGGTTAGGCTAATTGGCGTTCCCAAATTGCCCGTAGTGTGTGTATCCAGGGTGTACCCCGCCTCGTGCCTCCTGGGATAGGCTCCAGGAAATTCATTAGACAGTTTGTAACCCAATTCCACTCTCCAAAAAATTCATAAATTAAAATTGCAAACCTATCAAACAAACCAAATACACGAAGGATGTTCAAGTCAAACTGGGACTTATTATTGTGCAGAATGACAGAACACAGTAATAAGAGTAAAAACTCCCTTTAGTTCTCTATATAATCCCCTGCTAAGCTAATGAACTTATCCCCATGTTTCACTAGTGCTTGTTTACCATCAAGGCAGAAAGTCATATACAGTATGAAACACTGGCCTCTCAGGAACTCCTTTAATCCCTTTGTCCAATTTTTTTTTTTTGCAATTTTTTGTCAAAAATGGCCTGGGTTTATCACCAAACCAAACAGGACAATGCATAAAATGCACGACTTCATTTTTCCCACTGCACCCCTCATTTATTACTCATAGGAACTCATCTCTGAGTTAACACCACAACTCACGTACAGTCCTGACCATGCTCCAAGCCATTTCCACATACTGTATTTGGGCCATTAAAAGAGCTCCCTTCGCTAGTGTGGTCAGATGTATGCTGAATTTCTATGAAATGCTTTGAAAGTACCTTCAGTATTTCAGCATTCCTTTCCCGTGCAGCTTGAGACATATCGGCTTGATGCTTTTTCTTGGCTTTCTGCTGCTCATAGCAAATCTCCATCTGTTGCAGTAAAACTGTTCTTTTCCCCAAACTGCAGGTCAGGAACACAGCAAGACAGTAAAGACATGACTCATATCGACTCTGCTCTGGCCAACAAATCTCAGAAATTTGGAGTAATCCCTTTTCTTATTACCAGCAACCAGTCCATTTTAAATCCGCACTTAAAACACAGCAAATTATTCAGGGTAATTATTTTTTCAGGATGCTACCATCACATTAAATCTATTAATCATACTGAACATGACCTCATAAGATGAATGTTTCACAAAAAGTATTCACTTCTTTCTTACAATATCATCAGCTTTGTTCATTCACAAAATCTAATTTATTATCTTTAACAATTACTAAAAGGTTTTATCTTAGGATACAAAAATTGTATACAATCAATTCCATAATTATTGGTACTGTTAAAGAGAACATACATTATATTGACATAAGTATTTGGCCAAACTTGTTAATTATTGAATTCAGGTGTTTCAATCAGTTTTCCCAATGAAGGGCAATCTTGATGCTTCAGCATACTGAGAAAAATTGGACAACTTTATGCTTCCAAGTTTGTGGCACCAGTTTGGGAATTTTCCCAATAAGACTGTGCTCCAGTGCACAAAACAAGGACCATAAAAAAAAAAACATTTAAAAAACAAATGGTTTGATGAGTCCGGTGAGGAAGAATTTGGACTGGCCTTAAGACACAGCCCTGTCCTCAACCCCATTGAGAACATTTTGAATGAACTGGAAAGGAGATTCTCACCAGGCCTTCTCACTCGTGCATACTAACTCTACTAACGCTCTACAGAATGAATGGACACAAATTCCCACAAAAATACTCCAAAATCTTGTGGACAGCCTTTCAATTTAATTAAATTCTATTTTACTTCTATTTACTGTTATTTTCCTTTCAATTTTTATTTCTTTCATTTATTTTTTTCCCTGTATAATCAATTTTTTTATTTGGATACAAGATTACTGCAAGTTTGGCCAAATACTTTTGTCCCCTAAACTTTATGGTCTCTAATAACTTTGGTGCCACAGGTCTGGTCATATTAAGGTCACGTGACACACCTGAAGCCCATTCAACTAATTATATACACACACACTTTCTTTTAACCGTTACCGCATAACTTTTTCTCTTACATCACTTACATTTCCTCGTGTTTCTTACTGAGTTGAAGTTCTTCGTCGGAGTTTGACGCCATTTAATTTATTTAATAAAAAAAGACAAGGTTTATGACTATTACTGTTTACTCTCTGTTTCTAGCTTTATGCTAACGCGTTCGCTATGTTCGCTCGCTCTCGTTAGTTTCCATTTGTACAAAATATATGCTAAATATGTTAAATAAGACAAAGAACAAAAAGTTAAAACTTAGCTTATATTTCTTAAGGCAATACAGACAGTTACAGTTAAAAGAAACGAACACTTAGCTCGCTTGTGAACACTTCCTGATAGCAGTGCCTATCACCATGGAAACACATTTCGCGCAATCCCATTGGCTGCAACGGATCAGCTGATCAAAAGCATGCAGTGTGTGAACGACCGCCATCTACTGCTCATAAAAGAGAATCACAGCTTTCATTGATAGAAAGAAAAGAAAAAAAAAACAGATTTTTAGACTTTCTGTAATTAATTGTCTTGTTTGGAGTCAATGGAAAATGATTATTCAGGGTGTAATAATTCAAAAGAGGTTACCTAACATATCACAAGAGTGGAACTATAAGTATTCTAATTTCTAACAGCTCTCTTCCCCAGCAGTGTTATTAATTAACCCCCACCAGCAGATGGCGAGAAAAGCTTAAAAACATAACAATAAAAAAAGAAGGTGTAACCATCTATTCTTATTATTCCTCAAAATGAGGGGCAGTAGTCTATTATTATTATTATTATTATTCATCTTTCCATCCATCCATCCATCCAGTGTGTATACCGCTTGTCTTGTGTAGGGTCTCTGAGGGCCTGGAGAATATCCCAAGAAATTTGGGGCAGAATACAAGATACTCCTTAGACGGGGCCCCAACCCATCACAGGGCACAAACACACACCGACTCACACATACACTCATACACTATGGGGGATTTGGAATGAAATGCCAATCAGGATATATCACATGTCTTCGACTCACAGAGGAAATGGAAATCCCAGAAGGAAACACAATAAGCACTGGGAGAAGTTACAGACACCGCAAACTGTTAAACCACCAGGCTGCAATTTCCCGTCTTTTTCTTCTTCTCCTTTTTCTTAGTAGTAATAGTACAGTAGTGTAGTAGAGTGGAGTCCTCCTCATGCTTGGTGGGTTTCCTCCGGGTACTCCGGTTTCCTCCCACAGTCCAAAGACATGCAGATTATGCTAATTGGCGTTCCCAAATTACCTTTAGTGTGTGAATGTTGACCGGAGGTCCTATCACGTTTGTAAAATGGGAATAAATACAATGGTCACCATTGACCTCCACGGTCCCTAGTTGGGCTACAGAAGCTACTAGATGAATGGATGGATATTTACTTGACCTTGATTGTCTGTTTGATAGCCAAAACGCTGGCCTCTCAGGAACTCCTATAACGGCCCTGTAAATGCACCATACAAATATTTTACAGCAGAGTCTAAAAGTCTCATCATCGTATTCTGCTTGAAGTCTTCTGTAAATGTCAATCATTTTTCCACCTTCATTCACCTTAAATTTCATCACAAGCCGCGAGTTTGATTTGAACGCCCTTGTACTTACAGGATATAAATTATTTATACCTTAAGGAATTTCTTTTTTCTGCATAAACAAACAATAGATATGATTATTATGATGCTTTTTACATTACAATACAGTGCAGCATTGATTTAGGTGTGGCTCAAGTAATAGTTACTCACTTACTCATCGTCTATAAAGATTTATCCCCCATTCAAGGTTCGCCAGGGGCAGGAGCCTAGACTTAGGGCATGAGGTGGGGTGCACCTGGAAAGGGGGCCAATCCATCAAAAAGCACACACAAACAGTGAAACACGCACAGTATGGGAAATTGGGGGACGCGGAGAACCAGGGAACCAGTACGGGAAATTGGGGACCACTCAGTGAGACTCAAACCTGTCCGGGAATCGAACCCGCACCCTGGAGGTGCAAGGCTCCAGTGCTAACCACCATGTTGCCTCAAGTAATACTTGATTTATAATATATATTATTAAAAAGAATGGTATTTGAGGTTGTGCAGGATAATTTAAAAAAAGTGCATAATTTTAAAGATGAAGCTAATACTACATTGCTCGATGCTCCAGCTGTCCTAAATAGATCTAAAGAGAGCAAAGGACTAGAAACATTTTTCAGTGTTCTGATTCGGTATCAGTTTCATCTGTCTTCAAGGAAGATGGCTATTCTGTTCAGCTCTCACACGGTAGGCGTGTTATCAATCCTCAGGCTCCAAGGGTCGCTCCAGACGTCACTTGCAATGTCATATTTTTACTTTTCGAGCATCTTATCGTTCATCAAAGCGAAAGTGTGTGTGCTGTGCAGCGGCCGTCCCACAGGGATCAGCGAGGGTGATGGACCTTTTTAGGGCGGCACTCTATCATTCTATAGAAAAGCAGGGACCTCTCTCTTTCTCTTTCTCATTCTCTCTGTCTTTCGGTCACAAACACACACAACTACAGGACTGTATTTGTATTCCCACACACACTCAGCCGTGTGACCTTTATCTATCTGTGTTAAAGGCGCCCGTATTGTAACCAGGAATAGAATCTAAACGGTCAATAAAGTTCAGTGAGTGACTGTAATGTAAAATGTGTTTTTAAAACCACGGTGCCTTAGACTGGATTTAGTCAGACAACTTTTATGACATTTATTTATATAAATGTGTTACATTTACAAAATCAGGAGTGAGACAGAGATAGCCAGAGAGAACGAGAGTCCCAGAGAGAGACACAGAGAGTTAGAATTCAAAAGAGGGAGACAAGGAAAGAGGGATGTACAGTACACGCAGAATAAAAGAAAGAGCAATGATAGAGACACTCACATGGAATTAGAGAGAGTGAAGCAGAAAGAGAGAGAGAGAGAGAAAGAGAGACATACATACATAATGAAATAAATACAGAAATAGAAACACAAAATTAGAATATGGGAGACAAAAAGAAAGGCAGGTGCACAGAGTAAGAGAGAAATAGAGAGACACGCACAGTATAAGAATGAGACAGGGGAGATACCTCGAAAATAAGTGAGAGAGACATACACAGAACAAGCAGGGGACAAAGACAGATACACACAGAATAAAAGAGACAGAGAGAGACACACACAGGATGAGAGATAAGAGAGAGACAGAATGAGAGACAGAAACACAGAAATAAGCAGACAAAAAGACAGAGACACAGTAAGACACAGTGATAGAGAGAGACACAGAGCGACTCAGAATGAGAGAGAGACACAAACAAAGAGAGAGAGGTATAAAAAGACATACACACAATAAGAAAAAAAAGAGACAAAGACACACAGATTGAGAGACACAGTAATACACAGAATGTATAGACAGCTAAAGACACATAGATAGATAGACGTATAGAGACACATAGTTATAAGCAGTACAAATGGGGACATAAGGATACACAGTGTTAGAGAGAGACAGAAAAGAAGAATGAGAGAGACACAAATGCACACATAATGAGAGACATATGAAGGATAGACACAGAGAAATAGACAATATGAGACGGAGACAGAGAGAATAAGAGAGAGCGAGAGACAGAGGAAGACAGAATGGGAAAGAGAGACAAAAAGAGATACCGACAGGATGAGAGAGAGAGATATGAGGTGAGTCTGTGATTATTTCCCAGATGCCTTTGTGGTTTGATTAAAGTTTCTATGATTTATCAGCTGACAACATTATTATGCTGTGTACAGTATCTCTCTCTCTCTCTCTCTCTCTCTCTCTGTGTGTGTGTGTGTGTGTGCATGTCCTATAATGGAGTAATGAGTTTTACACATCATACAGAGGATAAAATATCGCATCCACACGCCTGCCAAATATATTAGAATAAACTTTCCCGTACTGATGCTCGTATTAAAACGGGCCTCGTCTCCAGTTGGGCATTTGACGTATATTAGATTATTTACTGCATGATGGATGTGTTTACTTCAATACGTGAACGCCTGCAGTGTTTCCACGGTGGACCAGTTAATATCTGATCATTTGTGAAAGCATTTCTCATTGTTGTCTTTTTTTAATATATAGCACATATCAACATAAGTGTGTATTCGCTGATATCTGGCAACCCACTGATAGAAAGCAAGCTTACAAGTGTGTGTATCTATAGAATATATCTTAAATGTGTAAAAATGTAATATATTATATATACTGGAAACTTCATTAGCTGTAAAAAAAATGGTTATTAGCTTAGCACGTCATAAGCACATAAACAGGTTGAACTATAATGCATCCCCTCCCCGCCACAAGGACATCACAACTATGGTGGCCATATTAGGACATCATATCATAACACTAGTTACGTACCCATCACAACATTCTGTTCATGTGGTAACACTCCTAAGAAAATTAAACATATGTCATATTGTCTTGATATTTTTGTAATTGTCATACATTTTGGTAATGTGGTAAGGCTCTTAAAACACTAGCTACATGCTAACCATAACATTTTGGTCATGTGGTAACACTCCTAAAACACTAGTCGCATGTCCGTCATGACATTTTGGTCATGTGGTAACACTCCTAAAACACTAGTCGCATGTCCGTCATGACATTTTGGTCATGTGGTACCACTCCTAAAACACTAGTCACATGTCCATCATGATATTTTGGTCATGCCGTAACACTCCTAAAACACTAGCCACCTGTCCGTCATGACATTTTGGTCATGCGAAAACACTCCTAAAACACTAGCCACATGTCCGTCATGACATTTTGGTCATGTGGTAACACTCCAAAAACACTAGCCACCTGTCCGTCATGACATTTTGGTCTTGCGAAAACACTCCGAAAACACTAGTCGCATGTCTGTCCTGACATTTTGGTCATGCTGTAACACTCCTAAAACACTAGTCACATGTCTGTCATGACATTTTGGTCATGTGGTAAGGCATCTAAAACACTAGCCAGTATGTCAGTCAGGCAAATATGCACTTAAAAACTATTAGATGTAACCTCAGGTCATTAAGAGCACCATGTACAATCTACAAAACCTCAGTTTTATGGCAGAAAGCTTTTTTTTTTTTGTCAATTTTGTTAGTCAGAATATCCTCTTTGCTCATTTCTCAAAACCTAGATCTTTGGTATGCACTTGGGCGAGCTCGGTCTGTGTACTTCCTGGTTGGAAGGGGTGGGATGCCGCTGCTGGTTTGCACTTTGTACTTCCTGTCTCTGATGGGCCGGGCCCCTCGGCACTTCCTGCCTGGCGGGGTGGAGGGTGCGCTGTGACCTTGCCTTGCGTGTTTTTCCTGCTGCTTTGTCCCAACAGAGCCGTTCTAAGATGGAGGACACGGCGCTCCATCCAGCCAGGTGGAGCAGAGGAAACTCATGAGGAGAGGATCATGTGCAAACATCATATGTCTAATCGCGCATTTTATAATGATTTGTAACGGTATAGCGATGAGCTCCATTGTGGTGAGATAAAGGAGAAGGAAGGTAACAGAAGGAAGATAAAGTGTGCATTAAATCAATATGCTAATAGGCATGAATCGTACATCAAAAGTTTTTCACTGGAGATTCACAAATTCTGTAAAGATGATTAGCGTCATTAAATATCTGCACCATTACCAGAATCTCACTCGGTTCTCTCAGTCTTTTTCATTTTGTGCTACACTGATTTTAAAGTAAGTTGACATTCTTTTCAACTCGGGCCTCCTAAATCGTCTTTCCTCATACACATGCAGTAGGACAAATGCTGAGTCTTTCAAGGACACATTCGTGGCATTTCTACTAGAAGGCTTTAGAACAGCGGGAGGGAATTTTCCACTCTCGCTATTTCAGCCGTCGTTTATTCCTGCCTCTTCCTGTTTCCTGTCTCTCTCTTCGCATACTTCCTCCCCTGCCTTCACCTATCAGGAGCAGATGAAGTTTCAGTCTGATAGGTGGCGAGCATTTTCTTTTTTTTCCAGAGTTGGGAAAAAACAAACAAGCGACATCTAATCAGTTCTTCTCGCGGTTGCAAAACAAGCGTGGGATGCAGCGTTTTCAGTGTTTTTGCAGAAACTCAACCTTTAATTCAGACAGCCATCCATCTTACACAGCGCTGTTAGAACTTTAAGTAAAAGTTCAAGTTAGCCAGTAATTCTCCAGAAAATGATCAATAATGTACTTTTGTCTACATAGACAAAAATATATTCTGTAAAAAACAACACTTGCTTCACTCACGCATGGTCTATACCGCATTATCCTGTATACAGGGTCACAGGGGGCCTGGAGCCGATCCCATGAGACCTCTAGTCATTTGTTATATTCGCAGAGGTTGTCTGTGATCTTAATCCTCGGTCATGTCTTTAATTAGTAAAGTAAAAATTCCCCCCCAAATGACCTACCATACAGTATTTTGCTGAACACTGAGGTCCTGTGATAACATTAGTCCCGTGCAAATCAGCATGTCTGTGTTTTGGCCAGGATTTGGCAAGGTCGGATATCACTTTTTTAAGGTTTTTGTTTCGTTTGTGCATTTTTTTATCCTTTTTCGCAAAGAATGGAGGCTGTGTTTGAGTGTTTTTAATGTATTTTGGGTGCCGGGTCATATCGCTATACACCAGACAACAATACAATGTGCAGAAAGTGAAAGCTGAAAACCATCAGAAAATCGAAAGCAAAAAGAATGATTCGATGGAGATGGATCATGTGTATAGCAGCATACGGTAAAGAATGCTCTTCTGTTCATTCCATACAGCTAGACCTATAATAACAAGACATTTCCAAACAATAGCCATATTCCAAACAAAATAGTGCACAATTAAGCGAGCTGTTACTCAAAGCCTTGACATGATATCCAAGAGATAAGTCAGTAAATTCGAGTCAGATTGCAGGCTTTGCTTATACTGTGCGAATGCACCAAACAAAATGTGGGGGGCGTAATTTCCATATAACATAAGATCCACAGATGATACTAATCCCATGCGAATAGGGCTTTAGGCCAGGAGATGGGGTAAAGTCTGGACAGGGTGCCAATCCATCGCAGGGCACACACACTGGGAAATTTGGAAACGCAATTTAACCTGCATGTCTTTGGACTCCGGGAGGAAACCGGAGTTCCCAGAGGAAACCCACCAAGCACGGGAAGGACATGCAAACTCCATGCACATGGACCCGTGGCGGGAATCATAATAAACATAAATATTAGTATTATTTACATCAGATTGTGTATTAAATGGTAAAGTGAGCATCACCCCTCTCTCTCTCTCTCTGGGAGACTGTACAGAGAAGTGAGGGATATCCTTCCTCCCTGCGGATTCCATGTCATGGACTGAACATTGCTCATTGTGAGTCCTGTTTGTTCCACTACACCCATACGCTTTTAGCATTAGCATAACCCTGAAGTACAGCTAACTGAACATACAGTAATTGTGTAAATTCACCCTCGGGATTGTTCTGATCGCATTTACGTTCACGAAGGTGCTGTGTTTTCTTACTCCTCTTCGCCAGAGCAATATAGCACATGTTAATGATCCGACTTGACTCACTAGAGTGCACGCAGGCTATTATCTCTGGCTTAATGATGGGACTGGGGTTAATCATCCTGCACTTACCCTCCGTCTAATTGCCGTGTCTCAGAAGTGTGCTTTTTTTCCTTTTCCTTTTATGTTTCTTGTAAATAAATAATGGGGAGCACAAAAGTCAAATGCGGTTTACCATTTATTGCTAGGACAATTAAAGATATGTGCTGTATAACAGAGTGCTCGTTAGTTACATGATAAAGTATTGATGGCAAAAAGCTCTAAAAGCTCAAGTAGTCCTGGAAAGTATGGCATGGCTTTAGCAGTGTAATCATTTAACAGAGCCATGGGTGTAATCACGCATTGTAACACAGATCAGTCTTCTTTAGTGAAGATAAGCTTTCCAGGCTTTGTTTAATGGTAATGCTAAGTCGACAAATGTACTAATAGCTGCCTAATTAAAAATGCAAAAGCTGTTGACTGAGCGAATGAAAGGGAGAATACTGTTATACAAACCAATATGATCTCAAGAAATACACTTTCCAGCCCCAAAAAAGTCACACAATCTAATATATACAGTAATTGGACCGCCTTTCGTTTTTGGATCTAGTCATGGCATCGCATCTCAATAAGATTGTGCAATTTCACAACATTTACTTTCAGCCAATAAATTCTCTCCAAGATTTTGTATTGATGATGGGAGAGTCAGAACCTTTATGTTAACCCTTCTCCATCACATCCCAAAGATTCTCAATGGGGTTAAGCTCTGGACCCTTGTGGTTTCCAACCCTTGTGTGAATTTAAGCCTGATGAATCCTGGCATCGTGATCTTGGAATATGCCCCTGCCATCATGGACGAAAAAATCTCGAGATTGAAAAACCTTCTGGTCATTTAGGTCGTCAGCTGATCTAATTTCTTGGGCACATAGCATTGCTGACCAACCCCAGATCATACTCAACACTACATCCACAGACTTGTACTGTAGGCACTAGGCATGATGAGTGCATCACTTCATCTCACTCTCTTCTTACCCTGAAACACCCATCACTCTGGACTCATCAGACCGCATGACCTTTTTGTAATGCCTTAAGGCTGCACAGCTGTTTAGTCCCAGTCCCTCGAGTTGAGTTCTCTTTGTTCTTGCTTTCACTGTTAAACATACTGTAGCCATGAGTTCTACTGTTATTGTTTTTGATTTCACTAAGTGTTCTCCCATCACACTCATTCATGTTTTTCCAACCACATTTCTTCATCGAGGATGATGGTTCACCACTATCCTTCCAGGTTTTAATAATGCGTTTTACAATTCTTAACCCAACTTTTGTAGTATGAGCAATCTCCCTAGTTGATTTCTTTGCTTGATGATGGACAATAATTTGAAACAGCATAACATTTTTGCCCTAACCGCAGGATACGTCTTCTGTCATGGTTGTTTTAAGAAATGAGAAGCTACTCAATGCGTCCGTTAGATGCATTGAGTTAAATAACAGATGTGCAGATGTGCACGTATCTAAGTCCCATTTCATCCGGAATAACGAGGTCATGCTCTGTTGCGATTTCTTGTTCTAATCCACAATCCCTCTAATCTCCTGACTCAACGCTCTATCAGTTTATACGTACAGGAGTTCGTTCCAATGCCATTAACACTTTTAGATCAAATGATCAAACCCACAAACCCTCTATTGCACCCCGGGGGAGTGGAAACAAGCCAAGGATTCTATGTCCAGAACCGTAGCCGAACAGCATATAACTGAAGTGTGGGTAGGCTTTGATTAAACACGACGTTTTCCGTAACACACTTCATTTAGCCCTAGCTAAAGGGATTGTTTTAAAGCTTTCAATCAGGTGATGGATAAGCGCCATTGTACTTGGCATAAATAAACCTGCGTTCAGAGTAGGAGGCAGAAATTCTGACTTCCTTGGGTGTTTTTTTTTTTTTTTTTTTGTCATGCCGTGTTGGCTTGAGCAATTGCTGATTCTGACTGATTTGCTTGTAACACTAACATTCCTAAACGCGCAGGAAATTAAACGCTCCGCCGAGGTGATAAGGAGCGTAAATCTACGAGTTCAGTAAGGAAAAGACAGACGTGCATATCTCTATATCACCTGAGGCACGGGCGAATGTCTCGGTTTTGACACGACATAAAAGCGCACATATTTGTGCATTATTTAAAAGCACATGATTTACTGTACATCGATATATTTCAGAATCTTTATAGCTCAAAGGAAATAAGAAATTCTTTACGGCATGAGGATTCATTCTTAAGAAGGAGGCTGGTTCACAAAGCATTCACTACACCATGCATTTGGAATTTTGTTAGCCTTCTAAAAAGTTATAGACTATTCAAGGTACTGCGGTGTTCAAATCAAAGTGGGACTTTTGAATATGTAAAATCAAAAATCAGATCTCGATTAATCATAAAAAATCACCCAGAGCAAACGGTTTCCAAACCTTAAGCATGGCTTTACAAGCATTCGAGTAATGAGCCGTTTAGGCAAATGTTCAAGGCTGAGCAAGGTGAATTTCCCCTAACAGCCTCACGCCGTATGACTCCGGGGTTTCGGTATCCAAATATCCAAACTCGTCATCCATTTCATTGTCAGATCTGCTCATTAACGGAGAAGGCTTCACACCTCATTTACAAGCACCGCAAGAGACAGCAGAGACAAAAACGGAGCTCAGGCAGATGAGCCCAACCTGTTGTCCATCATGATGGATCGTCTCAGCTGAAGGCCTGGAACCTCACATAGCCGTTACAGCCACTAAGCTAAGCCTGTGCGTGTGCAGAACAGGGAGTTTTGGGTACGAGAGACAGCTCTGATGATGGGTGTCATCAATTTAACATACCGAGTAATAAAGACAGCAATAACAGAGACAGGAGGTAAAGTTACTAGGCACAGCGGAGAGGAACCGAAGAGAAATATTATAGCGCTCCGTAATATTTAGAGATGTTACATCATTATGGTTGGAATCTTACATCACTGTCTTACATCATAATTCAGAACAACCTACCAGCTACATATTTAGGTTCATATACAGTAGATATACAGTACTTTCTAAGCCAAGGAATAGTTAGCTTTGTTTAGCAAGAAATACAAACTTAAAATTTAAACAGCAGCATTATAATGAGATTTTAGCCCCATTTGCTGCAGCATTATAATGATTCTGACAAAAGAGCTCAGACGGGCAGTCACAGTAATATTATGATGTCTAAAATGTTCGGCCTTTTGCTTCTGTCTTCTCAGCCATTTAAAGGAACAGACAAATTACAGGGAGGAAAGATCAATTTTGCTAAATAACCCTGAAATGCAGCACCGTGAAAGACATTTTCTTTAATGATGTACTAAACAGTAGGAATAAAATATGCACTGATACTAATAGCAGCTTATCCTAGTTTACAAGAAGATTACATGCTAACAAATAATCAAGGTTAATCAAAGACCGGCAGTTATTACCGCTAGCACTAAAATGGAAGGGAAAAATCATTGAGCTAATGAACAACTACATATTTCTATCCAGCATGCTGTTTTAATGTGTGTTTAAAAGATCAGAGGTGGAAAGTAATGAATTACACATTTTACTCGCGTTACTGTAGTTGAGTAGATTTTTTGTGTACTTCTACTTTTTAAAATGTGTAATTTTACTTTTACTTAAGTATGTTTTGTTTAGAGTATTGTACTTCATTACATTTTAAATCATATTCGCTACTGAGTAAAAAATAAATGAATGAAAATGAAAAATAATTAAAAAAATTATATAACAGGGAAGGAAAAAACTTGTATCCCGGAAACCACTGCACTGATTGATTGATGGAGAACCAATGCGCTAAAATCACCAGAACGATGGAGACGGACAGAACAGATGCCAGTGATGAACAGACACAGCTGAAAGTGAAACGCCAACAAAGTCTTATGAAGCAAACCCCTGGTCATATTTAAGCCACCACTTTGATTTCAAGCACAACAAAGGGACCAGATTTATTATGCAGGGGTGTTCCATCCCCCATCCCCCCCACCCCCGCTGTTAAAAAAATTTAACTCGGTAACTTTTACTCTGAGTTAATTTTTAATGAGCTACTTTTTACTTTTACTTGAGTAGATTTTTATAATGGTAACTTTACTTGTACTTCAGTAAAAGTTCACTGAAGTAACAGTACTTTTACTTAAGTACGAAATTTTATTACTCTTTCCACCTCTTTAAAAGATTATGTCCAATTGTTCGGTTGTAATGACATTTATTATTTACTATATAGGTGGCACTTTGGTGTAGTGGTTAGCATTGGCACCTCTGGGGTCCTTGTGCATACAGTAGTTTGCATGTTCTCCGATTGCTTGGTGGGTTTCCTCTGGGTGCCTCGGTTTCCTCCCCAGTTTAGACTAATTGCTGTTCCCAGATTGCCAGTAGTGTGTGAATGAGCAGTATGTATGTGTGTGTGTGTGTGTGTGCCCTGCAATGGATTGGCATCCCATCCAGGGTTTACCTGGCCTCATGTCCTAAGCCTGGGATAGTCTCTAGGCCCCCAAAAAGCCTGTACACTTGATAAAGAGGTAGCAAGCTGTATGCTGCGTATGGTGCTACAGTAGACACAGAAAGACAGAGTTATTAACCGAACTTCATGAGTTTATAAAAGCAGAGCTGTTTCTGGAAGGATGCCGAGAATTAGTGTGAGTTATGACCCACCAACGATGTACAGTACAGTAGCCTTATCATCTGAAAACAGTGTAGGCTGGAATTATGTCTTTGATTTGGCTGTATGAGGAATAAAACCCAAACCGGAATTTGTGATTCACTTCATTTCGATTGAAATTGACGTCCTTGTCCAGAGCGACTTACATTTTAATCTCATTATACATCTGAGCAGTTGAGGGCCTCGCTCAAGGGCCCAACAGGGGCAACTTGGTGGTCGTGGGATTTTCATTCATTCATTCATTTTCTATACCGCTTAATCCTGTGTTCAGGGTCGCGGGGGACCTGGAGCCTATCCCAGGAGACTTCGGGCACTAGGCGGGGTACACCCTGGACAGGGTGCCAATCCATCGCAGGGCACACACACATACACACACTCACACACCCAATCACACACTACGGGCAATTTGGGAACGCCAATTAGCCTAACCTGCATATCTTTGGACTGTGGGAGGAAACCGGAGTACCCGGAGGAAACCCACCAAGCACGGGGAGAACATGCAAACTCCATGCACACAGAGACGGGAATCGAGCCTGGCCGGGGAATCGAACCCAGACCCTGGAGGTGCAAGTCGACAGTGCTAACCACTACACCACCGCGCCACCTGTCGTGGGATTTGACCCGGGAAATTTCGAACCATAGTTCAATGCCTTAACCAGCTATTCCTACCTTCAATGAAGTATCCGAGACAGAAGACGCCAAGCAGAGTACAGTGCTGAGACTCTTAGCCATAGCAAAGCATTTATATTTGGCAAACATTTTAAAGAAAACCCGCACACCCTTGACCGATTATCCCAAGGCCGAGGAGCCCACTGCGGTAATTCCCATGAACATTCACCGAATGGAACACTCGCAAGAAAAAACACCCTGAAGCATTATGTTTGTGCAGAACAATGAAAAATATACTGTACCACTCATACTACCCAGTGAACCACTTTACAAGATGCACATTAGTCCTGACCCCGCACCAAGCCATTTCTACATGTTTCATGGAGTTCCTGGGAGGCCAGTGTTTCAGACATGAAGCATACAGTCTGATCAATGTGCTGAGAAAAATTGATGCTGTCCAACACTGGGATACATAAGTGCATTAGTGTAGAAGTGGGTTATATATAGAGAAAGAAAGGGAGTTTTTAACTCTCATAACTGTGTTTTGTTATTGTGTACAACCAAAAGTCCCGGTTTGACTTGAACACCCCTTGTACATACTTTTAATTAAATGGAATCTCTTCAAAAGACACCAGAGACTCTTTTAAGTGTCAAAATGGTGTCAGAATATATTGGTTACAAATGCTGGTACTGAGGTTTTACTCAGAAAAATGTAATTTGATGATAATCCTAATATTACTGTAGTGTGAATGAGCATGCATACCATACATTGAACACCATATGGTGTTTATACCATGGTGCATTGTTTTATTATACTGTAGCTCTCTATTCTCTCTCGCTGTCTCTCTATGGATTCCCCTTATGTTGAAACAATATGTAAGCAAAGCACCCAGCGTTCCCTCCTTTCCTCTCCCTACCCTGCAATTCATTAAAGGCGTAGTATCTCTCTGAGACATCTTCTACAACACCATTCACTTCTTTTTCATTTCCCGCTGCCATCCACGAGTCATTTATTGATACAAAAAAAATAAAATAAAAAAAACACACGCTCTTGTGTATTACAGCTCCAAAGAGGCGGCAACACAATGCAGATCCTGCTCATCGATCTCCATTCACGTCTCGACCCCCAGACGCAACCCCTAGACGGAGCTGTAATGAAAAATGCATTCGGGCATTAATAAGACCATAATCAGCCGCACATACACACAAACAGAATGAGCGAATCCAAAAGAGAGGACTAAGCAGGAAAAAAGGAAATGCAACCGAAGCAAAAGTAAGAGGAGAATATCACTGAGGATTTGAGCAGGAGCAGCCCTGAGGATGGTTTGCGTGCTCTTATACGCAGTCAGTCATCCACTCACAGACACCTAATGAGCGCTGTAAAAATCCTGATGGTGTACTTACTGTCAGAAGTGTTCCACAGTGAAAACAGTGCAGCCTCGCGGGCAGTTTTAATGCCACTAATACACAGAACACGGAGCGAGCAGACAACACCATGTGCCTCCTGGAAATGAGAGTTATATTATATAACAGATTTTGTCATATATATGAGTTGATATACCATAAATATGCAAGAAAACATTACCATTTGAATAATTTCGGTTGATATGGTGATTGCTAAGAGTAGGGACACGGTGGCTTAGTTGTTAGCGCTGTCGCTTTGCACATCCGGGGTCCGGGTTCGATTCCCGTCTCTGTGCGCACGGAGTTTGCATGTTCTCCCAGTGATTGGTGGGTTTCCTCCGGGTACGCCGGTTTTCTCTGGCAGTCCAAAGATATGCAGGTTAGGCTAATTGGCGTTCCCAAAATTGCCCGTAGTGTGTGAATGAGTGTGTGAGTGTGTGAAGGTGTGTGTGCCCTCCGATGGATTGGCACGCTGTCCAGGGTGTATCCCGCCTCGTACCCTAAGCCTCCTGGGATAGGCTCCAGGACCCCCGCGACCCTGAACACAGGATAAAGCGGTATAGAAGATGAGTGAGTGAGTGAGTGAGTGCACTGGTTAGTAGCGGCATGGTGGCTTAGTTGTTAGCACTCTTGCTATGCACCTCCAGGGTCTGGGTTTGATTCCCAGCCAGGTTCTATTCCCGTCTCTGGGTAAATAGTTAACTATAAATTGTATATTCATTCATTTTCTCTACCGCTTTATCCATATATACAGGGTCGCGGGGGCCTGGAGCCTATCCCAGGAAACTTAAGGCACAAGGCGGGGTACACCCTGGACACGGTGCCAATCCATCGCAGGGCACACACACATACTCACATACACACACTCATTCACACACTACGGGCAATTTGGAATGTCAATTCACCTAACCTACATGTCTTTGGACTGTGGGAGGAAACCGGAGTACCCGGAGGAAACCCACCAAGCACGGGGAGAACATGCAAACTCCATGCACACAGAGACGGGAATCGAGCCTGGCCGGGAAACGAACCCGGACCCTGGCGGTGCAAGGCGACAGTGCTAACCACTACACCACCGTGCCGCCATAAATTGTACATTTGAGTCTTTATTGAAAATCTTTTTCGCGTCTTAAAGGATGTCTCGAGCTCTTAGTAAACCTTGGCGTGGTTTCTGAGGAATCCTTTATTTCAGAGAAAGACATCACTTCTCTTCCTTCACACCTATCAAGTTTCAGATCTTTATGTAACATGAGGTGCTCGAGTTAAAGCTCCATTTGACAATCTGCGTATCGGAGATGTTTGGTATAATTGAGTTATCGGTTAGCGGGAATAAAGTCAATATGTACAGTAAGTGTCAGAGCTACTCTGAGGATAATGTGAATTCTCTTTCCGCCAAGGCCGGAAAAAGGCAAGAAGTGTTTCGTTATATCCTTAGACTGCCGGTTGAATTCCGTGTTTGTCTATTTAGATCATTACCAATTAAAAGGAGTGAAAAAATATATCTGACTTTGGCGGCTCGTGTGTGAGGAAGGAGGAGGGTGGAGGAAGCACATGTTACTCTTCACCTCCATACTTGCTACATTGTCCTCATTAAGATCCCAAAACAAAAAAAATCCTGTTTTTAATTAATTATTCATCTTATATAATGTTATTCATTGGCTACTATGCATTGTTCAGTAACACCAGTGAGGCTGTTATAGTAAAAATATTCTAATACACCAGGATATGTCAATACTCTACACACATACACACCCATACAGGAGGATCAATGCATGTTTGAGGTTTCCCTGAGTGTAGTCAACATAAAAAACTACCACATAAATCAAATCAGACATGTTTCGAGCTGGCGAGAGGTTAGCGAGTAATAGAGTTTAAAGCGTTTCAGTAAACCGCAGTAGCATACGTGGAAACCGGCTCCTGATGTTCGTGTACATTTCCCCTGGGCTCTGGGCAATAAAGCCATCGTAAAAAGATCGGCTTTCGGGTTATAGCGCATCGTATGTTGGATACCTTCAGCAGTAAGAGATTTATTCCAAAATGACGTTCAAGCAACTAGCGGGTGAAGTGGTGTTAGTCACGATACTGCACCCTCAAATTTAATGAACAAACTGTTGTTGCAAATGTTACGAGATGGGATGATGTGATAGGAAAATAATGAACACAGCGATAAGGCCAGACACAGTTGCGTTATATTAAAACTTTCCTCTGCCACACTTATCGCCTATCAGCGTCTTATCAGAGCTTTAAGCTCAAGACTACTGTCTCCCTAGTCACTGCTGTGTAGGTGTGAATGTGTTACATCAGTGCATTTATTAACTGCAATCTAAATAAAAATGTACGCCCACTTGTGATTTGCACGTAAGAAAAGCAGCGTGAACTGTAGTGATTACTTTTTTTATGGTCTGAGGGTGTACCTGGTGCTGAAACAACTCACATAAGAATACCTGTGAACAAGGTTTCTTAAAGAGAATCATTACTGGTGACGAGACATGGATTCATCATTATGGAACGAAAAGAACGAACGATGGAACGATGGAACGATGGAACGAAAAGATCCTCAATTGCCATCCGAATTCAAAAGTCAACCATCAGCCGGAAAATTGCGTTTTCTGGGATTCCCAAAGGTCAGTATTGGAACATTATCAGGAAAAATATTAAGTGATCAACAGTGCTCGTTACAGTGAGATGCTGATTGAATCGCTAAAGCCTTAACTTCGGAGAACTACTATCCAATGGCAGATGCACATCCGCACTAATCAGCAAAAACTCCCTATAGTCCTAGGAATTCTCTCAGAGAGCCTAAAAAGTTCTAGATGGGAGTCTTAGACTAAAAGTGATTTAAGAAACTTTTCAGATGTTTTGCTGCATTTGATAAACAGTCCCTTATCACCAACCCAAATATGCAAAGGACGTAACATTACCGGTGGCAAATTCTGTAAAGGTCAGCACAAGACTCACCTTAGAAAGTGTACTTGGAAATGTACAGTAGTCTCCGAGATCGTCTGTTCCCAAACACAAAGACTCAAACCTGCTGCACAGTACTGGGGGTACTAACCTCGCAATGGGAGGCAGTCCTTTTATTATTTTATATTATAAAGAAAAGCAATATATCGTAAGAATAGGAACAACTAAGCAAAGGGTTCAAAGGAAAATAAAAGAACACAACGTCTTGTGAACTTAAATCAACACTGCGTAAGAACATTTTCGAAGTACAACAGAACTCTTTTATACCCTGGTCCTGTGACTCATGTTCTAACAGCCTTACTCTACTAACCACTTAGCAGGTTCTAACCTTATAAGGTAAATACCGATGAACCAAGCTGCTCTATACGGCTTCTAACTAGACTTAACACAATCAGCAGGATACTGTACATATTCTTATCTTGTGTCTTGCTAACTGCCATACTATGACAAGAAGTGCATTAACCGCAGACATCACAGTACACAGTACATCTTAGGTGTACTGTGTTAGGCCCCTCGCCAGGCCTCTGCGCATCTTCTTAAGCCTCCGCCGTTCTCACCGAACTGCAACTCGTCCTGCTTTTCTATCTGACATACGGTATTTTCAGCTTCGTACAATACATCTCCTATGTTAAGCTGAGACATATGACAACTTAAAACATTGGCCCCTTCCATAATACCCCCTCTTGGCATACAGTATGGACCGGTTGTCTTTTCCTAATCCCAAAGTTAGTTTGAGGAATCACAGGGAAGCACATGTTTACCCTTAGTACTCTTACAGTCACTAAGAGCCTTATCTTTGCCTTATCAAATAGCCAAACTCCTGCATAAGTACGTTTTGTTCCATGATCATACGACCTGTATAATTTGGCTTCATAGATTGGCACGCCCAGGTCGAGGTTTCTCTCCCGAAGTGACGCTCGCCTTTGAAGAACTCCAATTCTCACAGGTACCGGTTTCAATTCCAATTTAGCCTCGGCTTCTGGATAAAAGAACAACCTGGTAACAGAGGCTGGGGCCATGGGCTCTCAGCAGTCTTTTGAGCTGGCGTAGCCGTAAAGGCTTCAAACACCCGCCTGTCTCCACTACTGCAATCTCCCGTAACAGAGGACAAAGTCACGATTTCGCGCGAACCCTTTGCCTCTTTACCGTTGCCTCACCAGCGCTTACTCTGCCTCAGTGGTCCTTTTAACTTCTGCCAAGGTATTTCCCCCTGCGGGCCCTCCAGACCCTACTGTGGTTAGGGTTAGGGTTACCAATAACAATGGGGCTATAGCCTTCCGGAATGGTACCTAAATTGAACCTCATAGAACAGGAGTGCAACTTTCCCCCTTGTTTTAATTAGCCGGTTCCATCCCTTACTACCAATCAAAAGACTAGCACTTAACATAGTTAGAGTAATCTCCCTCTTAAACCAAATTACCGAGATGGAAGTGGCTAGTAGAAAAATTTGGTAGCCAGGATTTCTTTCTGCTGATTTCAATATTATCCAAATGATCCATGAGGTGAGCTGAAGACTGACACTCACCATTCGATCCGTCTTGGAGGCATCCTTACCTAAGGTACTTGATGTGTCATTTACCGCAATGCTACCGGAGGTCTGATTTACAGACAACTCTAAAGATTTTGGATCCTGACCACAATGCAGATAGAATCTCAATTCTGCCTTAATATGTCTTCAATCTCTTGACATGTCTTTGTGAGCATGCCTTTATATACATCACATATTGCGGGGACGCCCCACGGGTGTTCTGCTTCTGAACTTTTTCTCACCTTCCGGCAGAGGTGTCAAGTACAAATACAAGTACAAAGTAGTACAAAGGTGTCAAGTACAAATACTTCGTTACCTTACTTAAGTAGAAATTTTGGGTATCTATACTTTACTGGAGTAATTATTTTTCAGCCGACTTTTGACTTCTACTCCTTACATTTTTAAGCAAATATCTGTACTTTCTACTCCTTACATATTAAAAATAGCCTCGTTACTCTATTTTTATGATCAGAACGTGCACCCCCTCCCATCACATGATCAGAACGCACAACCCCCCCCCAGTCGCATGATAAGAACGTGCACCCCCCCGTCCGTCGCATGACTAAAACACATGACCTTAATGCTTTTTCCCCCTCTCACGTTACTTTTACTTTTATACTTTAAGTAGTTTTGAAACCAGTACTTTTACACTTTTACTTGAGTAAAAAGCTTGAGTTGATACTTCAACTTCTACAGAAGTTTTTTTAAACCCTGGTATCTATACTTCTACTCAAGTAATGAATGTGAATACTTTTGACACCACTGCCTTCCGGTTCTCTTAACAGTCTCTTGAGTTCATGCCTCTCTTTTGACCTTTTGTAATTTTGCTGTGTCCTTCTGATGACCTTTCAAGTTAGCAGACTCCAAGTGACACTCGTGCATCTGCAAAATTGCAAGTCTTTACAGAGACGTACTAATTTGCCTGCTACTGTATAGCTAGAAATAGAATTGATGCTATGGCAATCAAAAATATCCACCACCACCTAGCGAACCAATTAGCTGCGGATTTACACCTTTCCCCTGCTCATTGGAAACTACCACTCACGACGTTCCAACCATCAATTGCTACTTTTTTGACTTCATCAAAACCTTTATCGAAAACATCTCCCACACCCACGAATGTATTCTTCAAATCTGTCCCCCATCTATGATACCATCTAGAATCATCTACAGTACATAACCTACTGTATGTCCAAATGCATGTTATGTACCCATGCCCAATTTGTACCAATTGACGAGGGTTCAGTCAACGTGGTAACCTGGGTAGTTTTAAAGAGTGGTGTTTTAAATTTAATCAGGGTTTGAGTCTGACACAAATTTACTAATTGCCTTTGGAACAACCGGTATAACACTTGCCGACAGCAATCCACACATATTAAATCCATAATCCACCCATGCCTCCCACTCATACTTATTTAGATCTACAGAGCAGGTGTACATGAGCACAGGAGTGGCTGTCCCCTTCATAGGGATACCATTTCCTGTATCTACTAATGACTCTCGCTTCCTCCATCCTCGGGAACACCGGGGCGTTTCTGGAAACCAAAAGGGACATCTGTCACTATCATTTTTAGCACATTCAACCCTTCTGGTATGATATATCTGTGCTAGACTTGCCAGGGGTGATAGTTTTGCCATCTATTCCCATTAAGCACCATACCTACAGGATATACTATGGTGTCATTTATACGCTTGTCATTATTACTCATAGTTGTAACTACTGGCCATTGAAGAGTATGCAGTGCTAATAGCATTCTCATGTTTTGATCAGTAACTGTGGCTACGTACTTTAGAATAGTCCAATCTTTAGCCTATAATTCTTGTAAGGCTGTTGGGTTATGAATATTCAATGGTTTCTCCAACCTCCTTGATAGGTGTCCCTATCGAGTCCTTGCTCGCGATACTTTATACCAATGAGTGATATTTCTTTCCTTATCTGTAAGATCACATGTAGCCACGTCGTGCTCCTTCAATGTTTTATCTGCACATTTCATGTGTGTGAACAAGTCATTCTGAGATACTATCTTAGAAATGTGGTGCATACTTACCTCAAAGTCTGTGCGATTCCACATCTGGGATGCTTCAACTGTACAAACCCAGTATTTATCTACATGCACAGAATTGGCCTGTGCACAATGGGCCAAACTTTCTTTTATCTGCCCTTCAAGTGAAGTAAAGTGTACAATTTGGATTAAAAACCTCCCTGAAAACAGGCTGTCCAGGAATATGGGGCTTGCTAAGCCCTGACCAAATTACTATGGTCCTTGAATTATTGTAGCCTAATGGATTAGTATGACTACAACGATTTGCACACCATCCTTATTTCTGGGGTTCTACATGCTTCTGTTGTGCCAAGGGTTTTGGAGGGTCGTCTAATTTCCTAGCCAATTTAGGCCCTTCCCGTGCATACACCTTACATTTACATTTAGGCATTTGGCAGACGCTCTTATCCAGAACGACTTACAAGAAGTGCTTTAAAGTTTACATCACTGGATTCACAATTACACTGAGTTAACAAGGTTAATAACTAAGTGCCATTAGTCAAACACAACTCGGAAGAGGGTTTTTTTTTCACCTTGGTCTTAATTCTCATTTTCTGCCGACAATAATTACTTGGCTCTGTTGCTGTTTTACCCAAATAGATGCCCATCCAGTAGAAAGCATTATTAACAAACAGACTACTGCATGGGTCAGAGATGTTCCACTTACAGTGGTGTGAAAAACTATTTGCCCCCCTCCTGATTTCTTATTCTTTTGCATGTTTGTCACACAAAATGTTTCTGATCATCAAACACATTTAACTATTAGTCAAAGATAACACAAGTAAACACAAAATGCAGTTTTTAAATGAGGGGTTTTATTATTTAGGGAGAAAAAAAATAAATCCAAACCAACATGGCCCTGTGTGAAAAAGTAATTGCCCCCTGAACCTAATAACTGGTTGGGCCACCCTTAGCAGCAATAACTGCAATCAAGCGTTTGCGATAACTTGCAACGAGTCTTTTACAGCGCTCTGGAGGAATTTTGGCCCACTCATCTTTGCAGAATTGTTGCAATTCAGCTTTATTTGAGGGTTTTCTAGCATGAAGGGCCTTTTTAAGGTCATGCCACAACATCTCAATAGGATTCAGGTCAGGACTTTGACTAGGCCACTCCAAAGTCTTCATTTTGTTTTTCTTCAGCCATTCAGAGGTGGATTTGCTGGTGTGTTTTGGGTCATTGTCCTGCTGCAGCACCCAAGATCGCTTCAGCTTGAGTTGACGAACAGATGGCCGGACATTCTCCTTCAGGATTTTTTGGTAGACAGTAGAATTCATGGTTCCATCTATCACAGCAAGCCTTCCAGGTCCTGAAGCAGCAAAACAACCCCAGACCATCACACTACCACCACCATATTTTACTGTTGGTATGATGTTCTTGTTCTGAAATGCTGTGTTACTTTTACGCCAGATGTAACGGGACACGCACCTTCCAAAAAGTTCAACTTTTGTCTCGTCGGTCCACAAGGTATTTTCCCCAAAGTCTTGGCAATCATTGAGATGTTTTTTAGCAAAATTGAGACGAGCCTTAATGTTCTTTTTGCTTAAAAGTGGTTTGCGCCTTGGAAATCTGCCATGCAGGCCATTTTTGCTCCGTATCGTTCTTTAGGTGTTGTCCTGGGGTCTTTTGTGGCCTCTCGGATGAGTTGTCTCTGCGCTCTTGGGGTAATTTTGGTCGGCCGGCCACTCCTGGGAAGGTTCACCACTGTTCCATGTTTTTGCCATTTGTGGATAATGGCTCTCACTGTGGTTTTCGCTGGAGTCCCAAAGCTTTAGAAATGGCTTTATAACCTTTACCAGACTGATAGATTTCAATTACTTTTGTTCTCATTTGTTCCTGAATTTCTTTGGATCTTGGCATGATGTCTAGCTTTTGAGGTGCTTTTGGTCTACTTCTCTGTGTCAGGTAGCTCCTATTTAAGTGATTTCTTGATTGAAACAGGTGTGGCAGTAATCAGGCCTGGGGGTGACTACAGAAATTGAACTCAGGTGTGATAAACCACAGTTAAGTTATTTTTTAACAAGGGGGGCAATTACTTTTTCACACAGGGCCATGTAGATTTGGAGTTTTTTTCCTCCCTTAATAACGTAAACCTTCATTTAAAAACTGCATTTTGTGTTCAATTATGTTATCTTTGACTAATAGTTAACGGTTTTTGATGAGCAGAAACATTTAAGTGTGACAAACATGCAAAAGAATAATAAATCAGGAAGGGGGCAAATAGTTTTTCACACCACTGTATGTCTTATCACCTTAATGTGTGTCTCATTTTCTTGATTTATTCTAACAACTCGACTGATAGTTGTCATCAGAAGTATTGCATAATTTCATGAATTGACCTGCTGATTTCTTTTTGGCTTTCTGCCCAGGCCTGTGGTTAAAGCAGCCTCTCCATATGCTCAAGTTCACTGTTTCTAAGGCATGACACTGCAAGGCAAGTAACACCTCGCTCACACTTCGAAAGTAGCTGCGGTTTCCGTCCGTCAGCTTGAGGCGGCCGGGGCAAACAATGGGCTGTATTTCACTGAGAGTTTTACAAGGAAACCAGTGATATACTTGTGACTCAATCTCAAGACCTACGCCGTGCAGAATAATTACTGCAGTTAAGGCGGCTATTAAGCTCGCAACTATTTTTATTGTATTTAATTCACTGTGTGCTAGACTACGGTCCAGAACATCTAGAACTTCTCTTGATCCAGTGATCTCCTACGAGCCATTCTCCCGCTCAATTTCTTTTTGAGTAGCTGCAACATAAAAACAGAACATGTCACATATCTACATGTCGACGTTTTTGGCCGTTAAACATCTTAATACGATACTTTACTGATCTTTCTTCCCAACTTCCACTTCTGCTTATAGTGGAGGCTACTAATACAGTAGCTCTAATCTCACAGCTTACTCCTTCGATAGCTACGAAAGTTCCTAATATGCTTTGCGTCAGGTTTTAAAAAAAATAATTTTCACCTCTATAGGAAGTACTTTCGACTCCCATTCATTTTTCAACTTCCCCTCTTCCCCCTCTTGGGAGGATTGGAGTATGACCACGTCCACCTTTCTAGAGTGGGTGACCGTTTTCCGACTGACAGCCTCAACTGTCAACTCAGTTTCATGGACATTCCTGTCCATTCTAGACCCTCTATGGACCGTCGGATTCAGCCACAACTTGAGACAAGTCGGACCATTTAAGTTTAATCCATGTTGGGTCATCATTACCTGTAACCTCCATGTTTCTAGCCAACGCTCAAACAGAAATTTGGTCCTGAGGCCTTACTGCCCTTTAGTTTTCTGTCATGACCACACTGTGCACAACCTGTTCTCTCCAAGAACCCAAGTTAACCTCAGCCTGCAATGCACGTAATTGACGTGACAAATGCTGCCCCAACACGGCGTCTTCTAAATTAACACTTCGTGTCTTGTCATCAGCCCCCTTGGATCAAAATCCAGACTTGATGCAATCCCTGCACACTGGATGACTCCTGGGTCATAATTCAGCCCCACGCACCCCGTGCTTTTCCTAGTCTGACAGACTTCCTTCCGACTGACTACTGTGAGCGTCCCTTCTGCAGTACACCTCGGACATAGCTCAACTATTCTTCCATGCCATTTTTCCTGGCTAACATATGTGTCTTTTGAACCACCCTGCTGATTAAAGTACTTGTGCTCTGGCTTAGCCTTTCTACCAGGATTTCTCCTTCTGAAATCCTGTGTCCTGTGTTTCCCTTAGAGCCTCTATCTTTGGAAGTGTCATTCTTCTTTCCTTTACCCCTTTTCTTGTCCGTCTGCTCTTTCTGACTTCTCTCTTTCTCTTTAAGCATACAGGTCTTCCTGTCATATTTCACTGCCTATTCAACCAACTTTTCTTCTGTTGTTTCAGCACCCATCATCATAACATCATTCAGCCCAGGGAGAAGCTGCAGCCCACAATAGTCCTGCAACATTTTAACCATTTCCCTGGGAGACTTAATCTGATCCTACAGTACATTCCTACCCTCTCGACCGAAGCCTTAAATTCTGCACGTTCCTCCCTACTGTTCTCTTTCAGGTGAGTTCTCTGATATTGCTCCGAAACTTTAATAGGAACCGTATTCCCTGTAAAGCCTTTCACTACTTGTTGTATGACTGCTTCACTAGCCCTCATTTGCTTCCCTTGATCTAAAACGCAGGAGGGGTTAAGCGGAGTGCTTTCTCCGCTCTTCTCAGTCCGCACTGAGATGTCATCATCACGCATTTCAGCGTTTCCAAAAAGAACATTAAAAAATGTACTCTTAGGCAATTCAACAACTTCAGACATGAGAAATATCACTTCTTTCCAGGCTACCGGAATGTCACTCGGGACTGGTATGTCGTTCAGAAACACATTAAACTTAGTACCAGGTGGATACTGATTAAGCAACGTGGTTAAAAGTAACCTGTCTTTTACCAGGACCATGATCTCAAACCGACTGGGTTGCACCTTTTCCCATGACCCAAAAATATTGCATGCTCTCACATATTGTGTGTGGTGATTGGAAGGCATGGACAACCACCTGTCCAGCCTGTCCTGCGTGTTCAGTCATCTTGGCTGTCATATCCTAGGCAATGCCTTCTCTAAGCCACCCTCAACGTACAGTACAGGCCAAAAGTTTGGACACACCTTCTCATCTATCTGTCAATGTGTTTTCTTTATTTTCATGGCCATTTACTTGTCACTGAAGGCATCAAAACTATGAATGAACACATGTGGAGTTATGTACTTAACAAAAAAAGGTCTCCACAGTCACCGGACCTGAACCCAATCGAGATGGTTTGGGGTGAGCTGGACCGCAGAGTGAAGGCAAAGGGGCCAACAAGTGCTAAACACCTCTGGGTACTGCTGGGTCTTAGTGGTTGCATGGATTGCCCCCCCCCCACCCCACAGAATCGCTATCAAATATTATATTAGAACATAAATTCATAGGTTTATTATTATCAAATATGATATTGCTATTATAATAAACCCTTGGCACGAGACAGCCGTCAAGACCATAAATACAAATTCTTGTATAATGTTTATTTTGTAACACATTTATTTTTCAGGATTTATTATAAATAAATATTTATATATAATAAAAATAAATATTTTTATAATGAAAAACTGGATGAAACTAATTTTATTATAAAATAAGCAATATAAAAGTATATATGTTGTATTTGAAAAAAAATTATATTTCTATTTTTCCATATACAACATATTTGTTTACATATTGCTTATTTTATTTTACTGTCTCATGTAATTTGTAAACCACTAACCTATGAATTTATGTTCTAATATAATATATGATAGTGATTGTGTGTGTGTGTGTGGGGGGGGGGAATCCATGGCAGGGGGGCATTTCAGCGCATAACACATGTTACAAAAAAACTGAGCCGCTCTTTTGTCATTTCGTCAACCAATTAAAGAGGTTGTGATCAGTGTTTCTACTGTCGATGCATATCGCCTTTTAAAACAAAGCACGAACGCGCAATAATCCTAGACAATTCAATCCAGCTATACTAATCATCAACAACAGGTGGCTCGAAGAAGACGAAGCCAGATGGTAATTAGCACGATGATCTCAACTTAGATGTGTCAATTCATCTCGGATGTGTCAAGCGACGTACGAAGAACGGGCCCCTGGTTAATTTGTTTTTGTTGTTGTTGTTGTTTTACTTTACAGCAGTAATTCCGTTAGTATGCGCTCACGCGAGTGTGACTAGCGATGTTCCTTGCAAATTTTTAAACGGTTAATTTTTAAACGGTTTTAAAAACGGTCTCTCTGTTAATGTGTGTGTGTGTGTGTGTGTGTACACACACACAGTGCCTTCGTGCACAAATGGAAACACTTATCTGTCTGGATTTATTTCTACCTTTTTTTATTAAGGTAAAGTGCAGGTTAATTTGTTATTTTTACTTTATATTTTGTGTTAATTATTTTTATGTATTTATTTTTTGGAACTGTAGAATGAATAATTTGAGTTTACATTATTACTTATGGGAAAATAAAATTTGGTTTACGAGTGTTTTGGAATACGAGCCCACTTCTGGAACAAATTATGCTCATAATCCGAGGTTTCATTGTAGTAGTTACTAAATTAAAGTTCTTACATTTATTTAACAAACAGATTCAGATTGATGGGAGCAAAATGGCTCAGCTTTTACAAATTTACATGATTACAGGACAGACTGTTTAAGTTGCACTTTTGGATGATATGTAGCCAACAATCCAAGAGAGATGGAAGGAAGTAAAGGAATAAGAAAATCAAATAGGACAGAAGAGCAGTGTTTACTTTTAGCTTTACGTTCAGTGTTTGGAAAATATTTATTCTTTTCCGCCATTTTGTCGTCTGCTATAGAAACTTAAGACTCTTAAAAGTCTTTAAAATTTTTACCTTAGGAGCTGTTTTTAGGGCTAAGATGTTTTGTGAATCATTTTTATCTTTAATAACATTTAGTCCTAAATTTAAGGGGAAATTCTAAGAAAATGTCATAATTCTAAGAGTTTTCTTAGAATTTCATCAATAGGAGCAACATTTAGGCTTAAAACGCTTTGTGAATACAGACTTGCGACCCCGTATACAGGCTTAAGCGTGTAGATTGAGTAAGTAAAAGTTAGTTAAGATAAATTCTACAGCCAGAGTGCAGATCACTTTTGACTCACCCTTATAGCAGCTACAGTATAATCAGTCGCTCCCTGTCACTCCAAAATAATCACCACTCTCCAACCAATCAGAATCAAGAACGCCACATAGGCATAAATATTAAAATAATTAGTGGCCATGCAACATGAATAATCACTTATCTTATGACTGGAGTACATTAGATCGTCTTGAGTGTTTGCTAACAAAGTAACGATACACTCATGAATGCGTAAGTTAATTACGCGTGGCAGCAGCACAATCGTGTGTTATGAGAGTGGTGGAGTGGAGGGAGTATTGATTATTGCACTGAGATATGAAGAGATGTTGCTTTGTAAATATGAGCAGCCAATATGAACACTCAGGTTGGATTTATTTATTGATGAACTAACTCACCGAGAAAAATGAACTGAAGGCTATCGTGTGTTTATTTAGAAGACCGTCACTACCATACTTCTGTTCTATTCGATTCCATTACAATTGTTTCTGTTTCTTCTCTTCCCTTTCATTTCCCTACTTCCCTCATCTCCCGCTCGTCTTCCCTCACACGGGCGCCTCAAGGTCACTCTGTCCAAACCCAGCAGGACAACTTTCACATGTCGCAGACTCTCTAACGCAAGCAGACAGCTGCATTTCTAATCAAACCCTATGACGACCCATTCTCCTTTTACGAGCCAAAGTGCCATTCGTTTAGATCATTTTCTTCCAGCCATGTGTGCCTGATCGAATTTGCGAGAACGCTTCTCGTCGATCTTTTAATAACGGCCAAATGAGTTCAAACGGCTCTGATGGCTCTAAATGAATTAGTCCTTATAGAATGAGTAATATAAATGGAAGAGGATGAACAGCGCTGGGATGGAGATGAAGAAGATGAAAAGATGAGCTCTTAAGACCCTGTCTGTCTCCTGCTGGCATCGTGAAATCACACGCACCTCTACAACACTATAATGTCATTATACAGCATATGAAAAGCAGATTCTAAATGAAGATGGTGGTCTCCTCACCAGGCACAAGGGCACCGGTATCGCTGGTGTATTGTGCACTGCCAGGAGTTCATTGCACACCTGAATGAAGGTAAAGATCAATGCAGTTCTTGGAACCATTCTGACTGTGTTATTGCCGTTATATTTTAAGGTATACATGTACCCCAGCTACACACACTGTCCAAGTGTCCGGCTGTCAGCGCAATACAATGCCCTTATGTTTGACCAAAGAGAGGATACACCACTCGTTTTTTTATTGTATGTGCATTCTAGTCATGGGAACAATGCGGAGAGTGAAGATGAATGGCATAATAAAGGCGAGCTCCTTCTTTATGTCCGGGATTTGGTCTTTAATAAGACAAATTCAGAGGGAGTAAGTGCAAGTGAGGCTCCAAGCGTTACATAAGTTCCAGTGTGACAGCAAGGCTGGGTTGAGCAATGCTTATTTAAGGGATCCAATAATGACCACTACTACTGCTGTTTCTTCTATTCTTGATATGATATTGGTGTATGAACGTTATACATCTATATGCTAATAATGTCTCCATTTGCTTAGGGTTGTTTGCACAGACAGATGATTTTTTAAAGTGACCCATGAATCAACCAAATATTAAAGGCATGACCCAGTGAGAAACAGGAAAAGACGATGACCTGTGATTATTATACTGCTGATGCTGAATGCTGAGTGGTTGGAATGGACGAGAGGGGAAATGAGGTCGCTGCTGAGGTTGTTACACAAAAAAGCCTTTTTTTAAATGGATATTTAGCCACTTTGCAGCATGTCACAGTAAAACGTTTCTTCTCGTTTCTTTAATTTCATCTACATCATGTAATTGAATATAAAGGATTGTAGGGAGGCACAAGACTATTGCGTAGTACTGTACGTCTTGAAGACAATTTTGTCAAATCAGGAAGAGCTAATATTAATCATAGAACAAAAAACTAAAACAAAAGTTTAATCCTGAGCTCAGGTTGTGTGTAGTGTTGCGTGAGTTCTCTCGTTTTTTCTTCCACCTCGCAAAAATGTGACAGTAGGTGGATTGACTAAGATGAATTACCTCGAGGTGGAAACAGGTGTGTGTATGTATGCTGGGAATAAAACACTACTAGATAAAGACACCATTAGAATTTTTCTCTATGATGGCTTTGCCCCTTTTGTATATTAAATCAGGTCCTTCGATAAGTCGGATCATTAACAATACTCTACACTCCACCGAAGTTCCTAGAATGAACACATTATTTGCACTTCTAACCTCATCAACCTTGATGCCTGGGCTCATTATCGCCGCCATATTGTGTCATATTCCTGCATAAAGATATACTACGAGCTGTTATTTTTAATCGTGGCGTCTTTTATTCTTCAAGAGGTGTTTACATCCTTATTTAACCCCCTGGCAGATTTTCAGCAAAACAGGAAAATGATGTCACGGCAAAAACATGGTGAGGTGTTATGGTGTACATATACAGTAGTAAATATTTTTATGTTAAGATTTCACTGGAAACTGTGACACAATGTTTGCATTGTCAGTACGACGGCAGAATTGTTTTGTGTTAATGAGGTGAGCCGGTGAAGAGGAATGGAAATTCAGGATAGCGGATTTTTGCTGATGCGATCACAGCATGCACATAAAGGATGGTGTGCCATTGCCCATTCATCCTTGACTCTCTCTCTCTCTCTCTCTCTCTCTCTCTCACACACATTCTCTTTTTGTCCATGTGTGTGCAAGCACATATGGGTTTCAGGTGACTCCAGAACGACTTTGCACTCCAGAGATGAACACAAGAGCAGGTCACTAATGATATACTGCTGATGTCTCTCTCTCTCTTGGGAAGAATTTCCTAAGAACAGTTCATTTAAAATATAAAAGAAATATGCACCACACTGAGATTTCAAAAGTCCTGCAGGTCTTAATTTTTCATAGATTTTTAAAGTACTTTTTTTTGGCTCACCATGGTTGTACAAAGTGCTTATCTGGAAAAAAAAAAAGTGTTTCTTTTTGCAAAACTGAGGCTTTTCTGTACCATTTCATAAAAAAAAGGTGATTGCTTGCGTCCATAATTAAAGTAGATCCTCTGTACGAATTAGTGGCTATGAAATTAAACATATAAAATCCACGCTGGCTGAATGGTTAGCACTGTTACCTTGCACCTCCAGGTTCGGGTGCATGGACTTTGCATGTTCTCCCTGTGCTTCGTGAGTTTCCTCAGGGTACTCTGGTTTCCTCCCACAGTCCAAAGACATGCAGATTAGGCGAACTGGGGATTCCAAATTGCCCCATATTTTGCGAATGTGTGTGTACAGTACATTTACATTTTAGGCATTTGGCAGACGCTCTTATCCAGAGCGACATACATTTGTATCTCATTATACATCTGAGCAGTTGAGGGTTAAGGGCCTTGCTCAAGGGCCCAACAGTGGCAACTTGGTGGTTGTGGGGTTTGAACCTGAGCTACCCCTGGCCAGTATATGTGTACCCTGCATCGTGTCCTAACCTACAGGATATACAGGATAAAGCTGTATAGACAATGAGTGATTCACTATATTAGCCTCACCCAATGGTAAACTTGTATTTCTTGACTTTTCACCAAGCTAGAGAAGAATCAATAACAACAGCCATCTGTGAATTTGAGGGCCTGATCTCAGTGGCGAGAGAACAAGACAGCTGACGCCTCCGACGTGATGAACCGCAGAGCCTCAGTCAAGCTGTTCTGGTGTCGAACCGAATGCTGGGTGTGCGCGAAACAGACACAGTCACGGCTCCAACGATATCGAGAATGTTTAAAGGAGGTGTATTTGAAAAAATTCGCTTGCCTACTGTAATTATGTTATGTGATGTCACCTCAAACCTATTAAAAAAACATGTTTTGGGAGGCCTTAGGGGCTAGGAAAAAAAGAGATATTTATAAATGTGATATCTACATCCTTTCAGTTATATTAGGCTGAAAGATGTGAAAACAGTCACAGGAAAAAAGCAAGACCCAACCAGGCAGTTAAAAAAAATAATAAAACAGGCCTATTGTTTCTTTAAGCAGACAGGCGACCTGAACGAGTAAAACAGATTAGCGGTTTACTCGAGTTTCGTTAGCATGCTAATGGAAATCCCCCGTTTGCACGCAAAAAGATCAGATCAGTTTTGCCTGGTTCCAACCCCAGAACATACACAGTGGGCTTAACTGGACTAACCTGCGTTTTTCTTATGATATTAAACAAAACAGCAAAATGAATCGCTCCAGAAAAGGGCAGCGAGGTAGCGCGCCGCAGACCATTTCTCAAAACGGACAGAGCACCAGAGCACGCATAAATCCTGAGGCGAGCGCACGACTGCTTTAAAGGCCACAATGCGAGTCTTTTTTATGTCCCTCCTCGAGAGCTCGAGTCAGCGCCATTAAATTGCTGTTGCAAGAGCTTGACTCCGAGGGCCTTTCAGAACGGAGAATATACCATCGCAATAATCAGAAAGCTCATTAGCAACAGCTGCGTAAGTGCCTCGCAAGTATCAAAACACTGAATCACTGCGGAGACAATGCCCCCTTGTGCTAATTAAATGTGCTATGGAAATTACCACAGTCATTTGCCTGCTTGTTAATATTATATAGGTATTATGGTGTTGCGCGGTATGTTTAATTATTGTTGCTAGCGGTATTAATCACGCAATCAAGTACAACAACAAAGCGAGACGGTAGAAGGGAAACACTCGGGTTGGCAATGCGCTGGCACCTGGGCTAACATGATTAGGTGAGGTTGTTGGGAAGGTTAACGGCCAGGTCTCTCACCTACTGTAGGTGAAAAGGTGATTTTTCAGATACGATCATATACTGTAACACCATTTTTCATAATATTTAATTTTTGTTATCTCCCGATCCATGATTTTTTTTTGTAACTATGCATATACAATTATATATTTATCAGATAAAAAGAAACAAATTTGCTAAATACAATTTCATGCCCTTTTACTGTATGTAGTGTAATTTTTTTTTTTAATGCAAATCTTTAAAAACTGTCAATCAGATCAAACTTGACCAATTTAGATTTCACATGAAAAGACATAAACCCGAAACTGTACATACTGTAAAACTGTATTATTCTAAAAATGCCTAATTGTACAGATATTGCAACATGATTCTGACATGGTTACGGAAAAAAATATTGAAGCGACAATTTTTACAGGTCATATTCTTCTAGACACTTGCACCAATTTAGTATCAATGATCCTAAAGAAATATGAATAATTTGGATTTTAAATTATTATTTTTTGAAGCGAGACAGTATAATGCTGAAAAATGGCCATTTCTTTTGGGCACATACTGTATAAAATCTCTACAAAACGGCTAAAGTTAGCAAGTTAAAATTTTTAGGGAAGCAAAATTGGTCACGGCGGCACGGTGGTGTAGTGGTTAGCACTGTCGCCTTGCACCTCCAGGGTCTGGGTTCGATTCCCCGGCCAGGCTCGATTCCCGTCTCTGTGTGCATGGAGTTTGCATGTTCTCCCCGTGCTTGGTGGGTTTCCTCCGGGTACTCCGGTTTCCTCCCACAGTCCAAAGATATGCAGGTTAGGCTAATTGGCGTTCCTAAATTGACCGTATTGTGTGATTGGGTGTGTGAGTGTGTGTGCCCTGCGATGGATTGGCACCCTGTCCAGGGTGTACCCCGCCTAGTGCCCGAAGTCTCCTGGGATAGGCTCCAGGTCCCCCGCGACCCTGAACACAGGATTAAGCGGTATAGAAGATGAATGAATGAATTAAAAATTGGTCACTTCCACCTTGCATAAACTTTAGAAGTAGCTTCTTTGGCCACACACACATTTTCTCTATCATACAGTATGTATAACATAAAAAGAATTAAATTACACCTTTTGTATCTTTTCATTAGGTAGGTTTGAATACTGCAGTATAAATAATTGTTTACGTTTCAGACTGACTTACAGCATAGACAACACCTGCATTGTACTGTACTGTATATAGCTATATAACCTCAGATGTTCTGGACGTTTCTGTCTTGCAAGCTGACAGTAATGTATTGATCAGCTCCCAAAGCTGCTGAGAATAGAGTCTTTATTTGCTTTTTTTTTGATGAAGTGCTGACTCTCTCTGTCACCTAGGGGAGTAGAACAAGCAGAAGGTGTGAATAGTGTTCCTGTGTTTGCGCTCTGAGAGAAATGTTTGGGATTGCTGACACCAGATTTTCTCCACCATTAAAACCCATTCGCTCTCTCCCATCCCCTCTTTTTCTCCCATTGTTTCTCTTTCTCCATTGTCTAATCTTTACGGGAATCCTGGAGCTTCTGGAATGCAATCTTCTCCTTCTAATGCATATTGAATGTTTATTTTAAAGCTTAGAGTCGTTGATAATGTGTTGTTTTCTCATGGCCTCACATTTATTTTATTGCTGTCAATATTAATGTGTCAACACATGATTCATCTAGAAATTTTAACGCATTACTTTTTTAAAAATTACAAATTAATTATATGACCAAGCAGTGGCAGCCGGTCAATAAGGGGCGCTGGGGCTCCGCCCGCTTAAAGTTAGGCAGAGAATAATTCTTCTTTAACACGTAATTATTTAACATAATAATAATTTATTTTAATAATGAAATAAAGTAATTTATTGCAATATTCTGCTGTATTTCTTACTATAATTTATTTACAATAAAAAAATATCTAAACTGTATTACGTTCATTTGTGTTTGTGTACGCAGGGCGCCGGACAAACGAGTGTCAATGTAGGCACGTGAATCTTTGAAAAGCATGTGATTTCAGGCTGAGCTCTAATTGGATATTTTTTTTTATCATCCTTGGGACGCAGTTCTGTGCGCCCCGAACCCTCCCACTTTTTCTTCTTAGCAAATCTATATTGTTTTAAAAGATTGGACCATTTTCAATGAGTCTTATTAACGGTCAGCAGATTCTTAGTTAATGTATTGAATAGTGATTGACGAGGAAGCCAGCTAAATATGAGAGGAATTTCTGTAATTTCTTTGCTAAAATACCCCCCCACGATTGGATGAAAAAAGAGATCAACCTGATCTTCTAATTAAGCAGCAGTCAAGTGATCGTGGCCGAGCTTACACTCGGTGCTTTTCCAGCACTTCTTATGGCTATTTACAGGCGATTATTAAAAGGTTAGTTTTAATTTTGTTTGTGCGCCCCTTAAAATAAAAAAAATTCTCACCAGCCACCACTGTGACCAAGTCTGACCCTAATGGCTTCTCATAATCGCAGTGCAGTTACCCGGCTGTATGTGATAATGGCGCATTTAATGCTGACAGACAAAACCAAAGATGATCTCTAGATACCTTCAAGGGGGAACTACAGTATTTCTACAAGAACAGGATAAATGATAGGCTTCTGGATCTGAGGATCCGGGTTTGAGCCCCACCATCGGTGGGTTGCCACACCCCACACTACCCAGCCACAGGATGCATTGCCGGTCCTATTTGAGAAATTTTAATTTAACTTTTTTTCACCTTATTTTCTCACATTTTCTCCCTAATTTAGTCGTGTCCAATTCCTCCCCGTCACTAGGGGGCTCCCACATTAAGGCTACTACTACCACTCAGTTAGGAGCGCCGAAGACTATCAAGTGTTTCCTCCGAACCACATGACGCCAGCTGAACGCATCTTTTCGAAACTGCTTGCTCACGCACCATTGAGGGCGGCGTAACACACTCGGAGGACAGCGCTATCCGCTCCTTCCGCTTGCGTGAGCTCACAGACGCCCCTGATTGGCTGTAGAGCCAGGAGCACTTAGTACTTCTCATCCCTCCCTCTCTGAGAGAGCTCAGCCAATCATCTCTAGACCTCCGGCTTTGAGAGGTTACAGCATCACCCGGGAATCGAACTTGCGATCTTCGGATGATAAGGCGAGCACTTTACCACTGCGCCTGTTCTTCAGATATTTCTTTATTCCAATATTGCACATTTATAATAAAAGTCAGCTATTATTCGGTGCCCCTGGATCAGACAGCGTTAAGGGCCTTTCTCTCTCTTTTTTTTAAATTCAAATTAAAAAAAAAAACAGCACTTCAAACTTCTAATGAGTAACTCAGAGCCTTAACACACTCAGTGTAGAAATACCTGAAAAACGTTTTTGCTCATGCAGGCCAAAATTCGATGGACATTTTTCATGTTTGGTTTCCAAAGCTTGGAACAGGAAGTAATGTGACAGGTCGAACTGATCATGTTATTAGTCATGCGGAGGTTAGAGTGATGTCATGAGGACCACTATCAAGAGGATGTGCAGAAAACAACACGAATGTGAATCCACCTTAGTTTCCTGGTTTGGACCCTCAGCCATTTTTTTTTCTTAAATACTCTGGATATTACTGGATTATATAGTAGTAATGTAAATGAAATGTCGATACTGTAACTATACCAATACAATGTTTCTTCTTCTTCAAAAAAAAAAAAAATGGCCTAGCTAAAAAAAAAATTGAATGAGTCACCCAGTGAGAAAAACATTACCTCCGAATTGACCCAGCCATCTGGTGACACACACTGAGCGAGAAAAATACTAATCTGATGTCTCCTGCAGGATAAAAACAATCCTGCTGGTCTTTTTTAAGGCAGCTCTTGTGAAACATGAGGCAATGCTTCACTTCTGGGGTCTGGGAACAAGTCGCTGACCCCTTTTCCCCAATCAGTTTCCTGTTTGGGTCAGTACTTTGTGTGTGTGTGTGTGTGAGCATGTGGCTGGTTTCTGACATGTTTTTCCTGAGTCTGTCTTTCTCGCATATACACACAGCCCAGGTGGGTTGGAAGGGTGGGGGGGGGGTGGGGGGGTGGGGGTGCAGGGGTGTTACAATTCCCAACATCTCCAGTGGTCAAGGATATTTATGTTTTCAGCCCCAAAACATGTTTTTCGCCAGTAATGTTCCTGTAGTATCGCATCTGGACGCGTATTTACAACTCCGCGCCATTCTTCTACCCGCGGGCTTTAGCCTTTTTTCGTTACAGCGCTCATAAACAGAGCTCTTGTTTGCCGATGCCCGCTTCAGAAAGAAAAACATATTTGTGTGATTTTTTTTTTTTATATATAAAAAAGGGTCAAATTCAGTGTGAATTCTTTCCACTGAAAGCCATAAATGGCAGGGCTAAATGCCAGGATCACGGTATCTTTAGCCTCGCAAACAAAGAGGTGGTACAGCAGCTGAAAATGGCCTACTGACGCAATTGAAAATCCAACTAGCCTTGATGGTGAACTGTTTTGACTTTTCTTTTTTTCCACAAGAAATGTTGACATGCCATCTTTCTCGTCTGGAATATTACAACTTTTATTCTGTCTATTTTAAATACAATGGTTGATGCAAGTCTTGCAAGACTAATGCGATCATTATGATATTAAGACACTTTATGATCACAGAAATCATGCATTTATATCTTGTTAGTAGGACGTAAATGGTTTATGGAATATGTAGCTTGTTTTTTTTTCAGGTCCGTATTAAGAAAGTACCATGATGACATTTTTTTTCGCTCCATGCTGATTTATTGGAATCATGCTGCTCAGAAGTTACGTCTGACCTTCCACCAGTTGCAAAGGACACACACAGAGAGAGAAAGAGACAGACGGTACCTTGGGACAACCTGGAAAGATACAGAGCATGAAAAAAAAACACACACAAAAAAAAAATCATGTCCCATTGCATTAACCCCCTAATGTTTCCAAAGCTAAATCCGCAATATGAGCTGCCAAAGTGAAGATTCGCGTAACTGACAGCTCTTTTCTCTTGGCGTTTGAGTCTACAATCTGCCCTTTATCAAGCGTGCAGACACACAGCTGGTGGAGGTTTGGGGGGGGGGGGTGTAGCAGGCATTATAAAAAAATCAGATTCATGCAGATGGTGGAAATCTGTCCGAGTAAAAGTTATATGAGATGAAAAGATAAAGATGATAAGTATCATTATACCACAGGTAGGTGGACACAGTTCCTAATTCAATGTTTTTTTTAGTGATTTATTTTCTACATTCTAGAACAATACTGGATATTTCAAAACTATGAAATTACGCATTTGGCATTAGGTAATAGAGTTACAACAGCAACAACAACAGTCAGTTAGTATTTTAAGACACAATGGTCAGCTGTTCAGGAATAGCTCTTGCAAGAACAGTATTGTCAAGTGCATTTGCAAAACTCATCAAGCACCATAATGAATATAGAAACTGACAATAATTCTGATTGCATGGTTTCCTGTATACAGTATGAATGCACTTGTTCTGCAAAGTTTTCCTTTCTTTAGCAATGTCCAGTAAATGCTTCTGTTAGTTCTTCTTAATGTTCCTATAAACGGATAAAAGACATGTGCATTACACATGGATGGATGTGTAATGCACTGTTTAACTTCATAATGATAATGATATTCCAATTTTTCAATGATAATGTTGGAAACTTTGCATAGTGTAAGATGAATAAGAAACTTCATTGCACATCACATATCAACATTAACTTTTTCCCATAACAAGATGACCCATTGTGTTTTGTTCCTTGCTTCAATGTCAGCCAAATAAATAGCTCTTGGCATATCAAAAAAGAAGACATTAGCAGCATGCACAGTAATGCACTTTTTTAAAATTCTTTATTTTGTGCATTCTGAGATGCTTTTCTGCTCACCGCGGATGCAAAGGATGCATATTTATTTGACATCCTGTCAGACTGAACTGAATTTCCTCCACACTAGAGGGTATTCATCATGGGGGGGGAGGGGGTTGCACAATTTTGTATACACTCTAGAGAATGTTGTGTGTAAAAATTCCAGGAGATCAGCAGTTTCTGAAATATTCAAATCAGCCCATCTGGAATGAGCAGCCACGCCACATTGTCACTGAGGTTGCATTTTTCCCAATTTTGACGTTAATTATGAACATTAACGGAAGGTCTCGACGTGATTTAATACATTGCACTGCTGCACTGCGATTGGCTGGTTGGATAATTGGATGCATAAGCAGGGATACAGGTTTTTTATTTTTAATCAGTGCCTTAATCTTTGAGCCACGAGTATACATCCTTATTTATACTAAATATCATTTCAATATAATTAGATTAATTACTTTTACATTCGAGACATTTAAATGTCACGAGATCCATGTTGCTTGCATTGTGTCTCTCGAACTCAGAAAGCATTTGAAGGGTTAACATCAACACCTTTGTCCAGAAGTTGCTAAGGAAGTGTCGCCTGTTGTGCAGGAAACAGGGAGAGCAGTTTCCTGTTATGGAGAGAGGCTTTTAAAGAGCTACTTTTCTCCAATCAGGCAACAGACGACCAGTTGGGAAACCTACCCGATAGTGCTTGGCGTCAAAACTGTTTTTAAAGGCTGTTTTCTAAACAGTTCACTTAAACTGAATAACATTGTTTGCATTCAGCTTGTTTAGGCTCAATGTGGCAAATACAGTATCACAGCTGCCAAGAAATGTTCAACAGCAGCAGTTACTGTACATACAGCATATGATTGTGTATGAGAGCACAGTCACAGTCTATCCCAGATACACAGGAGGGGATGCATGGAGATTGCAGGGCTACATTTCCACACAGACATACAGTACACTTATACACACTTACTCAGACCTACAGGAGCAATTTAGCATAACCTATCCAACCATATTGTTTTGGGAGGCAGGAGGAAACCGCAGAGCCTGGCGCAAACCCCGTGTGGCCCACAGTGTCATGTCATCTCATAATTTAATTTGATCAATATTACTTTTTTTTTTTATACAAGAGCTCTTTAGGGATTGTTTAGATGGTTGCCTGTTATAGCTCTCTAAAATGGCTCTACGTGGAACCCCTACTTGGAAGAAGAAGAAGGTACACTGAACACCATTTTGCTAATGACGCTTTAGAAGAAGAAGAAGAAGAATATTCAATTATTGTCACATGTACTTTTTACAGCACAGCGAAATTTCTTCTTCGCATATCCCAATTAGGAAACTGGGGTCAGAGCGCAGGGTCAGCCAGCTTACAGCGCCCCTGGAGCAGATAGGGTTAAGGGCCTTGCTCAAGGGCTCAACAGTGGCAACTTGCCAATGCTGGGGTTCGAACCCACGACCTTCCGATCAGTGACTCAGAAACCCACAGCCTTAACCGATTGAGCCACCACTGCCCATACACACTTTAGACACACAATATAATAAATGTTTTGGTGAACATGACCCCAAATGGACATTATGAATTTTTTTGCAACCTCATACCTTTGGGTGGTCAGCGCTGTTGCCTTTAGTGTTCAAGTTTGTAGGTTTGAATCTCGCCTCTGGTCAATGTGCATGGAGGTTGCTTGTTCTCCTCATGCTTTTTGAGTTTCCTTGGGGTACACAATCCAAATAACACAGCCATAAATAAAGAATGGTACAAAAACATGCTCCAAGAGCAACTTATCCCTTCCATCCAAGAACAGTTTAGTGATGCACAATGCCTTTTCCAATAACCTTCCCAGCAAAACATTTGGACATTTGATGACTGTTGAAATGATGTCCCTCCAACATGTCCCGTCATGGTTGAAAAATAGTTCCAAAATGAAACTTGAATGGACATGTTTGACATTATCTGATTCACAACAGCTGTCATAAACGGTCATCAATCGTCCAATTTTTTTTTTTGCTTGGAGGGTATACAGTATATTGAGCAACACTAGCTAAAAGTCAAAGTAACGGCTATACATGCAATGCTAGACAACTGTAGACGTGTTCAAGTGTCTTTGTATGCATTTTGTAGGACAGCCACTGTTCATGGCCGGGGAGGCGACGTCGTCGACTGACCAATTTGCTGGGTTGCTATAAGGCAAAAGTGATAATTAAGTGTCTTGGGGGAACAAAACATTGAAATTTTGGGTACATGGCCAAGAAACTCATCAAACCTTAGTCCTTAAATTGAGAACTTGTGGTCCATCCTCAATAAAAATTCACGAATTTTGATAAACTCCAAACCCTGATTATGCAAGAATGGGCGGCCATCAGTCAGGATGTGGCCATGAAGTTGAATGTGAACTGCTGAGGTCTTGAAGAAGAAGGATTAACTCTGCAAATATAGAAATTTAATGAACTTGTCAATATAAAAGCCTTTGACATGATTGTAATCATACTTCAGTATACGATAGTAACATCTGACAAAAGTATGTAAAAACACTGAAACAGCAGACTTTGTGAAATTAAAATTTTTTTGTGTCATTCTCAAAACCTCCAAACCAGAGGGCTTTACTCTGCATTGCCCATTGCATTTAAATCCTACGAGCTCAGATGTAAAAACACTCACTTATCACTATGCATATTCAATTAAGTACTTATGAACTTTGAATCATTTGTCTGATTTTTTTTCCCCACTAGAACTAGCTCGACCTCCTCAGGGAGAGCGCGCGCGCGTGCGAGAACACACCTCCCGCGCTCCAGCGCAGAAAATAAGGCACGCGCGCCGCTCGCGCAGCCAGACTGTGTGTGTATATACGCACGCACGCACGCGCTCTCGATGTGTCTCTCGCGCGCTGTCTTTCTGTTTCTCTCTCTCTCGCGCGCGCGCTCTCTCTTTCTACCTCTCTAGTGTAATTAAAGCTATTTAAATAAATAATGTTTAATGCTGCGGATTAAAGGATAAAAGGACACGTTAAAAGGAAATATTTTTGTGTTGGATATTCGGGCGCTGCGGAGGAGAAGAAGAGGATGTGGACATTCAGGCGCCACGGCGGATGACATCCGGATGGAAATGAACACAGGTGAAAGATTTCAAAACTCAACTTATTTGGAAAAAGTAAAACAAAACAGAATAGCTAGCTACTTCATAAACCCTGCCTTAACATCCTTTATTTAGTCATTTTTATTTGATGGACATTTAACTTCTTAGATTTACTTTTAACTTTTCATAAATACTATATATACTATAGATGTATACTTAAAATCTGCTGCTGAAATCATAAAAACTCTTCTGTCTTCATGCCATGAGACACATTAGTACAGTTTGTCTTTGTCTTTACTTTTCTACGCTTATCATCCATAATACATCTCTTTTCATCCTCATGCCTCAAGCAGTTATTAAATATCTAATGATTACAGATTTGTCACTTTGTAGAGATTTTTATGGGAATTGCATTTGTGTGTGTGTGTGTGTGTGTGTGTGTTTGTGTGTGTGTGTGTGTGTGTGTTAATCAGCACACAGCATCTGCACAGAGAAATCCCCTGTGCTGCTGTAAATTACCCCAATGCAAAACACTCAGATGAAAGCATCAATCATACATCACATGTTCACGCATAGAGCATTGCATATGTCTCAAAATGTCTGTTTGCTTTGATTTTTGGATGACAGTCACAAGTTTGGGCACACCTTCTAAATCCATTGGTCTTCCTCGATCTTTATTTTGTTCAATCCTAAAAGCGAAATATTCGAAATATGCATTTCATTTCATTCAAATATCTCATTTGAACAGTTGATATTGAGATGTACTGTATCTGCTACTTATGCTCTGTAAATCCTTTCTGAGGCTGGTAACTCTAAATTAACTTCCCTCTGCAGCAGAGGTAAGTTTTGGTCTTGCTTTCCTGGGAAGGTCGTCATGAGAGACAGTTTCATCATGGTGCTTGATGGGTTTTGCAAATGCAATTGACACAATACTGTTTTGCAAGAACTATTCCAGAACAACTGACTGTTGTTGTCGTTGAGGTTACTTAATTACCTAATGCCATATGCCATTTAGTGTTATCTATAGAATTATTATAAAATATAGAAAATATAAATTAGAAGGCATGTCCATATATATATATAAACACACAAAAGACTGAATATATCTGAAGCCCAAGATGGTTCAGAAGTCCATTATTCTTATTAAATGATTCCTGTAATCTCTTTCCATTCCCCTCCTCTCACTTATCACAGCTGATGCACCTACTACCTCATTATCAGATGGCTTATGTTTCACACCAGCCACAGCTGAGATCATGTCCTGTTGGCTTCGCACAATCCAAAGGCCCAGCCTACTGTCTTCCCCCATTCTGTCCTGTTATAATCAAATTCTTTGTTGCATAATTCATATCCTGTTTTGAACTCAGACGGCTGTATTGTTTCTCTTTTTAATTGTTCTTTGACATTCTAGGGGGCGAAAAAGGTTTTAAAAAACAGTCAGAACGATATCTTTTCCATTGTTAATCAGTCAGATCTGTGATTAAAATAAATTTTGATAAATAGGTAGATTAAACATTGCAAACCTATAATGTGCTTTTCCTATGCACTTCCTGTGCACAGAGCTTCCAGGAGAGTCTGCTGAAATAGTTAATTTATGCCGCTGGGAAAACAGCGTCTTCGCGGGGAGATCACCAAGTGCAGAGGGAGTTTAGAAGGACGTGCGTCAAGCCAGGTACTAAATAACAGGAAGAGGCAAAGGGTGTATGAGTTTTGTTAAGAGAAAGGGTGTGTTGCACCAAAGAGGCCTCAAATTCCTATTAACCCTGTTTAAGGATGCTGTTTGGTTTTCATCACTGGGGTCACAAGGTTGTTATTTTGCTTTCTGTTGTTTTTGGCTTGGAAAAGTGTTGCAGTCGATGAAGGTGCTGACTTAGCATAGAACCACTTTATTTGATCCAGTGTAGAAATTAGCATGCATGCAATTGGAAAGCAACACACGTGGAATTATTTTACTGTGTAACCAAAAACATGACATGAGCTTTTTTATCTATTGCTTTATTATGGCTGAGTCTAGACAAAAGGAATGTTTCATTACCAAAATATTTCCAGAAAGAAATTGCTGACATCAGACCTAAAAACCCCCGTCCCACTGAGTCATGTTCCCACTAAGTAATGACGTAGAATTGTCTACCTTGACATGGAGTTATCACGATTTTTTCTGGACATGCTAAAAAAAAAGCCTCACGATTACTTGGTCAAAGCAAGACACAAGAATAACTTGTGGACGTAGTAAAGATGACAGTGACCAGTTAACGACGTAACTACCTTAACACATCTTAGGGACTTCATTGATGTACTGTACTACAGACATGAAAGATTAAAAGGCGGTCTGAATGAGTTGTCACTGGGATGTATGTAACTCAGTTGTTGCTATGTCAGTGGAATTCTCACAATGACCTCTTGTTATGAACATGCCAGGTCCAAGTCGCGGTGTGGAAGACTGGATTAAGTTCATATTACAGTATGTACTCCGGGTGCTTACCATGTTTATAGTATACGTCTAGCAGGGTATCAGAGCGTCTGTGACACTTTCAGTATGGTACCGGAGACATTTCCTTACACCATCACTTCGTAAAAACAAATCAGGGGTATTTATACCAACACACACAACAAGGATGATGTAGTAAGTTCGTGATACGTGACATAGTGCGATCTGATCTGTGAGCATGTGATCATGTGTGTCAAAGGAAATTAGTGACAACATGAAGTAGGAAATACGTAGTATCAACCTAATAAATTCACATTATTCCGTTTTTGACCCAGATCCCCTGCATTCTTTGATATTTTAAAGACGCGTCAGAGTGTGATGAGGCCTTAGTCACATATGATAATGTAATTGCAAGCAAGATGATTATATTTGTAATCATTGTGCAATTGTAGCAGAGTAGCAGGCAACCAAATGTTATATTGTAGTATGACAGGAAGTCATAGCAATTGACTAACAACTGACATTATAGATAAAAAAACTTGTAGATATCAAATATGATTACTGCTGGAACAGACATCAAATGCAAAGAAAACAAATATACTGCTGCATGTGATTGCAGGTAGCTGGATTTCCTTAAGATAAACAGTATCCAGGTCTATGATTGGGATGCAGCTCACTTGTGTTGCACTTTTTTCAGGCTGTAAATACTTTGGCTTCATATTTCCCCAAACCTTCAAATCCTTAACCTCATTCTTTCCTCTACCTGTTTTACAGATTATCAGAAGCGACTTCAGACACCTCAATCAGACAACCAAAGTCGTTTAACCATAACAGTACGCTCCACCCTCATGTCAAGACCTTGTCTGTCTTCCCGAGGAGCCAAACCTCCAGTTGCTCCAAAGCCGAAGGTCTCCACTAAGCAGGACGATGAACACAGCCAGTGCATTGTTAGTAACGGAGATGTCGCATCAGAACTGGAATTAGAGCAGGACAGTGAATCAGAATCTACTCAGGATGAAGCTGACCCTCCAGGTGAGCCCAACAAAGAGGATCTTTCTGGACAATTATCAGAGAACCACAACAACAATGATTGTATTGATGGTAAAGAAACAGAGGAAGTCCTGCAGTTGGGGGCAGAAGAAAGAGATGGAATAGATGCAGATGAAAAGGTGTGCCACTTTGAAGTAGATGATGCAGGTTCCTCGACTGAGGTTAAAGATGTTATTGTAACCACCGTTTCAGCTGCTATAGACCACATCAAAGAGATAGATGATGCACACCCACATCCAGGCACAGGTGATCCTGCTGAGAAGGACACTGGCATGGAGTATCAAACAGGGTGTGAATCAGAGGCCAACAATGACACACCAAGTCCTTATGAAGAAATTCAGGAATCCAACTTAAATCAGAGCAGTACGTATGCAGAGATAGATAATGCCGAGGAGCTGACATCTGACACTGCTGATGACGCAGAGGAGCCTTACTTCAATGAGAGGGAGTTCCTCTGTGGAACCCCAATAGATACTACAGACACTAAGCTATGTAACGATGGCACAAGTGCAGAGTGTAGCACTGAGGATACATCAAACGAGGTGGCTGGGTTTTCCTCCCAGGCTATGAATGGCAGTCAGCCCTCCTTGTGTGAGGAGTACCCTTATGATGTAATCGGACCTCTGGATGACACCGGTGCATGGCAGCCAGAGCGTGCCACCAAAGACGAATCGGGACGATTCAGATTCTCAGTGGGAGCGGAGGATCCGTTTGAGCCATATTCAGTCATAGAGGTGGTGCCTTCTGATCTCATGAGCACCTCCGATCCTGAACTGGAATGTACAGATGAGGATTGTACTGGAGAGATAGCAAAGGATGATGAGGAAAAGAATGGATCTACTCAAGAGCCTTTTTATGTTTCACCAAATGACGTAGCTGAAGTAGAAGAACAACAGACTCAGGTGGAGGAGAGTGGAACTTCCCCTAATGAACCACTGGAGCAGGAGCTTAGTGAGACATCAAATAGAGAAGCAGTGGATGAGTATGCCGACATCGAAGATTCACTTTGCCAGGATGAAGACCTTCAGCAGCTAGAGTGTGTGTCGTCTGAGGATTACGTAGAGATAGGCGATGAGGACGAGCCTATTGACATGAAACGTAAAACTAAAGGGAAGAGCACTAAGGAACGCTCAGCCATTCGCAGGCAAGTTTGTGTGAGCCAGAGAAACAGCTGCCAACCACGTCTTAGACTTTGTGATATCACAGTGCCCCCTGGCCTAGACTTAGGCAGGACCCCTGAGCTAACAAACCGTTTAGTGTTTGCCCACACTACTGAGGCATTTGAGGAGGACATCGAAGACCTCGACTGCCACATAGTGCCTTTTTTTGAGGACTCTGACTCAGACAGTGATGAGCATATTTACGAGGAGGCAGGTTTTGATTCGGAAGGAGAGAACTTCATCACTCTGGACAGAAAGACCATTGTGACCCGTTCACGGTCTCTCTCTGGGAAGGTACCCGGATATGTCCCAGAGACTGTTCCTGAGGAGACAGGCAATGAGTCTCAGACTCATGACTACTACACTGTGGCCTTGGATCAAAATGGAGATGTGGCACAGGTTTCAGACAATTCAGAGTCCAATCGAATGATTCCTTCACTAAATTCTAGACGTTTTCTGTTCTACCCGCGTTCATATTCCGCGGAGGGCAGAGAAATTACTTTGTCTACCCATTTAGAGGGCAGTTATTCACCCAGAATGGACAACAGAGTGAAACGGACGGATGACACTCTCTCCCTACCTTGTGTCATCACCTCCTCCGGAAGCTTCTCTCAAAGAAGCCACCAGTCCTCTAGTGGTGTGTCTACACCTACATCTCTTGTTGACATCCCACCACCCTTTGAACTGGCTTATATCACCAAGAGACCTATAACTAAAAGTTCTCCTTCTCTGCTTATTCAGCATGAATCAAATGACAAACCAAAAAAGAAGAAGACATCATTCAAGCGCTTCCTGGCTCTAAAGTTTAAGAGGAAAAGCGACAGCAAATCACATGGTGATGGCAGTGTACGCTCTTCCAGATCATCATCTGAATCTAGTCACCATGGGCCAGTTCGGGTTATAGAGCTGGATCGGAGGAGTAATGGAAGCTCCCCTCAGCCTCAGTCTCGCATCATTAAACCACAGCGCAGCTCGGACTTTCCTGCCAGTTTTGTGGTTTACAAAGACAACCAGAACAAGAAAGGTATACCTAAGACTTATGGCAGCAGGGGCATCTCCAGAGTGGAGTCATTTGAGGACCGCTCTCGGCCTCCCTTCATGCCACTCCCACTCACCAAGCCTCGATCCATCTCTTTCCCAAGTGCCGATACTTCCGACTATGAAAACATTCCAGCCATGAACTCAGACTATGAGAATATTCAGATTCCTCAAGGGAGGCCCACTCGGGCCGTCACCATCACCGAGTTCTTTGACGACCAAAACCGGTCATCAGCTGCGAACGAGAACGATGGTTATGTTGACATGAACAGCTTTGCAGGAATAGAGAGCAAAACCAGCACACAAGAGCAAGAGACAGAGAGGTATGAAATGTTTTCCTTTACTTTTGTTGTTAAAATGTGCATAAATATCCCTAATTGTGGCACCATGTGTTGGTAGAGGTGATAGGAAATAAACTGTATACTTTCTTCTGCAAGCTTACAGATGTATAAAAGATTGGGGTAAGTAATATTTAAGGATACTGAAGTTCTGATTCAGTATCCATTCATGCTTTTTTTAAACTGCTTAGGTAAGCTTTCAGGTGGCATAGTGGCATAGGGGTTAGCACTGTGTAGCACTGCGTAGCGGTTAGCACCTCCAGGGTCCGGGTTTGATTCCCACCTCAGGTCTGTGTGCATGGAATTTGCATGTTTTCCCCCTGCTTGGTGGGTTTCCTCTCACAGTTCTAAGACATGCAGGGGGACCTGGAGCCTATCCCAGGAGACTTCGGGCACTAGGCGGGGTACACCCTGGACAGGGTGCCAATCCATCGCAGGGCACACACACATACACACTCACACACCCAATCACACACTACAGTTTAGGAAGTTAGCATATCTTTGGACTGTGGGAGGAAACCGGAGTACCCGGAGGAAACCCACCAAGCACGGGGAGAACATGCAAACTCCATGCACACAGAGACAGGAATCGAGCCTGGCCGGGGAATCGAACCCAGACCCTGGAGGTGCAAGGCGACAGTGCTAACTACTACACCACCGCGCCGCCGACAGTAAACGTTAGGGCTATCGAATTGAATTCAACCCGAAAACTGCAATGCCAGAAAATGTAATGGAATCCTATTGACAGTACATAAAAGTACAGTACAGTTTTGAGATTTTATTATATCCTGTGTGAAAGAGATTCCATACGTTTCTTCAGACATTGCAGGAAGGCTTCAGACTGAAAACCAAACAAAACCATGAACTGCCCAAACAATAAAATACAAAGCGCTCCTCCTTTAAACAGACTCCTTAGAGAGGGGACGATTATTGTACAGCTGATGTACACGTTATGGTCAACGTCCTCCTACAACAATTAATCACAACCAGCATAGCGACAAGCTCTGACTGGCAGCTTGTGTTAATATGACATCAATGCACAACCACTACAGTTTTCTTCCGAGATTGTCGGTGCAGTGCAAAAGAAATGAGAAACGCGTCTGGAAATCTTCTCCTGTCAAGACTTAGTTAAGTACTGCATGTACGTCTCTCAGTGGCATGGTAGCACACGATAAGTCACAAGAGAGTTCTTATGTTGGGAATGTTGAAAGCTTTTCCTCCAAACACAATAGCAGTACCATCACAGAAGTTTAGAGGAAGCGTTGGCCAAAACAATGTTAACAGGAAATGGGATCAGTGCTTGGCCGGTCTGATAGTTCTGCCTTCACCTCTCTGTCTGAGAACACTCCTGCTAATACTTGCTTGCAGAACAAACAAAACTGTTATAAATGCACAAATCCTAGGCTTCTTTCTGAGCCAGATTTAGACCGTGATATTAATGCTTTCAATAGAAGTACATTTCTGTAATAATGGGCAGGATATTTCTCATTATATTATAATTCTATTTACAGTGCGCCAAAGGTCAATTGGATTTTAATTCCTTTATAATCAAATAAGGTTTTTTTTTTTTTTTTCCCAGTCTGCCATAATAAACAGCTGGGCAGATGATGTGCGAATAACAGAATTTATTACCCTTAATATAAAAGCGCTCACTGACTACGATGGGCTTTGATTAATGACCCAAATAAGACAACAAGGATCCAGATGTGAATAGGCTGCTCGCACCTGCTTACCCAGGTTTCCAATCTGTGTGGTACATTAGAAAAGCAGCCTTTGGCGTACAGGCTCGTTGGGTTCAAGAAGATGAACTGCATTTGTTGCGAGTCTTATCTTGTTTTCTCATTTTGCCGGAGTCCATGGTTCTTCTGGTGCGGTAACCTCAGCGTACACGCGGTGGAAAAACACCAGCTAGAACCGGCAAATGAAGAAACTGGATTAGAATCTCAGGTGATTTTTCACTTTTATTTGCAGGTTAGAATCATAATGAGAAAGGACTAGCGAAAAGAAAGTGTTTTTTTTTTGTCTTGGGAAGATTTTCTTTCAATCTTCAATTGATTTGCGAGAAGTGACCGTTTTTCCTACAGTTTTCCATTAAGCCTGGAACAAAAGATCTAATGTTTTCCACATAGTGTTAGTAATAATAATAATAATTATATTAAGGAAAAGACAGTTTTACTCTTGGTACTGTATTGGTAAACCCTCTTGGGCTTCAGGCTTTTAGAGCCTTTACCCCGGCAACGAAAGGGTCACTCTCTAATTCGTCTATGACCAAATTACCCCTCTCTTTTCCTTTGTATGAAAACCCTGGAGTCATCATTACACCCCTCTGGTAAATGATCTCCAATGGTGACACAGACACTTACCATTTTAAACGGCCACAGGGCATCGCTTTAATCTGATCTTATCAGAGGAGCATTGGAGAAATGTGCAGAAATCATTTTCATTTCTGCTCCATATCATTTATATTGTTTGGCACTAAATGTAGAACGACTCGACCCACCAGCACAACAGCACCGGATCCTTTTCTATATAAAACACAACGAAAATAAGAAATAAAGCCCCTATTTTCGGATTGCATTTCGCTCCTTTTTTGTAAACTCCTTTTGTGTTCCGTATCTTGACGGAAGCCTCTGCACTACATTTACCTGCCACTTTGAGCATCCTGCCGAGAGCCCAGTCAGCCAGGGGGCATTTTCTCCTGTTGACATTATTGATTTCTCTCATTGTCCGTCCACAACCTGGCAGAGCTTTGTGTTGACTGCACACAGAGGAAGGACAGGACCTTTTAGCCACCCTTCTACTGGGGTAGATCCTTGGATACTGGAACTGCTTTGACCTGCTTTTGTTGGCAGCGAGACGATTTTAACACCCTCAGTAAAGTGGTTGGCGTTGCCGCCGCCGCTGGGAGAGTCTCAGTGACAGGAGTGATCGATAACTTTCGCACTCTGGTCAATCAGAAGGTTCGTCCTGTTGGGTTTGTTATAAATTGTACCAGTGCTATGAGCATGAGGCTGTACAACCATAATGCCATGAATAAAATACCGTTTCTAAAAGATTTTTTAGCAAGTGCATTTTGCAACACCATCAACCACGGTTGCACTTGGTGTCTCTTGGCGGACTGCTACTGTATCTTTGTCCGATTTAAACCACAGACTTCTAGTGCTGTATCGCTTTTTTGTGTTGTTTTATGCACAAGAGGGTGTGGCTTTCACTTGGTTTCATTTCCTTACATGCACTGATGAACTGTGTGTGTTCTCTATTGTATCAGTTTGTCAACGATAAAAGTCTCCTGGGATAGGTTCCAGGCCCCCCACGACCTTGTATACAGGATTAAGCGGTATAGGTGATGAGTGAGAGTGAGTGAGTGAGTGTGTGCTTCTAATCGAGACAGATGTGTAACAGATGTGTTATCAACGAATATTGGTAATTGAAATGGAGGTTTTTATGAAAAATCTACTCAATTTGTCAAGGTGTAGTGCAATAATTATCATTTGTATGCTATAGATAATAAATAATAACAATAATAAGGAAACTTTGCAGAAATAAGACAGTATGATTAATGCATTGTTTGGATGTGAATGAGAATGTTTTGCATATTTAATATAAAGAATATTCTTCAGCTGGCTTGGTGTTAAAATTACAATGGAGTCTAAGATTGTGATGAAGTAATCGCATGAAGTAATTCCTGCATCGAGAAAACTAACTCAAGTATGCACTGACTTGCACAATGGCTTGACAGCAATGGAACTTCCGTTGGATAAAACAAGTACTATGGTGTATTCCTGGTGTAATCTGTTCGAATAATAAGGTACAAGGCAATCCCAACATTTTTACACAGAAGCGATAGCACCGCTTAAGGTTTGTGGTATTAGAGTTGTGTGAATTTACAGGCGTTTCCGTTAAACTGTCTGAAATCTTTGTAGAGACTGACATCACGGCTCTGCCTTATACAGTATATCTGTCGTTAAGTCTCGTTGCAATCTGGCCCAGTCCGGTCCGGTTCGGTCTGGTCCGTTCCTGCCCTGGTGCCCCGAACTTTAGAGCTCATTACCAGGTGCTCCCAAGGGAGGAAACCTGTGTTTACAGGAAATGCTAGAGAGGGGCGAGGAGACGGGGTCAGCGCGGTGGGGTGGAGACAGGCAGCACTCGTTTCCCAGACTCCCCTGCGGCCCTGGACAACAACGCAAGGTGTGGCGCAGCCAGGAAAATCGGCTCAGCGCAAAGATGTTGTTGTTGTCATGGTTCCCAGCTCTCTGTGTGTTTAAAGATTTTATTACCGCAGTACTGCAGTGAGTTGACTTTTATGGTGTGTCATGTGGTTTGGTGCTGTACAGTAGCTGCTGCAATCTGCAACCTGACCTGCGATCGTTTTAATCAAACTATTTTAAAAAGAGATTTCAAAAAGCTATATCTAGTTTTTTATATTGTAATGTTACTATATATATATATATATATATATATATATATATATATATATATATATATATATACACACTACCGTTCAAAAGTTTGGGGTCACTTGCAAATTTCTTTGTTTTTGTTTAGTGATTTATTTTCTACATTCTACAACAATACTGCGGATTTCAAAACTATAAAATAACACATATGGAATTAGGTAATTACGTAACAACAACAAAAACAACAGTTAGTTGTTATTTTAAGACACAGAGGTCGGCCTTTCTGTAATAGTTCTTGTAAGAACAGTATTGTGTCAAGTGCATTTGCAAAATCCGTCAAGCACCATAATGAAACTGTCTCTCATGAAGGCCGTCCCAGGAGGACGAGACCAAAACCTACCTCTGCTGCAGACGAGAAGTTCATTTAGAGTTATCAGCCTGAAAAATGACCAATTAACAGCAGCTCAGATTAGAGGCGTTATGAAGTCTTTACAGAGCAGAAGTAGCAGAAACATCTCAATATCAACTGTTCAAAGGAGATTCATGCAGGTTTTGGACGCCTTCAGCAAAACTTTACAATGTAGAAAGAAATAAACATCAGGAACCATCATGGAGTTAGAAAGTGTGCTAAAACTTTTGAACGGTAGTGTGTATATATATATATATATATATATATATATATATATATATATATATATATATATACAGTATATATATATATTTACTCTATTATAACATTTCATCAGCCAGTTAACTTATTACACACAATACAAGTAACAAGGATAAGAAGAATATTAGGCAGTTCTGAATTTTGAAGCCTTTTGAAAAAAAAAAAACAACTTAATAATTAAGTAATTATCTAATAATTAATAGTTTGTAAGGTTGCATTTGTTCGCAGATACCATTTTTGGAAGTTCATATCTTTCCTTCTGAGCTCGTTTTTACAAACTTTAACAAAATCCAGTGACTCGTCCTCAGTAGGTTTTTTTTTCCCCTCGCAGAATAATATACAGTATTATTTATTTACAGTATATCTCACATTATACCACCATGGTCTTAAATTCTCACCTCTGATTGGTCAGAAGGCATTGATTTTTTTTTTTGTGGATGTATATACTGTATAACAGCAGATCTGCCAGGGTGCTGGCTTTGATAAAAGTCTTATATGAATATTAGCAATTTTCTTTTTTTTTTATTTATTTAATAAAGTGTATGTTTTTGTAAGCTTTCTGTAACATGATTTGTATTGAACACCTCTGGAAGGAGTCTCCAGTGTCAGCATTTTGTAATGATTAAAAAATAAATAAGAAGCTAGTGAGAAATGATTATAAATGCTGTAATATAATATATAATAACTAGTTAGTTTTTGCCATGGATTGTTTTTCTACAATGATACACCCTGTAAATAGCATGTTTTGTTACTTAATTAAGACATTTCGCAGAATTTTTAGTCAGCTAACCAGGATACACTAAGTTTGATGTCTAAACATGTGCTTCCTTATAAACATCCTGGAACTAACGGAAGGTAAAAAAAACAAAAAGCGAACATAAAGCGAAATGAAAGGAGGTACGTAATACATATTTAGCTGAGAAATATTTTAGGTCATGTTCATTATATAGATAATGTACTGTACAGCGACTAGTTTTTGCCTAGCTAACAATTCAATTGTGTGTAATTTTTTTTCAACGCTGTTCCTCATCAGAAAAATATCAGACGCACCACAAAACCAACGGCAGCTTCTCCAGACCTTCATCCTGCATTTCCACCTCGAACACGCTGCAATACTGTAATTTCCTTCACCCAATCGACGCCTACTCATCATTCCCCACCCATGCCATAATGTGCATTTAAATTTCCTCTGTTATGTTAAATGAAGTCTGGTAATGAAGCTATTCCAGCGATGCTTATCTTCTGTAATAGTGGATTGGAAGATAAAAGCACTGGCTGTTAGCACTTAAAGTTGAAATCAATTGCGCTACAGTCTGTATTACAGGCCTTCACCGAAAGCAGACACAAAAAGCGCGCACGGAAGTGTTGTAGCGTTGGGAAGCCGTGCGTCGTGGCGATAATTTAGGGCTCTAAATTTACCTCCTGACTGTTTTAAAGCAGGGCGGTTAGGGAAGAAGCTCTCGTGTTCCGTAATTGCCGCAGTTTAATGATGATTTTAGGGGGAGAGGAAATGAAAAGAGATTATGCAGGATGTTTATTGTATATTAGAACAAGAAGATGTGTTTCAGACACGCGTACGTATGGGGAATATATTAAAACGAGGAGATTTAGCATTGAAACGAGTGAGAGGGTTAGGGTTAGGGTTAGGGTTATGAGTGAGAGTGAGAGAGACTCTTGTTTTAATTGGTGATAAGCTTCAAAAGATTTCCCTAATAGTGGTTTACTTATGTGGTCTCTAATTAAACTACTCACTATTCTTTATATATTAACAGTGACACGTTAGTAATGTGTGTGTCTGTGTGTGTGTGTGTGTGTGTGTGTATACACATAACGCATGACCTTGTGAAGAATGAGTATGAGGTGCAGCTGGACACCTTAATGACCTTTTGTACACACGAGACAGGGAGCTGTGTCTCACACACACACACACACACACACACACACACACGGACACAAACTGCACGCATCACCCTATAGCATTGTGTTAAAATCATTAACGCGCCTCTCGGAGGAGGATATAATCTCCTCACTCATGATGGATCTGTGTGTAAATGCGTAGTTCATGTTACAGTGATCGAGTGTGTGAGGGCGCGTGAGAGCCGTTCCTGTATGTGTTTGTGCACATAGTGTTCCAGTGTGCTTCCTGTACTGTATGTGTGTGTGTGTGTGTGTGTGTGTGCTGGAGGGAGGAAGGTAGAGACAGAGAGAGCGAGAGAGAGAGAGAGAGAGAGAGAGAAAGAATCGAAGACAAGCGTGTGTAACTTTAACTGTATATAAAGATAATTAAGTTAGAGCGTGATGCATTGTGTTTTTTTTCCGCTGATACTTTTATTTACACAGCCAGTCGATTAACAGAGTGAAAGCAAGAGCAAGATGAAACCATTGCAAATATACAGTAGGTGCCTTATCCTAAAATTGTGAAGGTCACTAATTAAAGAAAATTGGAGGTTGTTGTGAAATTCTAACAAAGCACTCAAGGTATTGCTCCCTCTGTTTCATCATACGGAGAAATGAGCTTATTATTAATTTATTATAACTTATTATCTTTAGAATTCAAAATCATTATTTAATATCTTGCTATTTGAATATAATATACTGATTCTTACAACAAACTGAGGTCTTAATATCACATTGTTTTCCTCTTAATATCCCATTATTTCATCTTTATGTCTCATTGTTTTCTCATACACAGTCTCATACACACTCTTCATGTCTCATTGTTTTCTCATACACAGTCTCATGCACACTCTTCATGTCTCATTGTTTTCTCATACACAGTCTCATACACACTCTTCATGTCTCATTGTTTTCTCATACACAGTCTCATACACACTCTTCATGTCTCATTGTTTTCTCATACACAGTCTCATGCACACTCTTCATGTCTCATTGTTTTCTCATACACAGTCTCATGCACACACTTCATGTCTCATTGTTTTCTCATACACAGTCTCATACACACTCTTCATGTCTCATTGTTTTCTCATACACAGTCTCATGCACACTCTTCATGTCTCATTGTTTTCTCATACACAGTCTCATACACAATCTTTATATGCAATCTTGTTGTTTTGTCTTAATATCCCACTATGACTGCTCTATTTGTCATTGTCATTGTTATGTCTTAATATCTCATTTTTTCATTTTTATGTCTCGTTGTTATGTCTTAATATCTCATTTTTTTTATCTGTATGTCTCGTTGTTATGTCTTAATATCTCTTTTTTTGTCTCATTGTTTTGTCTTAATAGCTCCTTATTTCATCTTTTGTCTCATGGTTTTGTGTTAGTATCTCATGTTTTATTTTTATGTCTCATTGTAATGTCTTAATATCTCAATTTCTTTGTCTCATTTTATTTTAATATCTCATTATTTCATCTTTATGTCTCATGGCTTAATATCTCGTTTCTTGTCTTGTTGTTTTATCTTAATATTTCATTATTTAATTTTTATTTATCATTTATTTCTTTATGTTTGTTTTCTCATTATTTAATCTTTGTCACATGGTTTTGTGTTTGTATCTCATGTTTTATTTTTATGTCTCATGGTTTTCTCTTAGCTCATTATTTTATCTCTATATCTTACGGGTTTGTCTTAATATATTATTATTTCATCCTTATACTGTATGTCAATGTCTTGTCTTAATATCTCATTATTTCACCTTCACGTCTCATTGTTTTTTACTAATATCTCATTGTTTCATCCTCATGTTTCATGGTTTTGTCTTAATATCTCATGTTTCATTTATATGTCTCAGTTCTTTTGCCTTATTATCTCATTAGTTCATCTTTATGTCTCTTGGCTTTATCTTAATATCTCATTTATTTTTGTTTATGTCCCAGTGTTTTGTTTTAACATCTCATTACTTCATCTTTATGTGTCAAAGTTTTATCTTAATATCTCAATAATTCATCCACTTGTCTTGTTGTTTTGTCTTAACATCTCATTAGTTAATTCTCATTGTTGTGTCTTAATATCTCATAATTCTGACTCAATAACTTACTGTAATATTTCTTTTTTGAGTAATTATTACTATTACGTTTGATTTCATGACTCGTTTGTTCAAGATCTTACATCATTATTTTATTGCGTGATTGCATGTTTTACGTGATTGCTTTGTCTTTATTGTTTATTGTCTGTATTTGTCATTATTTTAAAAGGGGTGACTCATTATTTCAATATTTTATGCTGTTAGTTTGTCTTTGTGACTTGATATCTCAAGATTTCATTACAGTTATTACATACAGTACCTCGTTATTTCAAAGCATTCTGTCATTCATTTGTCTTCATATCGTAATAACCAGTTATTACAATATATGTCTTTATTTCAAAATATTAGTCCTTGTTTTGTTTTAGCATCTTTTTATTCGACTCAAGATGTGATGTTATCAATTTTATAGTTTGGCTGAACTTGTTTGACATAACATGTATCTTTAAATAGTTAATGGGTCAAAATAACAATATCACAGTTCAGTTTGCCAGTTTTATATGAATATGATAAGAATATGATTCTCGTTGATCAGTGAAACATAAAAATCTTAATCAATTTTAAGGACTAAGAGAATGTGCTTGTATAGACTGGATAGATTTACTATGAGGATATGAATATGTTGACTTTTACAAAACAGTATTCATGTCTTGTAACATTTTTTTATTGTACTGTATGTTTGCATAAATTAGACATACTTCCTTATCAATCTCAAATGAGCTCGAATCCTGACATATTGAAGCTTTTTGCTAGATGTGTGTGTGTGTGTGTGTGTGTGTGTTTAGGGCTGCACAAGCATCTGCGTATTAATGTCATCCGTGCTCGGGGCCACTTCTGTGCTTCAGCGCTCTAAGTGCCCACTGCTTGCCTACTGAGCTCACTTTCACCCCCTGCCTGTTAGTGCCTTCCCAATCTGGCCCCAGCCATGCGTGTTACTACTCCAAGTCAGAGGGGAGACGAAGAGAGAAAACGATTCACACCAGGACTGGTCCAAATGAGCAGGGGGAATAGGTTTCTCCTCGGCGAAGGGATCATTTCCGCTTTGTCGGACGCCGTGGTCGCTGTTTAATATTGAAATATGCTCTTCTAAGGTAGCGATGTGGGGTTTATTGCCATTGAAAGTGACGAGAGAAAAGGCATTTACTTTGGTAATAGTGGTGTATCATGGCTGTGTGGTGGCCTCTTGGCTCTCTGAGCAGTCGGAGTGCGGAGTGGTACGGTCGATTAGCTCAGCGAGCAGTTGGGGATGTTACAGTTTTGTCGCTCTCTGAAGTGCATTTAACATGTCAGCTAGAGGCAGCAGAAGAAAACCAGCGTGGTGGCTGATTTACCAGTTTGACAGACTGGGATTAAGCCTTCGGGTTTGGAGTGGAAATAAAAGTCGGGAGTTTTTTGTAGCACAAGGCAAGCATTTAACAGAGTCTCAGTTTCGGAGCTGAAATTGAAACATTGAACGTACTGTACTGTATGCGTGAAAAGAACCAAAACTTTTGAACATTTTTAAATCATGAATTTAATACGAACACATGAATATATCACTACACCCCCAAAAAAAAGGCTTCTTGAAAGATTCTCTGAATAATTAAGAGTAATATTAGCTTCTCCAGAAAAGGTCTAGCCCAAGGAAGGATCTGATAAAGATTAAATTTCTGCTGTGAAATATTTCATCAAAGCGTAACATTACTTGGGTCTTAACTTCCTGAAAATGTTCTACTTTTTCTGACAGACAATCACTCTATTGTAAAGTCCTACAGCATATTAGTTATGGTTCCTCCAGATGGACTTGTGAAGAACCCTCTGTTGAGTCTATGTGACTTTGAGACACAATGAAATCTTTGACTTTGACAGATAAGCATTCATTAGTTGACCTAAAGCAGTGTTTACTGGTAAACTAGCAACTAATTGTTCATTTATTTATTTTACTGCGGCTTGGATTTTGGCTGCGTTCACATTACGAGACACGCTGTTTAATTCAGATTTTTGTTAAATCATGAATAAATTTGCATGTCATGACGGTTCACATTCAGAATTACAAGCGACTTTTAGTATCGGACTCTAATGTGGTAGCGCCTGTCCTCCGAAAAGGCACGCGTGCACACATCGATACTCTTTTGCTCGCACCATATTGGTTAAAAATCATATTTGTGCAACCACTCATTCATTTTCAAAGAATAGATGTGATTTTATTCATTCATTCATTTTCTGTACCGCTTTATCCTTATATACAGGGTCGCGGGGGCCTGGAGCCTATCCCAGGAGACTTAGGGCACTAGGCGGGGTACACCCTGGACAGGGTGCCAATCCATCGCAGGGCACACACACATACTCACATACACACACTCATTCACACACTACGGGCAATTTGGAATGTCAATTCACCTAACCTACATGTCTTTGGACTGTGGGAGGAAACCGGAGTACCCGGAGGGAACCCACCAAGCACTGGGAGAACATGCAAACTCCATGCACACAGAGACGGGAATCGAGCCTGGCCGGGGAATCGAACCCGGACCCTGGCGGTGCAAGGCGACAGTGCTAACCACTACACCACCGCGCCGCCGATGTGATTTTAGCAAATAAATAAATAAACAGCTGTTCTACCATCAATTTCTTGCACTGCTATAAAATCGGAATCAATCTGAAAAACATTTGTGCATTCAGACAGCTTTACAAATCAGATCTGGGACAAAAAGAAGAAAAAAAAATGGAGTCACAGACAAATCCAAATCCCGACCTGTACATTAGTGCTTCATTACACTAGAGAGTAAAAGAGAACGTTTTATAGGCACATAGGTGATAATATTATAATGATATTATTATAATGAAACTCTCTGTTTTTGTCTTTCTCTTGATTTCTTTCTCTCTGTCTCTCACTTCCAGTGCGTACACAGAACCTTTCCCAGTGTGTCCTGCCCCTGCAGCACACATCGCAGAGGAAGACCATGGACGCACATCAGAGGAGGAGGAAGGCTGTGCTGATCAGAGCTATGACAGACAGGTCAGATACATCGAAACAACAATTTGTTTTGCATATAGACATATAGACATAGTATGTTTTTAGTCTTGACACTACAGTATATCCCCTTACTTAATGTAAAATAGAAAAATATAAGATAAAAGACAAGATTTCTATAACAGCGCATTTCAAGGTTTTATTCCTCTTATACTGTACCACAGCACTTTGGCAAGTACACTGTCTGGTCATTTAGTTTAAAACAACATATTGTACTGTAATAAGTTAAAATTGTTGTACATCAACGAAACAAATTTGTTCCTTCACCCTAACCCTAACCCTAACCCTCTCTCTCTCTCAAAGCATCAACGAACTTTTCCAAAACTCATTTTTAATGTTCATGCGCAATAATCTGTAGCAATAATAAAACAGCATGTACGCCTGTTTCAGTAGTCTATACATTTTATTACCCTGATAATAATAGGGTCATTTTTCAGTAATGAGCCTAATAACTTACTCAGAATCACCAGAGATAAAACTGTCTCTGCATTGAATGCTTTCCCGTGACCCGTAAACCCGAACTCGTAATCAAATTCTCATACTCTCATTCTCGCCAACGAAAACAAGGAGCCTCCCTCTATAAGTGGAATTCCCTGTGTGTGCACTTTTGTCAGGTTCAGATTCATATTTCTCCTGTCGACCGTTTTCCAAGCACGGAGACAGTGGCACTCCACCCGTTCCCTCTGCCCATGCCGTATCACCCCTTGTGACGCAAACTTCCTTGTTTTCTTCAGCTTTAAAAAGAAAAGCGAATCACAAGGGCTGAGAATGGTGCAGCTCAGCCCAAGATAGCAAGATACAGTATATCAACATGATAACAAAGATTAAGCAAAGGGAAAAAATGGCTGAGATTATGAGCTATGCTTAATGGAGAACAAGTTATACATTTTTTTTTAAATTTATTATAAATTATTAATTTAAGCCCAAAAGTTTATTGCAGATTCCCCTCTGGTTATAACCATAATTTCCTGGATATAGTAGATTTGAAATCATCTAGATATAGTGGAGATCGGAGGTAACATGGATAAAGACTAGATATGAAATTCCCTTTATGTAAAAAAAATCGGACGTTTCCTTGAAGTAGTGTGGATCTCTTATAGTGGATTTGAGGCTTTCTGGATATTGGTAGAATCTTAGATTTACACAAAGATTAGTAAAATAAAAACATAGCTCTTTTGAAATTTGGATTGGGAATGTGATGACAAGCAGTAATGACAAATCTGTAGAGACACGATACCGATACCTACCGATACCTGCGAATCAATTCATACGGTGATTCTATACAGTATCACAATTGAATAAAATATCCCTGTACATGAATTTTGACACAATAGAATTTCTATATATACTGTAAGTGAATAGATTTTTTTCCCCCATCTCTACTAACCTGCCAGCTCTGATCAACAACAGCCACATTTCCTTGGGCTCTGACTGTTTTAATTTCAGGGATACCAAGTTACTCTTTAGATTTGTTAGACGTTCTCAAACTCTAGTTCTCAAACTCTTCCACTCTTTTTCTGATACGATTTATAGATATATTAATGACATACCAATACAAAATGTCCTATCTACCATATCCAAGAAACCTCAGATCTACTACATCAAGGGAATTCCAGATCTACTATTTCCAGGAAATCTCAGATCTAATATATTCAGAGAGACACATATCTGCTATATCCGTGGAACCTTGGATATACACTATACTCAGGTAACCTGTATTTTATCCAGGGAAGCTCTAGAGCAGGGGTACTCAAATATAAATTTGAAAGGTCCACTTACCAAATTTCTATTCAGTCCGAGGTCCGGAAAAAATGACAGTCCAATTTCAAATTCCCAAAATTTTCGAACACTACCCAAAAATGACATGGGAGTCCTTTTAGTGTGAAAGGTGACATCATCTTTGTGCCACCAGTTGTTTGAACTTGGACATAAAAGGTGTGAGGACCAGGTGGAGGCACTGATGTAAATGTTCATTGGTGATGGAGCTGCGATATGTGTTTTTCACCCCATGCTCATAGTTGAAACGGTAGATTCATAGCAGTCCGTTGAGGAAAACATTCAAGGTCCATTTTCTGCAGGACAGGAACACCTGCTGCAGTAACCATCTTTGTCCAGAAGGTGAGAAGGTGACTGCTTTTGATTGCTAGATTAAGCGCATTGGTTTTCTGTTTCCCACGGGGAATGTATATTTTTCTGTCCACTCATTCTTAAATTCGCTGTTTCCATAATCAACTTATATCAATGACCAGCTTTGAGCACACCATTAGGATAATAAGGACATATTATGATAAACAGAATGAGCAGCTCACCTCTTATATCTTCCAGTCTGAGTCGTTCGTTCTTTTGAATCTACTGCACCGCATAGCGTCTATGGGAGTCATGTGACAAAGAACCGAACAACTCGGGACTTGTCCATTCGTTGAGAACCGCTCAATACATAGCCTACGGAGGTTTTGCAATGATTTGCGCATGCGCGCCCAGTAGAAAATGAGCGAATCACTCTCGGAGACGACTCGTTCTTCTGAGTCACGTTAAAGATTCGTTCAAAAAGAATGAATCGTTCATCAACGACCCATCACTAAATGACTCAAAGATATATATCGCGCGGAAACACAGTTGCGCACTTCATTGAGACCTCATTTGGATTATGATTAAATTAGCATGTTTGTTTTGGCGTCGGTCCAGATGTAACCGTATTTGGGTCCGGATGCGGACCGGAGTCCGCCTATTGAGTACCCCGGTTCTAGACAAAATCCAGGGAAGCTCAGATGTAGACTGCATCCAGAGAACATCCAATCTACTATAGTATATTCAGGAAGCCTCATATCTAGACTATATCAAGGCAAATCTCAGATTCATTATATCCAGGTAATTTCAGATCCAGCCTGTATCTTGGAAACCCAGATCTACTACTGTACATCTATGAAGTCTCTGATCTGCACTACTTTAATGGAACCCTACTACAGTACATTCTGGGAATCACAGCTCTAGATTGTATTAAGGGAATCTCAGATCTGTATTATACTGTACCAAGGCGCCTCGGATCTACCATATCAAATGAACCTGGGATCTGCACTCAGATCTCCAGGGAGCCACAGATCTACTACAGTATATCTCAGATTTAATGTATCCAGGGAATGAGCAATGAGTCAAACCTGAGCAATATCCTGAGGACGTTAGCTCTTGACTATATCTAGGCTGATCATTTCAGTGTCATGATGTAATAGAAAAGCAAAGTGTAGCCTGTTTGTTTGTGTGTCACAGTGTTACCAGAAGCTGTCGGATTTGAAGTGAAAGCGCTACATCATTCTCTGATGTCTCAATCACTATAACAAACTGCTCTGACCTCCTAAATATAGCCATTCAGCAGTGACACGCGCACGCAGCCTCCTGTGATTAGCCTGCAAATCAATGGGTGCTTTGTGCTTGCCAGGAGCACGGTCGCTCATCCATAATGCATCCGAGCCCCGAAAGCAGTGCGTTTGAGGAAGCTTTCACATTTATGTCGTTTCTTAATGAAACGATCCGTCTTCTTCTGACAGGGTCGAATAAAAAAAACAAAAAAAACAACAACAAAAAAAAACAAATCTGTGTGATTTCTCACTCTGTCTCTGTCACGCACTCCTTCCATCTCGTTTCCGATTTTGTTTTCCGGCTGGTTTTTCTCTCTCTTCTCGCTTTCTCAGCCGTTTGGCATGACGGGACACTTCCACGGTAAAAACCCTGCTCAAAACCCATCTTTCTTGTGACTTTCATGTGTCTTGCAGATTGATGGCCGATCCAGAGCGTACTATGTAGCCAAAGAGCTGCTGGATTCGGAAAGAGAGTAAGTGTGTTTGTTGTTCGAAGATTTCTGAGCCCGTGTGCAATTTTTTTTTTAGTCAAATTACTGATCACAATCTTCATACTTCTTGAGATCAGCGATTAGGATTTAACGATACGTGGTACCACCATTCTGCTCATCACCGTCTTTACTAAGCCATAGCTTCTCTGACAGATTAGTGCTGCATTATCTCTGTAAACATGCTGAATGTCAGCAATGCGTCAATTAGCATGATAAGGAAATTGCGTGGTGTTATTGCAGTAATGCACTCATCGATGCATAACATTTCTCTTCCTACTTGTCGCTCGTTGTAAGAGCTTCAAAATGGCCTGATTCAAAAAAAGATAATGAGCAATTCCAGCATAATAAATGTGACATTTGTACTCATATTGACTTGCAAAGAGTATCACTGCACGCACAATGTGAAGCCTATCTGATCCACTTCACTGCTTCACTTTGTCAATGCTTTATTAATCTTTTATAAATCCACGCATCATCTGATTTTGGAAGAAATGTAGATGAAAGGGGTTTTATAAAAGTTTTCTGATGTACAGTAAATCTTTCTCTTTTTCTTCTCACTGTGATCACAGACATGTGAAGACACTAAAGCTACTTCAGGAGGTAAGACACTGTATTTATTTCTTTATACCTATTCACAGTAATTTGAGGTGGCATACTAGCTTAGTGGTTGCATGTTCTCCTCATGCTTGGTTTCATGAGGTTCATCCAGGAACTCCAGTTTCCTCCTGCAGTCCAAAGACATGCACAGTAGGTGGAATGGTCTTTCCAAATTCCAAATTGTGTGTGTTTGTGTACTTATGTACGTGATGTGTTGGCGCCCCATCCGAGTTGTACCCCTCCTTATGCCCTGGTCCCCGCCATGACCCCAAACAGGATAAGCAGTACTGATGACGGACAGATGGATGAGTGTTCACTGCAGAGTGCCCATGCGGCTAAGTGACATGTTGGGGGTTTGTGCAACTTTACCACCCACCGTTTTAAAAAGCCAGTTAATTACATCATTGCCATCTTTGTGCTAATTTCCAAAACCGCTCTGGTAATCCTAGGGGGTTTATTGTTCATGCAGAATGTCTTGGTTATGTGGACAGTACACAAGGATGACTGACGTTAATGAGTGCAGTGTGTGCTAATGTAGTAATTTAACCTTTGTACATGAGTATGTTAATTACGGCATTTATTATCTGATGGTTTACAAGGAACAGATACCAAAACATGGGCGGATGGATGTAAATATTTATTTTTTGTATAATGCTCTCTTGTAGAAAATTTCATTGTGCACGTACAGTAGTTGTGCATGTGCATGTGCAAATTTTGTATTGAGTTATTTTTTAGAAAGAGAGGCAATGGAAAAATAAAATGAAAATTTTGTAAGAAATATACTCAACACCATAAAAGAGTCGACACCATAAGACATAAACTAAAAATGTTTCACAATGTGTCCCTGAATGAAGGGAGGCTCAAAATCAGTCAGTACCAGTCAGTATCTGGTGGCCACCAGCTGCTTGAAGTACTGCAGTGCATCTCCTCCTCATGGACTGGACCAGATTTGTCAGTTCTTGCTGTGAGATGGAGGGATTGTGTGTTCCTGGTGTGACTCGGGCAGTTGTTGTGGCCATCCTGTACCTGTCACGCAGGTGTGATATTCGGATGTACCCATCCTGTGCAGGTGTTGTTACACGTGGTCTTCCACTGCGAGGATGATCAGCTGTCCTTCCTGTCTCCCTGTAGCGCCGTCTTAGGCGTCTCACAGTGCGGACATGGCGATTTATTGCCCTATAGCCACATCAGCAGTCCTCATGCCTCCCTGCAGCATGCCTAATGCACGTTCACGCAGATGAGCAGCGACCCTGGGCATCTTTCTTTGGGTGTTTTTCACAGTCGGTAGACGAGTCTCTTTAGTGTCCTTCGTTTTTAGAACTGTGACCTTAAATGCCTACTTTCTGTAAGCTGTTAAGGTCTTAACGATCATTCCACAGGTGCATGTTAATTAATTGATTATGGTTAATTGAACAGGCATGGAAAACATTGTTTAAACCCTTTACAATGAAGATCTGTAAAGTTATTTGGATTTTTACATTATGGTTGAAATACACAGTCCTGAAAATGGGGCGTTTCTTTTTTTTGCTGAGTATATATTATATACATATACACCGATGGTGGTGAGGTTTGAATGGAAGATAGAGATTTTGTGGACAGGTGGCTTTTATACACATACCACATTGTTGTTAGGAGCACCTTCTTAAATTAATATGTGTACCACAAGAGCACATAACCAGTCTGTGAGAGGCAGAATTATTGTGGGTTGCTTGGGGATCAAATACTTACAGTATTTCCCTCATTGAAGTGCAACTTAATTCATAACATTTGTATCATGTGCTTTTTCTGGATTTTTGGTTGATATTCTGTCTCAATCCTTTACCATAAATCTATGATAAAAATTAAAGACGCCTCATTTCTTTGTGGGCAAACGTAGAAAATCTATAGGGGATCAAATACTTATTTCCCCCACTGAATATACAGTATACTCATACTCATACAGTATATACAGTATATACACATATATATTTGTACATACTGGCAAGGCTTACATCTGAACAATAAGTGTGTAGAGAAATATCAAGTCACTGAAAATACACAAAACACAAACCTACAGGAATTTTTGCATATTTACCCCTGGCTCTCCCCCTAGCCATTTTCCAGCTCTCCGTTATCATACCAGGGCAAAGACATGAGACACACTTTCCTTGTGTCAGAAGGAAACATAATACATTCAGAGGAAAGTGCTATCCGCCCTCTTCCGCATACATGAGGTGACAAACATATATGATTTGCAAATGCTACTGTGTTTGACCGAGGAGAGATACTACAGCATCCATCATACACAAAGAACACAGCCAGGTTTTGCCTACTGAGGCATCAAAAGTCTCATTACTAGAGATATATTACAGAAATTATACATCCAACCATGTTGGTTACTGAGCAGGGCCCGGTTTCTCGAAAGCTTCTTATCTCTAAGTAGTTCTTAAGTCGTACCTTAACCTCTCTCTTAACTTTATGGCGCATTTCTCGAAACGTTCTTACGTTAAGTATCTCTTAGCTAAGTCAGACGTTCGTAAGGTTGGTCTGGACCAACCTTAACTCATACTTAGCGTAGTTTCAGGTCAAGACGCTAGTCGCCGCCACTGAGCAGCAGTCTTTATAAATCAGCGGTGTATGCAAACACATTATGGCACGTTATTAAAGTCGTATTAATGATGGAATATACTGTAGACCTGTTTAAGAATATTATTTTATTTGATATCAGAACTAATAGAGTGACTTTTAATTAGCCTATTTCATAATGTGACTAATGCATTAAAATTGCCAATCACAATTAATATTAAACAGGTGGCGAACAATTAGGCAGCGATACAGCATGGTGTTGTGTTAAACTGTGGCCGTAGGCTTGATCATGATTCACCTGGAGTTTTTGCGCTGTGATTACGTTTTCATCTTTCCGTGTGAAAAATTCAACGTTTAATTTTTTGCTGGTCCTCGCGGTAGCTTGCAGACTTTGCAGAACTTCGCGGAACGTTAAAGGAACGTCGTGGGCAATCGCGGCAGCTCACGGAGATGAGTCAGGCCACACAGGTGAGAGAGGGGTATTAGACACCACACAGGTGAGAGAGGGGTATTAGACACCACACAGGTGAGAGAGGGGTATTAGACACCACACAGGTGAGAGAGGGGTATTAGGCACCGTGATCCGCCTCGAGTGACCGGCGCCCGACGGTCCGCGAAGATCTGCCAGGTCCGCGAGCTTCCGCATGTTTATTTTTTTTTGCGTGGTAAGATGGAAACGTAATAACAGCACCAAAACTCGCGCCGAATCATAATGAACCGCACTTACGGCCCTGCGTAGGTGAGATAGGGGTATTAAACCTCCACTCTGTCATCTCATCGTATTCATTCCATAAGTGCGCTATACAACCCCAACAACTGACACTTCACATTGTTTCTGAAGCTGGTGAAGAGTGTATCAGCTGTTTGTCCATCAACTATGATTGTAAAACCCCGTGTTACATGCCACATGTTACATGAAAATATTATATATTATATTATTATATTAATTAATATTAATTTATATATTTGTCTATTATGGCATGTTATTGTTAAGTTAACACATGTCGAAATAAACGCTATTAAAAGAATTTAGTGCAATGTTTAATTTGCATAGAAAGTGCCGTCTTTCTTAACACTGTCATGCAAAAGGAGTCAAAAATCGATTCCTGAGCCACCGATGTCCGCTAATTCAGGACCTTCACTGTAGACAGCGCCGCGTAACGTCGGACGTAAGAGGCAGCGACTTAAGAAGACTCCTAAGAGACAGTTCGAGAAATACACTTAGAAAAGTTATCACTTAACGTAAGATATATCTTAAGAGTCTTCTTAGCGCGCGAATAGTGTGCGTTATCGAGAAACCGGGCCCAGATCTTTAATTTAATAAAATGTATAAATAAGTAAATAAAACTCAGTTAAAACGATATACATGTGCAATTCATAAATTACGTAAAATCCAGGTGATAACTCTTTACTCCAACAAAAATGAAATCTTATAGTGTGATATCTGCGTACTGTAACACCTTGACTGTTTTGGTAATCAGAATATAATTGTATAATCAGTGTGCATGTGCATGTTTTTTTTTTTTTTTATATATATATATAGCGCTTTTAACAATGGTCATTGTCTCAAAGCAGCTTCACAAAAATGAAAGAAATGTAACAAAAATAAAAATAAAAAATAAAATAATAATAATAATAATAATAATAATAATAATAGAAAAGAAAAGAAACACACTTACCGAGAAGCTCCTAATTGCTGATGTCTAAGCAGACATGACTGCATGTACACACACACACACAGACACAAACACACACGTACGCTGCATAGCTGAAGTTTATCAGTGTTTGTCCAGTTAACACAACTTCCTTTGCCTTCCGTTACCTTGTAAATGGCATTACTGGTGTGATGTGGTATATACATACCTGTCTTTGTATTTGTGTGTGTCTGTGTGTGGACATATGAGACAGTGAGGATTGACACATACTGTACGTAAAACCGTGTCTGTTCTGAGCTGCGTTGGCTCTCGTCAGTTTGGTTCCATGGACAGGCATGTAGATACCACAGTATATGATTTATCACATATACTGTACTGTACTGTATGAAAAAACATATACATTACTTACGTATGTCTCTACCTGCATAGTGATGTGAATTAGCATGCAACATAGGAATAGACAGAATAAAGGAGATATATTTAGAACAATGTGAAAGTTTATGCCAGTGACTTTGACCCAATTTTTTTTTCGCATTGTTTCTTTTTTTTATTTATTTTTATTTTGCCATTAATTAAACCTGCATTGCCAATTATGACATACCAAGGGGACAGGGTGAAAGAAATAATGTAATGTAGCATAATTCATCAGAGGCCACAGCACTCTGAAGCAGGTTTGCTCTCCTGATGTAAATTACCACACTTTATATTCAGCAGTATAATTGCCTCATTTGAATAAAATAGGTGCTAGTCACTACAATCGCGCTCTACTATCAGGCCACTACAAAAGAATGCTAATGGTCTACAGTACATGCAGACTGTAGTGCACTGTATTGGCCCGTATGACCCTTATTTACATACATGTCCTACAATATTTGCATTATGTAACATCCACGGAGACTGGAGAAAAACATGTAATAGATCTATAGATCTATAGAAGTGCTTGGCCTTGATATCGAAACGCTATTAATATTTATGTAAAATAGCACAATTAGCGTTAATGTGATAAGATATAGACGTCATTAATCACTGAGTATGCAGCGCATAGAATAGCAATGAGATCCATTGAGTGGAGTCACCTTGATTAAGATCTCTGATGCCAGCGTTAAATCAGCGTGTTTTTTTTTTTTTATCTCCCTTCACTGGAGACTTTGAGGACCCTACTGAATATGGATTTGTGTAAAAGTTTAAGCCCTAGCATGCCTGAGAGAAGCGGACAGGTTTAACGGGTGCCTCCTCCCGCTGTTAGAACATCAGTCCCACAACGTTTCCCAGTAATGATATGATCTTAAATTCTTTTTATTATATCACATTGACTTAAAAGTTATCTTGTAGGAACGAGTTATTATCTAGTTGGTGCAAGTTATAACCCTGTTGGAATACCGTATTTATCTTGTGGGGAAAAAGTAGTATTTTATAGGAACAAGTTTGGGAACCCAACTGTCGTTTGAGAGCAAGTTGTTCATCTTGTGGGAACCAGTTATTATCTTTTGGGACAGAGTTATTTATTTTGTGAAAACTGTATGTACAAAAAAGGTTTTATCGTGTGGGAACTACCTATTTATTTTGTGGGAAATAGTTATTGTCTTGTGGTAACAAGTTTTTATCTTGTAGGAACAAAATATTTATCTTGTGGGAACAAGATGTTGTCTTGTGATAAGTTGTCTTGTGGTGAGAAGTTATTATCTTGTACGAACAAAATATTTATCTTGTGGTAACACGTTTTTATCTTGTGGGAACAAAATATTTATCTTGTGGGAACAAGATGTTGTCTTGTGGTAACAAGTTATTATCTCGTAGGAGCTAGTCATTGTCTTGTGGAAACAAGTTATTATCTTGTGCTAACAAAATATTTATCTTGTGACGTGAATATCTTGTGGGAACTAGTTATTTGACTTGTGTGAACTTGTTGTTGTCTTGTGGTGAGAAGTTATTATCTTGTACGAACAAAATATTTATATTTTGGTAACAAGTTTTTATCTTGTGGTAACAAGTTTTTATCTTGTAGGAACAAAATATTTATCTTGTGGGAACAAGATGTTGTCTTGTGGTAACAAGTTATTATCTCGTAGGAGCTAGTCATTGTCTTGTGGAAACAAGTTATTATCCTGCGCTAACAAAATATTTATCTTGTGACGTGAATATCTTGTGGGAACTAGTTATTTGACTTGTGTGAACTTGTTGTTGTCTTGTGGTGAGAAGTTATTATCTTGTACGAACAAAATATTTATATTTTTGTAACTAGTTTTTATCTTGTGGGAACAAAATATTTATCTTCTGGGAACAAGATGTTGTCTTGTGATAACAAGTTATTATCTCGTAGGAGCTAGTCATTGTCTTGTGGAAACAAGTTATTATCTTGTGCTAGCAAAATATTTATCTTGTGACGTGAATATCTTGCGGGAACTAGTTATTTGACTTGTGTGAACTTGTTGTTGTTTTGTGGTGAGAAGTTATTATCTTGTATTTATATTTTGGTAACAAGTTTTTATCTTGTGGTAACAAGTTTTTATCTTGTGGGAACAAAATATTTATCTTGTGGGAACAAGATGTTGTCTTGTGATAACAAGTTATTATCTCGTAGGAGCTAGTCATTGTCTTGTGGAAACAAGTTATTATCCTGCGCTAACAAAATATTTATCTTGTGACGTGAATATCTTGTTGGGAACTAGTTATTTGACTTGTGTGAACTCGTTATTGTCTTGTGGTAAAAAGTTATTATCTTGTGGGAACGAGATATCATCTTGTGGGACAAACCCATTTATCTCATAAGAACTAGTTACGTATTTATCTTGTGGGAACAAACAAGTTATCAAACAAGTTATCATGGAAACATCTTATCTTGTGGGAACAAGTAATTTTATCTTTTATGTTTTATTTGAGAAATTACTTTGCTCTTTCCTTAAATGTGAGCTATGTGCATAAAAGATAAATAACTTGTTCCCACAAGATGATAACTTGTCTACCCTGATTGCCTTTTCATACAGTAAAACAGCCATGTGCCTTCCGTACTACAATATGTCAAATCATGAATATTGATTAATATGGAATGAATATAGAGTGAATTAATATTTAAAGAACACCATCATATTTTCATAGAAATAGTTTGTAATTGATTTCAGGTAACACACTGTCTGTTGTCTCTCTTTCTTTCTTTTATCTTTAGTTATCTCTATCACTTCCTTTTTTTATCCCGCTCTTTCTTTCTTTTTTTGGTTCAGCCTGCCAATTCAGCTATAAACCATCAGTGAAGAGAGCACTTCAATATATAATACAAATCACTTATTTATTTAACAGAAAGCTTAACTCTGTAAAAGCTCGTCTCGCTTGGGAATAAAAAGTTCCGCCGAATAAATAACCTGTTTTAGGCATTTTGCTGCATGGCTGTGGATGACAGTCATGCTTTTTAAGTTTCTACAAAATGAAACTCAAAGTGCTTTATTCTTGGTGCTGTCTCTTCAGATTTTCATTATCGAACCACAGTGAAGGACAATGTTTTCATAGCCACGAGGAGTCCCATAAAAGCAGCACAGAGTGAACTACAAGAGCATTGACAGCTTCAGGACTCAGGAGCGATCGATACTCATTGATTAATGCATGAAGCCGCTGTGGAATTTCAGGGGATTATCACCTTTGGTGTATGTGTGTGTGTGTGTGTGCGTGTGTGTGTGTAAATGTTTCTCACTACTACCCCCTTAAAAGTGAAAGTGATGAGCTGCAGAAAACAGTCTTGCTGGACACTTGAATGCCTTTTATAATTTAGTATTATGACGTTGGTTCACGCTCATGTTTGTAAAGCCTTCAAGCCGTCATTTTGCAGATGCCAAAAGAAAGAGAGCAAACAAAAGCCGTTTATTCTTAGAAAGCTCTCACAGGAGCCGATCGTTCATCCAGGAGGACGGCTCTTTGCAGCGGATATGTTCTATACAGGAATAAAGTAGATCCTATGCTACTTCTGAGACTAGCAGAGGCTTTCTCCAGATACAGTGTGCTGCTATTAAAAGTAATTTATTGATGTTGTAGGCTCATCTTTTTGTTTCCTTTCCTATGCCTGACATACTTCAAATCTTCAGTTTTGCAACCAAACTTTGAACTTGAACTTGAACAAATACTACTACTAACCTATCAAGTAGAAGATAAATTGTAATTTTATTATTTTTTAGGTAATTGTCAAGTGGTGGCCAAAAAAATATTGAGAGAAAGGGGAAATTCAGTGTTTTAATGACATTCTCAAATTTATAAAATAATGACAATCCAGAGAATAACAATAATTTGTAATCGATATTTAGTATGAAATCCTTTATTCTTTATTAGTCATAAAGACGTCTGCAGCACTCTGGTGTAACTCGTCCATTCCATGCCTGCTCGATCGCAATTCACTTAAGAATTCTGTAGTAAATTTTGAAAGTAAAAGTCCTGCCACATGTTTGTTCCTTCTATGTGCCGATTTTAATTAACACAACTCTTCAGCCAGACTTGAACTAATTTAGTTTGAAATGCCCGACAAACATGCCTGGTTAGAGGAAACAGAGTTTGCAGTATTATAATATCTCTAACATCTCTCAAACGGGCGTGGCACTGCATGCAACGGCTGGGTAGTATGGGGTGTGGCAACCCACCAACGGCAGGACTCGAACCCGGATCCAGAGATCCAAAAATCAACAATCCAGGTCCGCCACTCCTACATCGTACCATTAATGTATTCTAGTAAAAATAGTCCCCCCTTGAAGTTAGCTCACCTACAGTACAGTACACTTTGATTTAATTCAAACTACCATTTAAAAGTTTTTTTCTACTGAAACTTGCTGTTCAGCACACCTGATGATGTTTACTCAGTCAGGGTAACCACGCTGTGCTTATGGGAATCCATTAGGGTCATGCGATGAAGTCAACTAATATGTTAAAATGTCTAGATTAATCACATTGACAGCCGTATATATATATATATATATATATATATATATATATATATATATATATATATAGGCGCGGTGGTGTAGTGGTTAGCACTGTCGCCTTGCACCTCCAGGGTCTGGGTTCGATTCCCCGGCCAGGCTCGATTCCCGTCTCTGTGTGCATGGAGTTTGCATGTTCTCCCCGTGCTTGGTAGGTTTCCTCCGGGTACTCCGGTTTCCTCCCACAGTCCAAAGATATGCAGGTTAGGCTAATTGGCGTTCCCAAATTGCCCGTAGTGTGTGATTGGGTGTGTGAGTGTGTGTATGTGTGTGTGCCTTGCGATGGATTGGCACCCTGTCCAGGGTGTACCCCGCCTAGTGCCCGAAGTCTCCTGGGATAGGCTCCAGGTCCCCCGCGACCCTGAACACAGGATTAAGCGGTATAGAAAATGAATGAATATATATATATATATATATATATATATATTAGGGCCGGGACTCGATTAAAAATTTATCTAATTAATTAGAGGCGTTGTAATTAATTAATCGAAATTAATCGCATTTTAATCGCTTATAAATATTTGACCTGAGAACAGTGCGAAGTAAGTTTTTTCATATGGATTTTTAGTATACCATTGAATAATGACTGAATACATAAGCTTAAGCAACAAAATAGTTTATTTTTGTTCAACCAAGTCCAACAGACAAGTGCAATATTGCCATTAAGTGTAGCAATAGAATATTTAGAAATATAGTAGCCTACATTTCAGAAATTCAGGTACCCTATAGGTAGGTAGACCTTCTGTAAACTGTTTTTTTAAGTAAAACACAATACTTTCATGTACATTCAGAACATTGGAAACCCTGACTATTAAACCCTGACGCTTCCATCCATTCGTTTTTTATTACAAAATTTCCCATCCACAGGGCCAACCAAAGCGGTCTCATCAGCTTCTTTGTCCATGTTCACTGTGGTTTGTTCCGCGGTGCATCAATATGTGCGATTAAAATGCGTTTTAAAAAATGTACACGTTAATTTTTTTGTAATTAATTAATCTAAATTAACCTGTTAAAGTCCTGGCCCTAATATATATATACTTTTTTTTTCCAATTGTTAAGATTTACACTGGGGCTCAGCTTCAACTGCTGTTCATTTAAAGGGAAGATTAAAGAGCTCTGCTCATAACTCCTTAGACCCATGAAGGAAGGATAAAGGGATTCTCACTCTCCCACACATCCTTTAGCATCTCTTACTGTATATCTCTAGTTTTAACTTTTCGGGACAAGACAGAAACACATTTAAAAAGGTGTCCAGGGTAACCGTGTAATTAAAGATGTACACAAAACTACTAAATCTATAATGCTATGCTGTCTGTGTAACATTTCTCTGATTCTCGCTGTCACTCTCTCCCCAGGATTTCAGGTCAGCGGTGGAGGAGGCTGTAGCGGAGGACGGCGACCCTGTGGTGGAGGAGGGGAGGATGGATGAGATACTCAGCACCCTGCCTCAGGCCTACCAGCTCCACACAAACATCCTTACACAACTAGACTCCCGCATTCAACAGTGGTGAGACCCGACAGGGCACATAAACACTCATGCGTTTAACCTCTTTAAAGGACAATATTTCATTATGTTTGTGGAAAAAGAACGTAAGTGAACATCAGAGTTATTGGAAGAAATGTGAAATGTAAAGAGATCCTAAGAATCCAAGGATGCTGTATGGTTTTAATTCAACATTTCTTTCATACGTCAATTTTTCCCCTCTGGAAAAAAGGGTGTGTTAAAAATATTGGCACCCTGTATTTATTGTGCACCTATAATGTCTAAGGACACTTTATCAAGAGTTATCTCTTTTATTTCTCTCTCTTTAAGTCACACCACAGCTTTTTCAATAAATTACTAGGCCACTCACTCGCATTTCTCTGATGAATTGGTTGTATATTCACTGTGACACAGTTTATCTGCATTTTGCTAGTGCACATACATTAGCTATCTAACAACTTGATCAAAGTTGAGTGTGGAACTCACACTTACGTAGCTAGCAGCTTGTTAGACCTACTGTACTGTATATAGTCAGATTTACTTTTTTTTTTGTTTGCTTTGTTTTATTTTGCTTTCTTTTCCCTGGGTGTGTTAAACTGGCTTGTTACCAAATGGGAGCTTTGCAGGAAGATAGCTTGGGCGAGGTTCAAAAGTATTTAAAAATATTTCCATAGAAAAAAAAAACCACTCGCATTATGCCTGAACTGACAGTTTTATAATATTGCATTATGCTTTAAATAATGCAGTCATACATGCAGTATCTCACAAAAGTTAGTACACCCCTCACATTTCAGCAACCACTTCATTATATGTTCTCAAGGGACAATAATATAGAAATGATAATTGGATATTCTTTAGAGGAGTCACTGTGCAGCTTGTATAGCAGTATAGATTTACTGTCCTCTGACAATAACTCAAGACTTTATTGTCTAAATAACCGCCAACGAAAATGAGTACACCCTAAGTGAACATGTCAAAACTGTGTCCAAAGTGTCGTGTCAATATTTTTTTCATTGTTATCTAGCACGGCCTTAATCCTCCTGGACATGGAATTCACCAGAGCTGCACGTGTTGTTGCTGGGATCCTCTTCCACTCCTCCATAATGATATCATGGAGCTGCTGGATGTTAAACACATGGCGCTTCACAAACACATGATGAATAGGACATGTGACTTTGCATGGTTAAAGATCTACAGCTGTTATCACTTAGGGTGTACTCACTTTTGTTGCCAGCTATTTTGACAATAATGGCTGTATGTTATGGCTGAGTTATTTTCAGAGGACAGTAAGTCCAAGTTTCATTTCTATAGTTTTGTCCTTTAAGAAGATATGCAAAAATTTTGCTGAAACTCGAGAGGTGTACTTACTTTTGTGAGTGGGGGTATAAATATCATGAGCACACTTTGAAAGGCATCAAACATCACCTACCAAAGAGAGCAACCAATTAAAACAAGCAAAGTTGCTATTATGAGTCCCTGCCAACTTCTAGTTCCCCCAAGTGTGTCACTACGCGCTCATACACCTTGCAATGGAGGAGATAGATCTACCGCAAAGGTCCCATCATTAAGACATGGCGTGTCCTTGAATACCTTCTGCGGCCGTTGCAGGGACGTCTAATGCTTCTCATTCATCTTTAGGGAGGAGAGCCCGAAGATGGTGGACATGTTTTTGGCGCACCGTGAGCAGTTTGGGATTTTCGTGACCTACATTGGCGGTTATGACCGCAGCATGGCTCTGCTAGAGGAGAGCTGCAGACAGAGCAAAGCCTTCGCTGATGTCGTCAAACACTTTGAGGTAAGGATTGGATGTTATTTTTTGTAAAACTGGTATTTGTAGAAATTCCGTATGCTCTTATACCGCTGAGAAAATAGCTTTGAGACTTTCTATGAACGCCATTTGTGCTTTATACTGTACATTGACATTCCGGCATTTGGCAGATGCCCTGATCCAGAGTGACTTACATTTTTATGTCATTATACATCTGAGCAGTTGAGGGTTAAGGGCCTTGCTCAATGGCCCAACAGTGGCAACTTGGTGATCATGGAAATGGGCATGTGCAGTCTTTATAAAGAGTATAGTGCCAAAATTCCTTAAATCAAAATATGATGTTAAATTACCTGAACCGACTGAAAACTTTTTTGCAATAAAAATGTTAAAATTTTTCTAAATCACAATATTTCTGCATTGCAATTTGCTCCATGTGCGGTCTACTTTGTAGGGAACTATGTTTTCAAACAGCAATTTAGCCAGGTCAGTATTATTGCATGAAATAAACCAAAATAAATCGCCGTACCGGATATTCTAACTTTTTTATTGCAATAAGTTTTTATTTAATTTATGTAATTCAACATGTTGTTTTGATTTGAGGAATTGTTTAAATTTAATCATATGAACACATTCATATGTTGCAATAACTCATTGTGTAATAAAGTTAGCTATAAAATGTAATGCGTGGTCATAAACAATTATAACTAGGGGTTATAATTTATTATCATGATATGAATGTGTTCAATGTTACATTATAAACCCTGTCATGAGTCTGTCTAATTACTCATAATTAGCTATAGGTTAATGCATAACGCATTATAGGATATAAATGTACAGCTGCGTATTAATGCTCCACATTAATGCTTACTTGATTAATGCTTACGGTTCGAGCAAGAAAAATTCAAGTAAAGCACTAGTAATCCAAAGAATGCTTCCTCCTCTCCTCTTAAACATATCATGTCTCCTGATAATGGAGTGTGACAACGAGTGATACTGAAACCGCCAATTATTTAACAAGAGTAAAGTTCGGCTTTACTGACAACAACAGAATGCAGACAGTGAGGGAACCGTTGATAAAATAGGACAGTTCAGCTCACCAGCGAGTCTGACTTGTGAACACTGCTGCATGCAAATGGAGACACCACTTCCTATCTCCAGCATGACAGAATGCAGTTCAGGCAAGAATGCTAAATATGCTGCCTTTAAGATCAGTCAAAACACTACCAGTTTGTTTCATTTAAAATATTCCAAATCATTATACCACCCAGCTGGGAAATTATTCCACCCAACTGAATACACATTGAGTTTAAAGTATGTTCAAGTGTTGTTAGCCAGAAGAAGCCTTGGAGCTTCTTCTGAACAACAGTGGATTGAGGCTTTAGCTGCCGTTACCCCATATGTAAAAGTTGGGTTGGAACCCATAGTTTATAATATACTGTGTCCTGTTTAATATATATATATATATATATATATATATATATATATATATATATATATATATATATATATATATATATATATATATATATACATACTAGTATTTTCCCATATTTGTGTTAATGGAGACACATGAGTAAAAGGTTTTAAACAGCAAAAGAATGTGACTTAAAAACCCTTTGGCTGTCGCTTTGTTTACAAGCTTAAAGACCTGTAACCATTGTCATGGCTGAAGGCATGATGCCAATAAGGAAGAAAGATATGAACATACATTCGTGCATGGTCTAATCACTCAAGTTAGATCACACATCCGCCATGCATCGTACATTCCAGGATGTCCAGAAGCAAGCGTAAAAGCAGCAGAGATTAATCTGGTATTGCTAAGGAGCGGCAAGAAATGATGATGGAGACAAAAGTGAACATAGCATTGCTCGTTCTTTTATCATGAGTCAATTGTGTTAGTATCCTAGTACCTAGACAATGTTTGTTGCACTTACAAACAAACTGGACTTAGGAACGCGCTCTCGGAATGGATCTTGTATGCACGTATGGTTCGGTTCGTATGTAGGGGACTTACTTCAGTGTGGTGATTATTGATGGACATTGGTGGCTTAGTGGTAGTTTTCTCGCCCGCCATTCGCAGTTCCGACCCAATGCCCAAACCCCCAGCCCCAGCCAGTCCCAGACCCGCATAAAATGGGACGGTTGTTTCAGGAAGGGCATCCGGTGTAAAACCTGCGCTAATGTAGTGTGCGGATCGTTACCCCACGAATATTATCTATATTAATATGGTCAAATTCATCATGATGTCATTTTTGGTCATATCTCCCAGCTCTACCTTCTTTAGTTTACTTACTTACTTAATTTACAGCTTGCTTTTTAAACAAACATGGTATCCAAAGTTAAAGCATGGTTTGCTCGCTTGCTAGGAGCGATGTACATTAATAAATATAATAATTGCTCAAATCCCTGTTGATTTATATAATAGTCCACATTGCATTTTCCAGTAAGTTTGACTGTTGGGAAAGCCCTGAGCTGACAATATGAACATGTTCGAACCATGATTCGAATACGTGATGTATTTAACTAAATGCATTACGAACACAAGTGTTTCTGTCCACGTTCCTTATCCACGTGTGGTCTCGTAGGATATTTGCTGCACTCAATGACCACTCGTCTAAGCGGAGATCAGAATCACCAATGACAAGAGGCCAACTGTCCCGCCTCATTAATATTCATGAGCATCTGTATTCAGCAGTTCTTGAAAGCGGGGGTGGAGGGGGGGTGGGGGGTTGTCTGGAAGGCTTAATCAATCTATAGCTGTGACAGAGAGACAGTGATGAATGGTGAAATAAGCCACTGTTCTGAGCAGCTGATGGTGTCAGAGTTTGTCTAACGTGATCTAATCTATGAGCACTTTGAAATTGGAGAGATGCTTACAACAGGATCATTGATATATTACAGCAACGTCAGCATTACGCGAGGTGTGAAGCGATGTATTATAGCCTTTATATCAACGTTAAATTTTATTTACCGCAGCTCGCTGCATAAAAATACATCAGGTATTGGAAACACAACATCCACATTCATCGCGTGTGCTGTAAATCAATACGGTTTTTAATATTTATAGGAGAGTGTTAAAGCACGAGGAGGGTTTGATGGTAGTGATAAAAATCTGAAAGTGTAATGCTGTTGTTAATAATATTGTTTAGTCCAAAAACAGGTTATTGAACCATAGGGGGGAAAATTAAAGGACGCAAACATTAAAGAGGAATTCCAAATTCCAAAAGGGATTTAGAAACAATTTATGCCGAATGTCAGATGCAAAATATATACACATCAATTGTTGATCTTTTTGTTGTTGTTATTGTAAAAGAACAGCATTACTGTACATTTTATAGCTATCTTTATTACACATTATAAATCATTTTGATGTTGTCTAATGCCATATACAGTAAATAAATTATAACGTTATTAATGTGTTTATACGTCTTTAATGGAACAATAACAGTTCCAGAATTCCTTAAATCTAGATAGTGTGTTTAATCATCTTTATAAAATTGTTAAAAACTAATACAGAGATTAATTGAGAAAATAAAAAAGATTTTTTCCCCTTGCTCCAGTAACTGCTAAAGACAGAATTTGAATTAAACCTAATTAATTTGGGCTCCTTCAGGGATGTTTTTAAATGGTCAGGCACTTTATGTTTGTATCCAACATACACTGCCTAGCCAAAAAAAGGTTGCCAGATACACACACACACCTTGTGATGAGAACTCAAAGGATTGGATCAATAGAAAAAGGTCATGTAGTCTGATGAGCCACGCCTCAGCATCGTTATGTGGCAATAAAATGAGGTCAGCTGACCACCTGAATGTACTGAATGATCAGGTTATCACATCTATGGAGTTTTTCTTCCCTGATGGCACGGATATATAACAGAACTTAAATTGTGAAAGAGTGGTTCTGGGAGCGTGAGGAACCATTTCACATATGAATTGGACACCACATTGTGTACTGCAATTAAAGCTAAAGGTGATAGAATGCAATCATACATACAGTAGAGTGTGTAGACTTGGTCAGACAGTTTATTTTGTGTATCACTTAAAATTATTGTTTTTAAAAAAAAAAACCTTGTAAATTCTCCTGAAACTAAAGTATGTATATTTGCATTTAATTGATTTATTGCATTTACTATCTTCCTCTAAAATGTGTTGATTAGATGAAACTCTCACTTAGCATATTGAAAGACCGCTTATAAGCAAAGCTGCATTCAAGGTGGAAAACACACTACTGACAATCCTACTGAGAGAAACTGCTTTTTCAGCACACATCCATCAATACTGTAGATCTGTGCGAGCCTCAAAAGGTCAGCGCTGTTTAAATGAACATCCTTACAGCTCTCTTCTTCTTCTCTTTTCTGTCAATTACCTTTAACCGCTCTTCAGTCGATTCCTTCACTTCCCCGATCAGAGCTGATTTACTCCTTCACTTGTTGCAAGTAGGGAAAGTTGCACTGATCGTTGTTTAAGCTCTCGTCAGGCGAATTCTCCGAGACTTTAGTTAACCTGAATGGCGCTCGGTAACATAAACGCTCCATGTTCAAGTCTGAACTGATACTTTTAAAATTTTGAACATTGAAGTTTACACGCTTTTCCATTAAGCCAAAAAATATTTTTAGTGAATTTTGAGATAAGCAGCTTTTCAGTTTTGCATTATTTTGTGTCTGTGCCAAAACGATGAAAAAATCACAGACTCAACGTTTGCGGTTCATCCAGATTAGTGCACGAGCAGTAACAAAGGCTTACAAGACTCACTGATGTCCATAAAACAATGATAGGAAACCTTTGTCAAAGCTGCAGACACAGTGCTTTAGGCTCCACAATTCAGTTTTGTAATAACAAAAATTATTTGGCCATGAACCATATTTACAAGACTTTCGTATATGTGCCAGAGTTTGTTCTTTGGGTTTTGTTGTGGAGCTGTTTGGCCAGGGAAGTCTATCTCAACCTAAAATCTGTTTCATACAGTGGTGTGAAAAACTATTTGCCCCCCTCCTGATTTCTTATTCTTTTGCATGTTTGTCACACAAAATGTTTCTGATCATCAAACACATTTAACTATTAGTCAAAGATAACACAAGTAAACACAAAATGCAGTTTTTAAATGAGGGGTTTTTATTATTAAGGGAGAAAAAAAATCCAAACCTACATGGCCCTGTGTGAAAAAGTAATTGCCCCCTGAACCTAATAACTGGTTGGGCCACCCTTAGCAGCAATAACTGCAATCAAGCGTTTGCGATAACTTGCAACGAGTCTTTTACAGCGCTCTGGAGGAATTTTGGCCCACTCATCTTTGCAGAATTGTTGTAATTCAGCTTTATTTGAGGGTTTTCTAGCATGAACCGCCTTTTTAAGGTCATGCCACAACATCTCAATAGGATTCAGGTCAGGACTTTGACTAGGCCACTCCAAAGTCTTCATTTTGTTTTTCTTCAGCCATTCAGAGGTGGATTTGCTGGTGTGTTTTGGGTCATTGTCCTGCTGCAGCACCCAAGATCGCTTCAGCTTGAGTTGACGAACAGATGGCCGGACATTCTCCTTCAGGATTTTTTGGTAGACAGTAGAATTCATGGTTCCATCTATCACAGCAAGCCTTCCAGGTCCTGAAGCAGCAAAACAACCCCAGACCATCACACTACCACCACCATATTTTACTGTTGGTATGATGTTCTTTTTCGGAAATGCTGTGTTACTTTTACGCCAGATGTAACGGGACATGCACCTTCCAAAAAGTTCAACTTTTGTCTCGTCGGTCCACAAGGTATTTTCCCAAAAGTCTTGGCAATCATTGAGATGTTTTTTAGCAAAATTGAGACGAGCCTTAATGTTCTTTTTGCTTAAAAGTGGTTTGCGCCTTGGAAATCTGCCATGCAGGCCGTTTTTGCCAGGTCTCTTTCTTATGGTGGAGTCGTGAACACTGACCTTAATTGAGGCAAGTGAGGCCTGCAGTTCTTTAGATGTTGTCCTGGGGTCTTTTGTGGCCTCTCGGATGAGTTGTCTCTGCACTCTTGGGGTAATTTTGGTCGGCCGGCCACTCCTGGGAAGGTTCACCACTGTTCCATGTTTTTGCCATTTGTGGATAATGGCTCTCACTGTGGTTCGCTGGAGTCCCAAAGCTTTAGAAATGGCTTTATAACCTTTACCAGACTGATAGATCTCAATGACTTTTGTTCTCATTTGTTCCTGAATTTCTTTGGATCTTGGCATGATGTCTAGCTTTTGAGGTGCTTTTGGTCTACTTCTCTGTGTCAGGTAGCTCCTATTTAAGTGATTTCTTGATTGAAACAGGTGTGTGGCAGTAATCAGGCCTGGGGGTGACTACAGAAATTGAACTCAGGTGTAATAAACCACAGTTAAGTTATTTTTTAACAAGGGGGGCAATCACTTTTTCACACAGGGCCATGTAGATTTGGAGTTTTTTTTCCTCCCTTAATAACGTAAACCTTCATTTAAAAACTGCATTTTGTGTTCAATTATGTTATCTTTGACTAATAGTTAACGGTTTTTGATGAGCAGAAACATTTAAGTGTGACAAACATGCAAAAGAATAAGAAATCAGGAAGGGGGCAAATAGTTTTCCACACCACTGTATGTAGATGTTCTATTTTTATATATCTTCCACACATATTTGGCGTCATAATCTCTTTTTAATTACATTTAGAAATGTCCTGTAGCAAGGAAAGCCTATGATCATGAAGCTGGTCTGGTACAATTCTAATCACAAAGATTTAGGATTCTGGGTTGATATCAAATTGAAGCTTTGATGTAATTGATTTGCACTCAACTATTCATTAACACTAGAAGCGACGCACCAGTGTGACCTACTTATAACGCGGTTCAGCGGTCATTTGACCGCCTATTGTTTTGAATGGGAAGCTGTTGCTGAAACACAATGATCGCTAGATGGTGCTTTCACCCAAAGGAAATAGTTTAGCTCCAAGATCAACTTGCACTTGGCCAATGCGCCATTAATTCCCGCGTTGATAATCAGTGGTATTTTTTTTTTTCATATTCAACTGAGAAAACCTACCGCCGCTGCTCGGCGCTTCTAGTGTTAAAGCACAGGAAATGATCCCTACACATAACTTAAACCAGTTGCTTTTTGTACGGGATATTTTTACTGTATGGTGGCACGGTGGCTTAGTGGTTAGCACTATCGCCTCGCACCGCCAGGTTCTGGGTTCGATGCCCATGTCTGAGTTTGCTTGGTTGTGCTTGGTTGGTTTCCTCCGTGTTGTCCGATTTTCCTCCCACAGTCCAAAAACATACAGATTAGGCTAATTGGCGTTCCCACATACAGTAGCCCGTAGTGTGTGAACGTGTGTTGTAAATGTTGGCCGGAGATCCTACCATGTCGTACAAAATGGTCACCATTGGCCTCCATGGCCCCTGGTTGGACTACAGAGGTTCCTAGATGGATGAATGGATTTGTACTTTTCTTTCAGACACATTTATTTGCACTCATAATGATGCTTAACTTTTATTAAATGGTGTAAAACCATCTAGGCTTTCACCAAAGGGACAACTGAAGAATCCTTAAGGGTTCTGTGAGCGTATAATAATTTTACATAAAGCATTTTATGTACTGTGTTCTACAGTCTGTAGAAGTCAACCGGGAAAAGGACGAATCACCTTTGGTATGTGTGTAGGTGGATTCGATCTAAAACACTCTCTTTGTCTAGGTTTGACTAAGAATCACGTTGTTTTTCCGTCATTTGGGTGACAACAAAAGGCGGAAAACTGAAATGAAAAAAGGGGGAAATATGGACTTGTGCAGTGAGCAAAAGGCAAACACGGGTTCTTCGCAGTTCTTAAAGTGACACTATTCTGTGTTTCCTCCGACTGACAGTAATTGATCCGTGTCCGCAATCATTAAAGGCATATCAATACTTCAAAAGATGAAAGTTTCCAGTGCATGGATACTTGGCAATAATAAGAACAGTAATTGCAATTGTGTCATTTTTCACACGTCCACCAGTAACTTGTCCACCAGTCCATTAGCGGCTCAGTGGTTGTCCTCTGTCCTGCCATGTGGAAGCGCTGGGTTTTGATTCCCAGCCACTTGTTGCAGTGCCAGTAAAATGGGAGGAAGGGCATCCGGCATGAAACCTGTGCCAAGTTGTATGCGGATTGGGTGGTCCACTATGGGTACCCCCTTTTACACGAGCGGGCGAAAGAACAACTACAGCAATTTGCTAACAATTACATTTTAGTTACTAAGGTACATGTTTACACATTGTAGCACTAGAAGGTAGGTTTTCTTTATGACGTGCATGATCGCACTCTATCGGAGCATGTGTGTGTGTGTGTGTGTGTGTGTGTGTGTGTGTGTGTGTGAGAGAGTTAATTTGGCCAATTGCACACGCAGGTGGAGGAGGTTAGATAAAGACACAACGAGTCTGTTACACACATCTAGGCAATGAGGCAGACAAAAGCTAATTAGTGAAGAAACCTCCATCAGCTCCGGGGCGCAGACGCTGCCACGGCCCGTTCTGCCACTGTGATTTGTGTAGCTTATCCGCGCGCTGTAGCTAATCGGCTACTGTTCCTCCGAATGGCTGGCTCACTTCCAGTGCAGCTCAAGGTTGCTAACTATCAGCGCTCACTCTCTCTCTCTCTCTCTCTCTTTCTCTCACACACACACACACACAAAATCACACACACTTACGGGAACACACACTGGCTGGCTGAAGAGTCCACTTCTTCAGCACTAATGTCAATTGGATTGCAATCATTACGCCAGCTCTCAGGACGGACGAGAGGGATTTAACACACAGGTCATGTTACTCTAATCTGTCTGCTTTAGTGGTTAAATTAAAGGAGCAAATAAATATGATGCATGGCCAGGGAGGAGAAACTAATGAATCTCAAGGGGGTGTTCATCCGAGCACGGGGAAGGAGAAAGAATGCAGGAGCGATGATTACAGCAACGTAACGACGAGGAAATCAGAATAGGTTTTGACACGGAGAAGATTAAAGGAGGATGAAATGATGCGAAGAACATTTTAAGGCATATTCACGCTGGATGCTTTTTGACACGTGGAGATGAAGTGAAGATTCATAGTGTGCAATTTCTGTTTTTTTTATTTTTTTTTAATCTTTTTTCACTTTTCCTGTGAAAGTTTTATTCTAAAATAATGACTATTATTCCATAAATAGATGAAGTATAGTATGTAGTCTGATCCGCGTACCGTCTGATCCTCAAAAGAGATCTTGTGCACTTTAAAATGAAGGCCTTGTGCTTGTCTGTAAGGAACTTTCAGGTAGAAAGCACCTTACGTGAACACAATTCAGTCCATTGACCAGGCATCATATTTCTTTTTGTTTCACAATGACGTCAAATGTTTTGGTCTAATTCAATAAAAGCTCTATTGTGACCCTTTTTCCATGTAAGCAAACAGGCTCAGCTGAAATGCTCGACCTACTGTAGACCGTGGGTCAGTGTTGGAAAAAGTTAATAAGTCAATAACAATAAAAAGGAATAGCCGATAAACCGTGTAAAATTGATTTCTTGATCAAAAGGAATTAAAAGTGAATTGATTTGAGGTGTGAAATGTCCTTGGATAAAAGAAAGAGAAAGGAGAGAAGAAAAAAAACTTTTTATAAAATGCAGATCACTAACTTTATCTTCATTCTGTCATCACTAGAAGTCAATCATATGATCAAACAACAATTTAGCTCTCTCACTAACAGGTTCATATGAATCTATACCGCTTTATCTTGTATACAGGGTCATGGAGGGCCTGGAGCCTATCCCAGGAGACTTGGGGCACACAAATCCAACAGTTTAGCTATTATGGTAAATCACCCTCACCTATATAAGCTGTTATAAAGGTATAAAGCCACGTCTCATATTCACATATGTCACAATATTATCAATGCTATCGAACATGCATTCCATTCATCTATCCACCTAGGAACCTCTTTAGTCCAACTAGAGACTGTGATGAAAATTGTATTTGTTCTCATTTTACAACTGTAATGGGTTCTCTGGTCAACATACACACACTTACATTTAGGCATTTGGCAGACGTTCTTATCCAGAGCGACTTATATTTTTATCTCATTACACATCTGAGCAGTTGAGGGCGTTGCTCAAGGGCCCAACAGTGGCAACTTGGTGATTGTGGGGTTTGAACCTGTGATCTTCCGAACCGTAGTCCAATATGCCTTAACCACTGAGCTACCCCTGGCCCACTACACACATACTACAGGCAATTTGGTAACACCCATTAGCCTAATCTGCATATCTTTGGACTGTGTGAGGGCACCAGAGTACCCAGAGGGAACCCATCAAGCATGTGGAGAACATGCAAGCTCAATGAGCATAGACCCCAAGGTGGGATTCGAACCCAGACCCTGGAGGTGTGAGGCGACAGTGCTAACCACTACACCTCCGTGCCAGTAAAAACGATATTGTGCATTCACGATAAAATAATACCTTGAAGCCTGAATATTGTGTTCAGTTTCTATAAACAGCCCTTAAAACCGTGTTAAGGAGAAAAGCATCTCAAATCTACAACTGCAAAGTACAAAGCGGGTTTGATTCCTTTCAGGCAAGAAGAGGAAACTGGTCGCTACAGTGATCACAGGCTCACCGAAGTGATCGATTTGGTCGTTTTGAGATGTTTTTCAGCTGATGCCAAGAGAGACTGTTTTAGAGGTTGCCAGATAATCACCTTGACCGGGTGTATTTCTGCATGATTAGCTGATTGAATGACGCCTGCGTATTTCTGTTAAACAAATGATTTATCTCGAACCACACAACCCTCCCCTGTGTATCCGCACACATTAGCGTCTTCTCACAGGTCGCGTCCTTCCTCTTTTGAACCTTTCGTTATCGTATCCTGTATTTCCCCGAGCCGGTTATCTGACCTCCAGCATGCCCTCAGAGCCTGCGGCGTCCTCCGAGTCACCCTGAACAAAGACTTGTCCGAGTCAATTAAGCCGTGATTGATTTTTTGCACTCTGCTTTTTTTAAACTCAGTGAATAATGAATAATTGAGGGAACGAATGAGATTTATTGAGGTTTCCATCTCTGCCTGCAGTCACGTTGTTAGAAAAGGTCACCGAATTGTCCTTGGAATGATTTTTCTTTGGTAGAAGAAGTTGTTCAGTATCAGTCATCTGGGTGGTCCAGGCTGAAGGTCATGACAGGATATCTGTGTGGGTTCTGCACATCTGTGTCAGAGTGTATTGCTGTGCATTTACTGTACATTAGTCACATTTGTAAGTGGTGTGTGTGTGTGTGTGTGTGAGTTACAGCAGCAGAATTCAGAGGGAGTGCAGATTCCTGTGAAACACCAGCTGCTGCAGGTCATCGTGCGTGTACTTCAGTACCGAATGCTTCTCACAGGTAACCTGACCACAAACATGTAAATGTACACTCAAAAAGATCGTTGTATCCACATAATGAAATAAAGGGCAGGGTTACAATGATACATAGACATATATATATATTTTGAGTGTAGAGGTGTTAGGGGGTGTAGAAACATCTTTATTTAGGATTTCTTTTTATTCCTTGAGATGCCTGTCATATTTCATACTTAGTCCAGACTGGGAGTTTTCTGGTATTCGGTATTCCAAAATTGCTTAGCGTGTGCGTTTCATTCTTTGCAGATTACTTAAACAACCTCTCCCCTGACTCGAAAGAATATGAGGACACACAAGGTATTATTCTCTTTTTTATTATTCGCATTTTTAATCATTACAAAAAAGTATCTTAAAGCTCTAAACTAATTTACTGATGAATCCTGCAATCTGATTGGTCATAAGTGATCGTTTTGCATAACAGTAGTTTATATTAATGTTAAATGGATGACCATGGCATTTTTCATCGAATAAGCAATCAATGTTTATGTCCATGTTTCATTTTTCATGTAAATCTAGTGCACACATGAACTAATTTTGTATCCAACACACATGCGCACACAATTAGACAAAACTCAGCAACAGCATCACCTTGTTATAGGACACTTGTAAAAGAATTAACGGCTTCGTCGCAATCCTTTTTAAAAAAAATAAAAATTTTAATAAAGTAAATTATGGGCAATTAGGTCATGTGACATTGTGTGACCAGTGTGCTTAAAATTAATTTCACTACAGTGTATTACTTACAATCATTTTATTTTATTGCATTATGGGGTTTTTTTTTTTTTACATGTACTTTAGTAACATATACTTATTTATTTCTTCGCAAGTCTACACTGAGTTTCAGCCTAAACTGAAGTCAATGTGTTGAATCTTAATCGGAACAACATTAATGTTTTAAACAATCACTATTTATTGCGAGCGGTAATTTCCCCAGCCCTAATAAATGTTGTAAGTCTACTTTATTTTAGACTCAGTGTAGTGCCATATCTCAGCCACTGGGGGAGCTATACATTACATCACACTGCCATTTCTTTTTTTGGTTTTTAAGTATAATTGTCTAATAAATATTTTTAAATATTTCAAGTGCTATAATAATTATTGGAAATTGCGATTCACAATATCGTGAAGGGATTTATGGACGTTCTTCAATTTTCACCTTCTTTTTATTTTTCCCATGCACAGGTTTTCAGCAATTTTATATCAGTCTGCTGCCTAGCTGGTTTACACACACACATAAGAATTGTATTTTTTTTTTTTTTTTTTTTTTTACTGCATGCTATAATTTCATACAAATTTCATGCAAAGACATTCTTAAGAAAAAGTACGAACAATTGCGACTTTACAACCTTGAAACAATGTTGGCTTTTTTTAGCGTAGCTAGGTCTAGATTTCTGTCTTCCAGGATAACAAGGTCGGTCATCATCCTCCGTTATCATTTTCTCGAACAGACACAACATACACACACATATACAGTATATATACACAAAACAATGAGAGTTTTGTGATTTTAATATGATGTCTAATTTGCTTTAACACGCAGCTGCGTTGGTGATGGTGTCAGAGGTTGCAGACCAGGCCAATGACAACCTAAAAGATGGGGTAAGTTTGCATGTAGGAGTGTGTGGGATCTTAGCGCTGATGAAATGTTTTTACCGCGCGATGCTTCGGTCAAGGGCGGGGAGAGATGATGTCATCAAAACGTTCCAGATGTTCCGAAACAAAGAGCGTAGTGTGCAGTGGAATGAGGCCTAGACTGAAACAAAGAGGCTTTCCCAAACACACACACACACAGAGGATCCCTCTATCTCTTGCACTGCTATTCATTTCCGAACAGCTCTTCCCTTTCCGTCTGCCTCCCTCTCATTTACAAAACAAACAAAAGGCATTCAGTGTGTCTCTTTCTGTCGTACTTTCCCTATCTCACTGTCCTCCCGTCTCTTTCCCCGCTCCCTTTCTGTCCTCCCTCCTGTCTCTCTGTCCCAGGAGAACTTGCTGCGTCTGGTCCACATCGAGTCCAGCGTGAAGGGAAAAAGGAGTTTGCTGCAGCCAGGAAGAGTGAGTTCTTCATTGTGTGACACGTTTACTTACAAAAAGAAATTTCTCACATGAGCAGAGATGAGAAAAGTGAAGTTTTTGAAAAGCATTCGTCATTAACTAGGCTAATATGGCGGAAGTTCGAAGCACAGCAGCACATGTTGTAATGACATTACCACAGTGACACCTCACTGATATATGCGACAGCCATCTGCTCTCTCCCCCTCTGTTTCTCTCTCTCACTCTCTCTCTTTCTCTCTCTCTCTCTCTCTCTCTCTCTCTCTCTTGGTGTTCCAGGTGTTTGTGAAAGAGGGCACGCTGATGAAGGTCTCCAGTAAGAGCCGGCAGCCTCGACATCTGTTCTTGGTACACTAAATCACTTTTTCTCCTTATAGCATCTCAAAATTGTATTCAGATATATATTCCTGGGCCAGAAATATTTTCTGCCTCGTTTCTATTATAAAACAAGCCACAAAGCATATACTGTATAAAATCCAACTTAACGCATGGAGCAAAAGGGGAATGGTTTATATATACAGTATATGTTTCAAAAATGACAAACAGCTCCCTTGAATGTCATTCCTACTTCAACCTCTTTGAGAGTTTGCTACCGTGATTATATCACATCAGTGTCGGGTTCAAGAGCCACTTCACTAGGCTCTCTCTCTCCCTCTCTCCCTCTCTCTCTCTCTCTCTCTCTGCTCTCTTGTTGTCGCTGCTCTTAGCTTCGTTTCCTCCCAGGATGTTTACTGCGAGTCTGTGGATGATGGTTTCCTCTGTAATGCCAGACAAGACAGTCAGCAGAAACTTCTAGTGATTTTCAGCTACATACGAGCACACACTCACGCATGGGAAACACGATTTTTTTGCTAGAGGTGGTGTAAGTAGCTATTTACAGACTTTAAACCACCAGGGGGCGCTGTTATTTATAATCAATTCAATTGAATTCAATTTTATTTGTCATGGACACAACCATATGCAGTATGATACTAATAGTATGATAATAAAAAATAATAAATATTAATAATAATAAGCTGGAAATTGCAAAACTACAAAAAAAAATTATTAGAAAGATATAAATTTAATTAGAGACAAAATTTACGAAAGTAAAGAGTAAATTGTGAAGTCAATATATACTGTATATAATTAGTTATTTTTTACATTTTTGGCATTTGGCAGACGCTCTTATCCAGAGTGACTTACATTTTTTTTTTATATCTCATTACACATCTTTTTGAGATACAAGCTACACAAGCTCAACTACACAAGCAGTTGAGGGTTAAGGGCGTTGCTCAAGGGCCTAACAGTGGCAACTTGGTGGTTGTGGGATTTGAACCTGGAATCTTCCGAACCGGAGTCCAATGCCTTAACCACTGAGCTACACCTGGGCCTTATTATATACATATATAGTTATTATTATATATATAATACATAATAATAAGCTGGAAATTGCAAAACTACAAAAAAAATTATTTAGAAATATATAAATTTAATTAGAGATTTTAAATTTTTAATTAGAGTAAATTGTGAAGTAAATATATACTGTATATAATATATATAATAGTTATTTTTATATATATAATAACTATTATTAATAAGCTGGAAATTACAAAACTACAAAAAATATAATAAATTAGAAACAGAATTTATTTTTTACTTTACTTAAGTAAAGTGTAAATTGTGAAATTGTAAATATAAATATATAAAAATGTACAAATATAAAGGTGTAGAAGTATTTAAGCTGGATGTACAGTACAGAACGCACACTTTTGTATGTTGAATTTGGCAAACTATTTGCCCGTAGTGTGTGAATGGGTGTGTGAGTGTGTGTGTGTGTGTGTGTGTTCCCTGCGATGGATTGGCACCCTGTCCAGGGTGTACCCCGCCTTGTGCCCGAAGCCTCCTGGGATAGGCTCCAGGCCCCCCGCGACCCTGAACACAGGATAAAGCGGTATAGAAGATGAATGAATTAATGAATGAATTTTAAGCATCAGGCTGTGAAAAGAATTTAATTTTTCTATTTATTTATTCAAGCAAATTAAGATACTACCATCATATCACAAAGAAGTGATGACAATGATGTGTTTACTGTATAACTGCTTGAAGTGGAAATGCCAAATCACTGCACAGTCATTATGTAAAGGTTCTCGGTTTCTCTAGTTAACGGAAATGGAAAAGGTCCGAAGGTAATGTGCAGGAAGGGTTTTTCCCCTTTATCTAACATAATGTAAAATATCAATTCTGTTCTTGCTTATGCAAAAAAAATGATATGATTTATGTGTTGAGGCGAGTAAGATTTTACATACAGCACCAAAATTTGCAGAAACAAATATGCTTATAGGTGAAAACATGAGACTGCGCAGCTCATTTGAGCTTTCACTTTTCCGATGTGCGAACTAATGAGTCTATGATATGTTATGTGTGCACACACCATACTCGTGCACACAGCTTTAAAGTGCTAAAAAATTCAACATTTTCCCTCTAATGTGACCTCATATAAGACGAGCTCCTCCCCATGGATAGACATTAGCTCATTTCTCCAGAGGCCACATTCAGAAGAGGAGTTAAATAAAGCGAGCTTGCAACTATAAATATGTAACATTAAATATGGGGCCTTTAACTACACCACTGTTTGCTCTATCTCTCTCGCTGTCTCCTCCCTCTTGCTTTCTCCGTTATGATCCCTCTATTGACTTCGTGTCCTTGATTGATGCTGCAGTCCAAGTTTATAAGACTGATGATCGCGGCCGTAACGCTGGCCGCGAGTCAGACGTGATGTCACACGGTCCACGAGTAAAGACGGCTGTCTCGGTTCAGCCTTAATTTATCGAGTAATAAATGAATGCGAGTCAAAGGCAGCACTGAGAGCCATCACTCACGCTGTCACAGGCACGCCGGCGCATCCCTGCTAACAAATCATACGTACGTGTTTTTATTCTACGCAGGTGAAATCAATCAATTGTCCGTGCTCCGAGAACATTTATTTATTTGTGTATTTAGAAGTCACTGCAATGTCATCAAACTGGAGTTGGGGTTCTGCAGGGACACTGGGGTGAGAAACTGTGGTGTAGATGAACAAGCAGGTGACAGTAGTACGTTTATGGGGTTTTCAGCTGTAGTTGTGTATGGTTATCCTAAGGATGCCCTAAGTGTTAGCTGACCCTCTATTTAGATTCCCTTTAAAACATTATCATATATGAGAACGCACCAAGTAGAAGACTTTAGGTTTATTAATCTAGAACCCCTAGGGATAATAAGTCTTATGGGTGCTTATATTCATATTAGGTACAGTCATAACTCGAGAGCCATTGGACATTCCTCGGTTGTCATACAGATCTAAATCTGTATTTTGATATAAATATAAATATTTCTGGGTTTCTCTGGGTATTTCTGGGTTGTTACAATATTATTTCATTATTTCATTTATAAAAACCACTTGCAAAGAGAAAAAAGATTGGGAATGTTGGCTCCACTATGTTCATGCCAGGTCAGTATTTACAGTGAACATTAACATATTTTCAATGAGTTTATTCATGTAGCACTTTTAATATTCATAGCAAAAGCAATAACAATAATAATAATAATAATGAATGGAGAAAAATCATGAAAAGAAAATGAAGAATAAATACATATCAGTAAAGTCGCCTTAGAGAGATTAACACATCTTCAGCTTCAGTAGTTGAGATTGAAACACCACTGCCCCCTACAGGTGCCCGCGTACTGTCGCGGCAGCTCGTGAGATCCCTTTCCCAGAAACGCGCATTCTTAAAGGCCACATCTGTACATAGTTTTGAAGCTGACACAAATAAATGTAAAAAAAAAAAACACAAACCAAACAAAACATGGAAATTTTGGGTCCACGGCCAGGAAACTTCCCAGAACTCCAGAGAATCTCATAGAGAACTTATAGTCAATCCTCAGGAGGCGGGAGGACAAACACAAACCCACAAATTCTGGCGAACTCAGCATTAAAAGCATTGATGATGTAAGAATGGGAGATCATCAGTCAGGATGCGGCCCAGAAGTTGATGTCCAGCATGACAGGGCGACTTGCAGAGGTCTTGAAAACGAAGGGTCTTATATGTTTATAATTATAATTCAGTATATCATACACTGTAAAATAATTCATGTAAAGTTACAGTAAATTACTGGCAGCAGTTTTGCCAGTAAAGTGCTGTTTTATTACAGTATTTGTATTGTAGAAATAGACTACAGTAAATTGCTGTATTTTGATATACAGTTTATTACTGTGATTTTGTACTGTTTACTGTATTTTAGTGGTAAATAATTATTCGGAAAACTTGTATTTTTAACAGCATTTTTAAAAAAAATATATATTTTTTTAGTCCTGCCCAATTCTTTCCCCCCGATTTTCTCCCCAATCTAGTCGTGTCCAATTGAACATCACCCGGGGTTCGAACCTGCGATCTCCGGATGATAGGACGAGCGCTTTAACCTACTGCGCCACTCAGAGGCCCACAAAATCAGCAAAAGTACTTGTACTTACTGAAGTTTTCATTAAAGTGTGTTGCTTATCTAATTTACAGTTAAATACTGTATACTGTAGTGTATTAAACCGTAAATACAATTAATTACAGTAATGCTGTTTCTTTTACAGTAATGTGCAGTATTTCGAAAAAACAGTCGGAAACTGGAAAAAAAAAGTCCTGTAAATTTACATCAATTTGTTACAGTGTAGTAACATTCATTCATTCATCTTCTATACCGCTTAATCCTGTGTTCAGGGTCGCGGGGGACCTGGAGCCTATCCCAGGAGACTTCGGGCACTAGGCGGGGTACACCCTGGACAGGGTGCCAATCCATCGCAGGGCACACACACATACACACACACCCAATCACACACTACGGGCAATTTAGGAACTGCAATTTATTAGCCCAACCTGCATATCTTTGGACTGTGGGAGGAAACCGGAGTACCCGGAGGAAACCCACCAAGGAGACCCACGGGGAGAACATGCAAACTCCATGCACACAGAGACGGGAATCGAGCCTGGCCGGGGAATCGAACCCAGACCCTGGAGGTGCAAGGCGACAGTGCTAACCACTACACCACCGCGCCACCCAGTGTAGTAACATCTGACAAAAAATGTCATGTTTGTTTAATTCTCGAAGAACTCGCAGAGATTTTGAAACTTTGTTAGTGTAGTCTTTAGCTATTTTAGCTATAAAGAGTTTAATGTAGGACCTCTTGGGTGTGGCTTATAAAACAGGCCATAAAATCTAGAACGCTGAGTGATTTCCCAGTTGCCTCTCTAGGAGAACCTGTATGGATGTCTATGTAAAACGCTATCTGAGAGGATTCCTAGTGATGAAACACTTCTACATAGACATGGATCATGATACTTTTGGTGAGTGTAAAAGATGTGCTGTATGAGAAGAAAAAAAACACGGCAAATCTAGAAACCTTAGGAGTTCTTCAGTTAGCACACTTACAGTAAGTAGAGCTGTTTAGGAAACCGGGCGTTACCCCCGTGATGACCTGGACCGACCGTAGTAGCTGTAAGCTCGGTCATGGAGTTTATAAATGTCCTCCTAGGCATGAGAGAGAACAGGAGCATGGCCATACACTCCTTGTGGGTGTCGCGACTGCTGTTTTTATTGCCGTTATATTGTCGCTGTTTAGAACCTCCACCCAGGTTTCTTTCTCCGAATCGCTGGTGCAGAATTCCTGGATGCTGCCTCGGAGATACGGATGTTTGGGCCACTGCACATTCTGAGTCGCAGTGATGTCATTGCTTTTGTTTGATGCTAAATTAGTCAAGAACAGCACAATGACTGGTTTAAAGAAGTGTGTATGTGTGTGTGTGTGTGTGTGTGTGAGTGAGCACATGTGAGTAAGGGTTCCCACAATTACAATATCATGGTCATGTCAAGCAAACAAGATAAACCATATCTATTGTGTGCAGCGTGTGAACTTCACTCTCAGGGCTTGAAACAGAGACGCCTAACATTACAGAATGTGTAAAGGGGGAGAAAATGTATAGGCTTATACTGCCCCCTTGTGGTGGAAATAAGAAATGCCAGGGTGTAGAGGTCTACTGTATCTAGTGTAGTTTGCATGTTGATTTATAGTAATAAATAATAAGTCATAGTGTATGATATAATTTGGAATTGTATAAGAGAAGACTTAGCCTTGGGGTGTGTGTGTGTGTGTGTGTGTGTGTGTGTGTGTGTGTGTGTGTGTGTGTGTGTGTGTGTGTGTGTGATGCAGATGAACGACATGATCCTGTACACCTACCCTCAGCAGGATGGCAAGTACAGGATGAAGAATACTCTTCCTCTCAGTGGGATGAAGGTACACTCAACATTTCAGCTTCTTTCATTTATCAGTTTTGCAGAATTGCAGTTTCTGAGAAAAAAAAACGATTTACATTTGACTTTTTAATTTAACGATTCCTTTAAAATATGTTAGGTGTCAGACATTTGCTTCTTTTAGTAGTGCAATTCTTTGACTAAATAAAAAGCCATTTTCACCTACAAGAGGGGAGTTCAAGTCAAACTGTGGCTTGTGATGACATTTCTCAAGTATAATACGGTGACGAGATTCTTAGTTGCACTAAAACATTTGAATGGTGCAAACGTTTTAAAGAAGGCCGTTCGTCCGTGGATGCCGATCCCGGGTGGAAGTTATTTTTCACATGTTTGGGCCATTAACGGAGTTCCTGGTAGGCCAGACGTGATGCTGAAATTCTGATCATAGCTCTGGTATACTGAGAAACCTTTCTACCTTGATGGTATCCAAGCACTAGTGATACAATGTGCTTAAAAAGTGCATTAGTGGAGGATGGGATTTTATAGAGAAATAAAGTTAGTTGTTACTCTCATAACTGTGTTCTGTTATTAAGCACTATCAAAAGTCCCAGTTTGACTTGAACACCACTTGTATATATTCGTAATCATTTTTGGGGGGTAATTAAAGTTATGAGAATGTGGAAAGAAAAGGAAAAGAAATTAAAATGATAAAGGAAAGCAAAATGTACATTTAAGATGCAAGTAATTAACTCATGAGATTAATTAATTTTATTATAGTAGTAATAATAAAAAAAATACCCAAGATTTCCTTAGTATAAAACTTGCCTCTAGACAATAACCACGCACTTTTATTCATTTGAAATTAATGCAAGGTGTCCCAAAAAAGGTGACATAATTTGAAATATGAATATCTGATTAACACCATCTTCTAGACTCCTACCAAACACACTGTAGCATATTTTGCGTAACATTCTCCAGCACCCCAATGATTGTCTGCTTGAATTCCTCTAGGCGTGTTAGGAAAGGGGGGGGGGGGGGGGGTATTTATGTGTTGAATTAGCATGGAGTTGTTCAGGTAACGCTGTGCTTGTATACAGGTTAGTAAACCGGTCATCGATAACGTCCTTAACACACTAAGGATAGAGGTCAATGAGGTCACCATCACCCTGTCAGCCAGGTATGGAGTCGTCTTTCTGCTTGTCTGTGCATCTTCCTCAGGTGTCATTTTTATATCAGTGTCCATAATCAAGACTAATGTTTATAGAAACTCTTCTCTCTGTCTCTCTTTCTATTTACGCAGCTCTGTAGGAGAGAGGGAAGATTGGTTCCACACGCTGAGCCGAGCTGTAGCCGACCACGCCGCTGGGCTCAATACATTCAGCTCCTCTAGCGAGGTCATCATCATCATCATCATCATCATCTTTACCTACTTGAGCGTATATAGTGGAGTGTTCACATACTCAAGGGGTGTGTGTGTGTGTGTGTGTGTGTGTCTCTTTCTCGTGGTGTTTCCAGGCGAGAGAGAAGCTGTGGATGTCTCTGGGAGAAGCCGCGCCGGTCCTGGTGCCCATCGCTCACGCCATGATGTGTATGAACTGCACGTCAGATTTCAGCCTGACTCTTCGCAGACACCAGTGCAACGCATGCGGCAAGGTACACAAACATCTGATACCTACTCACACACATCCCTACCACAAAACACTAACACACACACACACACACACACACACACACACGAGCAGAATGTAGCTACGGGTGTTACACGACAACACAAATGATATGCAAAGTTCAGCCAGTTTATTGACTGCACTTCTTACTTCCCGCCTGCAGGTGGTGTGCCGCTCCTGCTCCAGAAACAGATATCCTCTGAAGTATCTGAAAGATCGAATGGCTAAAGTGTGCGACCGGTGCTACAACGAGCTCAAGAAACGAGGCATGTTTTACAGTATAACAACGGAAAAAGTTTTACCCGTAATAAATCAATGTGATTTATATTGATATTCAAGAAAAATATATATATAATAATACTATTATTAGATTAATACATATAAATCTAAATAATTAAGTATATAAGTGGCATTTTTGTTTTTGTTTTTCCTCTACGTACTGTATGGACGGTGTATAGAACGTTTCTTCATAATCTGACGTTAGTTCCACAATTTGTTTTTAACTTAATTAAACTTTCTTTTCATTTTTTACATTTTCGTAAGTTGAAAATTACGCCGTCCGACTTCAAAAAGCCAAACAAGATGAATAAAAAGAGAAATAAAATTTTTAAAAAAGTGACATCAGATCAATACAGTATGGCCACCCAGAGCATAAACAATTCAGCAAAACTGCTTTATTTTTTAGTTCAGCATACGAATTTAATCCGAGTTCTTAAAACGAAATTTCGTATTGCAAAACGCTTTTTCACATAGGAAATAATGTAACTGCAGATAATCTGTTCCAGTCATTCAAGAATATTACCAATTTCTATCGCTATAATCATATTTTTGCACATAAAAACAATCAAAACGTTAAAAAAAAAAAACATTTGAATGAAGAAAAGTATGAAATAAATAGACATTAAACCTCACCTTAATTTATGATTCCTCATGGCACCAACTGATTTTAAAAACGAAACTGAAAGGCCTGTTTTTTCCTCTTACTAGCTAAATTGCTAACATTCTCACAACCCATGGTGCTTTGTCTTCAGTAAAAATCTTGCACAAGATGCAAAAAACAAGTTATTTTGTTTCGTTTGGCTTTTGTGCGGCTTCCAGACGTACACGCCGGAAATAGTTTGTATGCCGAGGCAAATTTCCTGCAAAATTTCAGTTCTTAAGGGGGAAATTTGTGTGTCGATGTACCACTGAAACTGCACATATTAAACTCATTTCAATTTCATTTATATAGCACTTTTAACAATGGTCATTATCTCAAAGCAGCTTCACAAAAATGAAAGAAAGAAAGAAAAAAAAAGAAAAAATTTTGCATGTATGTGTGAGAAAAATGTGTCTAGATAATAATGAGATGAATGAATGATGAATGAAATGTCCCTGATGAGCAAGCCAATGGTGACGGCGACGGTGGCAAGGAAAAACTCCCTGAGATGGCATTAGGAAGAAACCTTGAGAGGAACCAGACTCAACATGGAACCCATCCTCATCTGTGTGGAGTGAGGAGTTCCTTTAGATCAGTGCTTCTCAGATCAGTGGACGTCTATAATATTTAACACTTTTAATATATAGATACCTGTTTAAAGGCTGGACGTCACTCATCACAGTTAGGTTGAGAAGCTCATCACTAACAAACACAGAACATAGAAGCGCCAGTTAGTTTTTCACACTTTGTAACTTAAACACACAGGTTTTTTTTTAAAGGTTCGTGAATTACAGCAATAAATTGAAACAAACTAATATATAGTAAAGTATGGATTTTTTTTTTACGTCATGACACCCCCTGGTGGTCCGATGTCACTATGCAACCAGTTATAACACGTATGCCAAGAAACAGCCATGGTGACCAGGACATTCAAGTATATTTTCATTGCTTATGAAATGTCAGGTTTTTTTTTTATTCCACAATAATGTAGCCTTAAAGATATTGCTTTTTATTTTTAGAAATTAATGTAAATAATCCATGTAGTAGTACATGTAGACCTCAAACAAAGTTTAAACAGTTTAAACTCAAACATATCTTCAGACACTTCTAAACTGGTAGTCGTGTTTTGTGTGTGTGTGTGTGTGTGTGTGTTTAGGTGGGAACATTCCGATTCCATGTGGGAGTGCGAGTCCACACACGCAGCGCACCAGCAGACCTCTGTCCGCTGTGTTCCAGAGCCTGCAGCCTCCCAGCCTGTGGAGGAACAAGAAGAGCAGCACATCTCCCCTCGCTCAGGTATCACTCCACCGTCTCGCTCTGTCTCGCTCTGTCTCTGTCTCGCTCTGTCTCTGTCTCGCTCTGTCTCTGTCTCGCTCTGTCTCGCTCTGTCTCTGTCTCGCTCTGTCTCGGTCTCGCTCTGTCTCTGGCTTTCTAATGTTATGCTAATGTGTATATGCCTGCATGTGTGTGTGTGTGTGTGTGTGTGTAGGTGTCGGTGGGCGCTGAAGGCTCCACTATGAGTGGAAGTTTGCAGAGGCGGAAGAAGAGCAAGCGGAAGTGGAAGAAGCTGTGGTTCCTGCTCAAAGACAAGGTGCTCTACACCTTCACAGCCCGAGAGGTGAGGGGACACCGAGTCTCCTACACCAACACACACACACATGCACATACACACACACACACACACACACACACACACACGTTTTATATGTTATCACTGTTAGGGTCTCCCCTATTTTAGTATTTCTAATATATAATAATTTCTACTATGTGCATGCCATGTGCACCTTTATAGACATTTTGGAACTTGTTTACTGTTTCCACGGCAACTTTTCTCACATTTAGAGAAACTAAATATGCGATCCGTGCTAACTACTCAACGTCTTTGACGTCTCAAGTGTCTTTAGTACTAGCATGCAGTCTTTAACAGATGTATTGTAAGGTTTCATAAAAGTTAGATATTGTTTGTGTGAATGTAACAGACTGATAACAATAGAGTTTGAGAAATGAAAGGACGTACAGTACAGTAGTACAGACACACCACAGATACACACACAGATACACACACAGATACACACACACAGTTACACACACGGACACTGTGTACACTTTATAGAGTGTACACACTCCATTTCATGACTAAGCCAAATCACATTACTTATCTTTTTAATTAATCTCTCTCTCTGTGTCTGTCTCTGTCTTTCTATCTGTGTGTGTCTCTCTCTCTCTCTCTGTCTGTCTCTGTGTCTCTCTCTGTATCTCTCTGTGTCTCTCTCTGTCTCTCTATCTCTGTGTCTCTCTGTCTGTCTCTGTGTCTCTCTGTCTGTCTCTGTGTCTCTCTGTCTGTCTCTGTGTCTCTCTGTCTGTCTCTGTGTCTCTGTCTCTCTCTCTCTCTCTCTTTCTCTCTCTCTGTCTTACTCCGGTTCTTCAGGACAAAGTGGCGAGTGAGAGTTTGCCTCTTCAGGGTTTTAAAGTGAAGTTATCTGATCAATCCGAGGGTGAGGACACGGGCAGCGTCTTTCAGCTCTACCACAAAAAAACGCTATACTACACATTCAGAGCGGATGATCGTAACACAGCACGAAGGTCTGTCTCTTTCTCTCTCTCTCTCTCTCTTTCTCACACACACACACACACACACACACACACACACACACATACACACACATATGCAAATACTCACACAAATATGACCAGATGAAATGCATGAACGCAGTTTAATAACTAGTACTGTAACAGACAATAGAATAGCGGTTAAATACGAGGACGTGCGTATCATTTCTATTAATATTGACGGGAAAAGAGTTTGTAGAAACCGTTAAAAGGTTCAAGCTAAAAATAATCTGATGATCATTAATGTAATCAGTGATATTATTATTTCAGGTCGAAGCCCACGTACATGTCTGCTTGCAACAAAGATGAATACCTTAATTTTTAAAATTTTTTTATTAATGTAATTTCACACAAAAAAAAATGACCATACATTATATGGTATTGATTTCCACTGGATTGGTGGTTAAATATCTGGAAATTGTACAAAATGTACCTAGTTAACAGCAAGATTTTGCATCTACTGTCATTTCATCTTATTGCAAACAATAGAAATAAAGGAGATAGAAAGGTTCATGTTTGCACCTTTCTCTTATTTATATCAATAATGGATCTTTAATTTAAATTATTACATTTTTCCACCCACACATTCTTTCTGTTTTCTATCACAGATGGGTGAACGCCATGGAGGAAGCCACAGTATTATAGTATTAAGCGAAGCTGTGCGGCTGTAAGCCGTGACTCAAACAGAGACGCAGACGAAAGCGTAAAAACCTGGAGGATTATTTTCACCTTTTTTTTTTTTTTTTTTTTCCACTGCAAAGACTTGGAGTCGTTTCTGTATGTGATCGCTGGAAACTCTGCGATTAGAAGAAGAGGCCGTGTTACTTGATGTTACTCGTTTTGTTAACTTTCTCACTGAAGAAGGAACAAAGAAATGCCATATGTAAATAAGTGATATAAACTGGAGGAATCTTTTTCTAAGCACAAAACGTTTTACACACACGTCAGCTTTATCAGCTTCAGTCTTTTATAAGTATAAAGAAACTACAGGCTAGAAGTTTAAATATCAAATGTCAGACTTGTGATACACACTGAGATGGATTGATGCGTGTTGTGTGAAATCTGGTTACAGTTTCAGCCTGGGCAGATTTGATACAAGACTGTACATGAGTTGTATATTTCGCCGGTAGATATTAGCATTTCGGCTGTAATATAATAATGTCATTTGATTCACACGTCGTGTGCCATAGTTTTCGCTGTTAGTTTTTTTTTTTTTTTACAGTCTGAACTTCTCTTGTGGGTTAAAGAAAAAACATACACAAAGTCACACAGTTTTATAATATACATAGTTAGTTTTTTTGTGGAAAAATTGCTTCTTTACTTTCATACTGGAGCTTCTATGTTGATGTGGTTAAATAATAGAAGTCAGTCTATCTCAGTTTATATTTTTTTCTTAGAAATATATGCCCAAATATGACATAATTAATCTATTTGATCTGATTATTCCATATTTTTATAGTTCATATTGACAGATTTAACTATAAAATACAACTACATTACAATACAGATAACTTTTTTCACTATACAGTATATCCTCCTTGAAAATTTTGGAAAGCAGGGCTTATGAGAAAGGACTGACCCTGGCCGTGTCTGTGCACAAACTTTAAAGAGCAGGACAAGACAGATATCAGTATAATTTTTTAAGAGGCTGATAGACACTGGTATGCCCTCTCTATAATTTTAGGAGGCGGGGCTTAAGAAGGTGATAGACACTGGTATGCCCTCTCTATAATTTTAGGAGGCGGGGCTTAAGAGGCTGATAGACACTGGTATGCCCTCTCTATAATTTTAGGAGGCGGGGCTTAAGAGGCTGATAGACACTGGTATGCCCTCTCTATAATTTTAGGAGGCGGGGCTTAAGAGGCTGATAGACACTGATATAGCCTCGCTATAATTTTAGGAGGCGGGGCTTAAGAGGCTGATAGACACTGATATAGCCTCGCTATAATTTTGGGAGGCGGGGCTTAAGAGGCTGATAGACACTGATATAGCCTCGCTATAATTTTGGGAGGCGGGGCTTAAGAGGCTGATAGACACTGATATAGCCTCGCTATAATTTTGGGAGGCGGGGTTTAAGAGGCTGATAGACACTAATATGTCCTCTTTATAATTTTGAGAGTCGGGGCTTTAGATGCTGATAGATACCAATATGCACTCATACTTTTGGGAGGCGGAGCTTAAAGAGGCAGACAGATACCAATATGTTATAATTATTTATAGATGGGACTTGAAAGGCAGAACCATTCCAATATATCCTCATTATAATGTTAGGGGGCGGGGCTTAAGAGGCAGAAAGACATTATTTAAATTTTATTTTAGAGGTTTGACTTAAGGGGCAGAACCACAACAAGATATCCTCATATTATAATGTTAGAAGGTGGGGCTTAAGAGGCTGACCAATGGCGATTTGTTGTCATTATAATTTTGGAAGGCGGAGCTTAAGAGGCAGACTGACACAATAGCGATTTGTCCTCGTGATCAATAATAGGCAGACAGACACCAAATATGTTCTGATCATAGCATCTGGGAGGCGTCGCTTAAGAGGCTGACTGACACCAATACTGTATGTGACACCTATGTTTGTTTAGGTTGCATAGCTCAGTAAATGTCAAACATCCATTACATCTCAGGTTGCTTCTGAGCTAAAGAAACAAACGTGACACACCGAACACATTTGGAAAATTATGCAACAGTGTGGTTTCCATTCATCTCAGTGATAACGGCCTATGATGATGATGATGATGATGCCGAGTCTTTCTTGTTACGTGATCTATCATTACTTTGTCATGTTATGGTCTGATTTTAGTGTAGAATTTAATTTCGTTATATTTATTGTATGATTTTTGTGCGTACCGCTGCATCATCGATCAATTGTAGAATGTTTTTACCATCTGTATTCAGGAGATCTCAATCTCCCCTAAGCTCTAGACATGTCTGTAGACTCAGCTCAATCCTTCATTCGATTTTAAAATCTGAGCCTGCACCAGAAATTAAAAGTTCTCTAGTAGTAGGCGGACTATGAATATCTTTTATGACGTCCAGTCCTGCTGTTATTTACGCCTACATTGTGGTTAAGTACATCGTTCTTCCACCTGTCGTTCGCAGGTTTTGCATTGTTTCTACTCCCTGGAACAATATGTCTGAAACAGCATCGTGAGCCACATTCAAATCACCCATGGAAATTTATCCGCAGGGGATCGCCTCGCTCTGTGACAAATGTCTCCACACCAGGGACACGAAAGATGTTTGACTGAACTGAAACCAAGATCTAAGTTTATGTAGATTCTTGCACGTTTCTTTTCTTTCTTTTTTATTTCATTTCAATATGGAATTCCGTAAGAGCTGAGATTGGAGAACACTGACAACATGTTTCCTTAATTATCTGTTGTTCTGCACTGAAGAGACACAGTGGCGACACAGTGATCAACTTATCCAGGTTTCTTCTGCTGTACATAGTGGTGATACACTGAGAAAACAGGAATGTGTTGCAAATGATACTGTAAGCTTCCTGTAGGTGTTTCACACCGACTGAGCCTTTTTACTGCACATTATAAAGAAGCTTGTTCTGCTTTCTTTCTTTTATTTTTTTTGCCATCTCGCAACCTCTCATGGAAACGTTTTAATTTCTTAAAGAAAATGCCAGTATTTTTATCCGAACTTTGTATCCGTCTAGAGATGCACAGTCTCTCTCTCTCTCTTTCTCTCTCTCTTTCTCTCTCTCTCTCTCTCTTTCTCTCTCTCTCTCTCTCTCTTCTTCGTCTTCTTTATGACTGGGGTTACAGTCACACACTGTGTTACATTATGATGATTATACAGTATATATGACAAACCACTGACTCTAGAGCACTGTAAATGAAATGTACATAATTATAAAAGAAAAAGCATACATCTTTTTTATTTGCACTGATAGATAAACTAAGAAAAAAAAGTTATGCCAGATTTATTAACTTTTTTTTTTTTTACATAAGGGAATAACAGTTTTTTTTTTTTTTAATTGTTGTGTTCATTTACAAACGTTTTTTTTTGTACTTTATTATAAAGGTGAACCAGCTGTATGGACTTGGGATATTATTGTTTAAATAAATATAGTAAAGAAATGTGTCATATACAGAGTATTATTAAAAGAAAAGAAATAATAGAAGAAAAGGAAATTTACTACAGTATTGTGTGATATATATTTTTATATTAAAATATGTATTTGGTAATTAATTACTAGTGGGGCAATAATAATGCTGATAATAATAATTATCAACATCGTTTCCATTAGTGGCTTAGTGGTTAGCACTGTGGCCTTGCACCACCAGGGTCGAGGGTTCGATACCCGCTTCGGTGTCTGAGGGCGTGGCGTCTGCATGTTCTCTCCGTGCTTGGTGGGTTTCTTTCCACAGTCCAAAGACATGCCGATTAGGCTAACTGATGTTCCCAAATTGCCCATAGTGTGTGTGTGATGGATTGGCACAATGTGTACCCCACCTTGTGCCCAAAGTCTCCTGGGACAGGCTCCAGGTCCCCCACAAGTGGTATAGATCTTATCTAATATAGTAATACATAAAAGTATAATGTATTCATAAACTCATTATTCATGTTGCAAATCCATATATATATATAAATATATATATATATATATATATATGTGTGTGTGTGTGTGTGTGGATGGCATAGTGGTTAGCAGTGTCACCTTGCACCTCCAGGGTCCGGGTTGGACTCTCACCTCGGGTCTGTGTGAATAGAGTTTGCATGTTCTTGTGCTTGGCAGGTTTCTAAATTGAAATGCAGATTAGGTTAATTAGCGTTCCCAAATTGCCAGTTGTGTGTGAATGTGCATGTGAATGTTGACTGGAGAATAAATGCAATGGTCACCTTTAGCCTCCACGGTCGCTAGTTAGACTACAGAGGTTCCCAGATTGATGGATGGATATATACAATTATTATTATTTTAAAAAGATAATACAATTAAATAAAAATGACATGATTCAAAATAAATAAAAAAGAGTTCCTTCTGGTATTAATTCTTTGAATCTTCAATCTTGAACTAACAATATATTCAATTCTAAATTAAAATCGATATTTCAAGTTAAAATGTTAAAATCAACTGCTAGAACAGTATAATTATCTATAAAATGATCTGAACTTCTTCCATTAAAACAGTGTAACTCTTTGAGCAGCTGTTAGGGGGCAGCACGGACGCTTCTATTCGCCACTAACTTTGCTTTGTGTGAGTCCACGCTGCAGTGATCATGCAGAACAGCGATGCACATGTAATACTGTCTTTCCTGCTGATCAGGAACCTGTACTGTATATGGACTTTTATTCAAATCGTACCTGGGAAATAAAACAACAATTCATATCTAAATAATTAACAGCTCTCTAAGGTGACTGGAACTAAAGCAGGGCCTCTGCTCTCTCTCTCTCTCTCTCTCTCTCTCTCTCTCTCTCTCTCGCTCTCTCTCTCTCTGTTTCAATACACAAACTGCTAGAAGTCTGGTCGCTTCTCAGAACCCCTTGTGTACGGTGGAAGAGAAGTCCCTTATCACCGACATCGGTTTGCATTCGAGCTCTCGCCATGGTGATGATCAGACCTCGGGACTGAGTAAGGTGATATAAGTACTGTAGGTTTGGATAATGAGCTTTATCATCAGGCCCCGGGCACAGCTGGGTAAAGTGGGACGAATTGTGAATAATTGATGTGAACGAAAAGAAAGAAACGGCACAAAACATTTCGGCCTATTTCTTTTCATTCGCTGAAATATTAATGCTTCATTGTGACGTCTTTGTATGAGGCTGATTTAGGATGTGAAACCTTAGCCTCAAACTTTAGATGATAGAAGGAGTGAAAAAGCTCTCAGACGAGCGGGAAAAGCATCAGAAAGAAAAAAAAAGAAAGAATTTGGTATTACAAATAAATATCTGTTTGTTGCATTGGGGCAACGAGGGCTCACAACATTCAGCCAACAGTAAAAAAATTAAATTCAAGGATGCCAAATTTTCATTTTAAATAATTCTCTATTAAAAAAATAAATAAATAAATACGTACCATCATGTCAGTTTATTCCAGATGCAGATGCAGACTAGAAACACTGCAGGTCATATTATCAGCACTTGACATATTGCACAATGATGCAGAGTTGTGGTTGTGCCCTGGTTCCTTTTTTTTTTTTAACAATACAGACACACACACACACACACAAATAATAAATGAAAAATCCTGCTTTTAACAAAAGCTCTCTCATTCGGTCTTTATGATGCTGTTTGTATAGGTGTGTTCTTTAACACATGTATTGCACCTCCCAGGAACAGGTGTATTTATATTGAAGTCATGTGACACTTTAATTGCATAAGTTCAACGATATGTTTTTTTTTTCGTCTGACGGAAACCAGGTGCATCTGAACTAAACTGGGTGACGGTTATAGATGGGTTAATGAGAAAAGTTCTACTCAAGAGGCGGGGGATGGGTGGGGGTGAATACTTATGCACACCACTTTAGTTTAAGTTAAGTTCAGCCTTTATCTGTCACATCAGCTTCTTGTTACTAGGCTGGGGTCAAAGCGCAGAGTCTTTATATGGCACTCCAGGAGCGGACAGGATTGAGGGTCTTGATCAAGGGCCCAACTGCGACAACCTGGCAGAGCTGAGTCTCAAAACCATCGACCTTCAGATCAGCGTCCTAACACACTGCACCAAGTTTGACTTTGTTTTCTAGTGACTTATAACGAGAAGAAAATGTCCTAGAAGGTGATTCTGCAAGCCTGCATCAGATGAACAGACATCTCAATAGGCAGGTGGGGCGCCAAAACTTATTCTTACAAGTCTAAAAACTATATTGTTTGGGAAAAGAAATACGATCTAGCAGAGAGAGAGTGCTGAAGCGTTATGACCGAAGTACAACGAAACCAAAATGTTGTGAGACGTTCAGGTCCGTCTGTTTTTTTTTTCGTTTAAATGAGCTTGGTGTGATAAGAAAGAGCGGCAAAAAAAATAGAGAGACAGAGAGAGACAGAGAGAGACAAATCTGGAGGGAACGAAATAGGCGGTGAAACCTAGAGAGAACTGAAGTGCAGAAACTGGGCTGCTCCAGTTGCTAAACTCCCTCAAGTCTCTCCTGACCCACTAAAGAGATTGATAAAGTAGAGACGGAGGGACGTGTTGTAGGGGGACAGATTTATTTTTCCTTCCGTCTTTCTGCCTGAAAAGTACAGATAGAAGCATGGGGCTAGTGATAAAACCTTGTGTGTTCATGTATATAAAGATAAGATTTCTAAAAATAAAGAATTCCCCTAAGGCGTTTATCATCGCCTCTATCTTCGTAGCACTGCTGGTAAGGAGATACCAGAAGGTTCCAGGTTCACATCCCACGACTGCTAGTCTCCCAGCTTCTCTCGTTCCATTTCTCCTGACATCAGGTCAAACTTTTACTTTGACAGAGAACAGCTTCTCGGAGAACAGACATGTCACTCAGACACCACCAAACCTCAAGTCCCGAAAGTGTCGCCGAATTGGTGTTCAACCGCAAAACAGAAAACGAAAGGTTAGTTTTAATCGGGTGTGCGATTAGGCCGCTTCTTGAGCGAGATAGACATCTCTATGACTTGGAGATTGGAGAGTGCTGAGTCACTCACTACACAGCACATACAGTATGCAGACAAATAAAACTAAAGATTAACCATCACGTCCATAAATAGAGCGCGCGTGGAGCTCATCACGTCCGTCAGCGACAGCGTGCACACTGATTTATGATCAGCTCCAGCGCTGCACTCACATTACCTCCTATCCATCATGCCTTATCCTGAATTGAATGTTCAAGTCATGCACTTGGTGAGTATTAGGGAAATTTGCGTATTATATTTTTTGGTAGTCAGGCGACAGAAGGAAAAAGACGTGTCATTTTGTCTCTCAGCAGTTCCATATACTGTATGGCTGAAAAACAGGTCTGTGTTTGTGTATTTGTCTTTTCTCTCTCTCTCTGTCTCTCTCTCTCTGGGTGAGAGAGCAGGTCTCAACTCCTATCAGTCTATCAGGAAGTCCCCATTATTCTCGTGATTGATGTAAAGAAGACACGACGTATAGCTTTTGTTTTCTTGCACAAGGAAAATAAATTAAAGGTCATAGCATTTCTCAGCACAACTCATCACATGCTTGAAATTATGACCTGGCTGGGAAATCCCCTGAAGAACAAGTTCATAATATCTATATACATAATATAGACGTAATATAATGCGTCTCAGGGTTTCAGCTTCATTTATTTATTTACTGATATATTGATTTAGAAATGTCAAATGTTCTGGAGTGTGAAAAAGAAGAAGAAAAAGAAAGCCACATAAAATCAAGTTTTTGATGTTTTTTTTTTCTTTTTTTTAAGAAAGTGTTTTTTTATTCATAGAGGGAGAAACAGGAAAGAGAGAGAGCGAGAGAGAGAGAGCGAGAGAGAGAGAGAGAGAGAGAGAGAGAGAGAGAGAGAGAGAATGAGGGAAAAGCCTGTGTAAATGAGAGTCGGTCATTTTTTCTCCTTTTTTTTTTTTGGACATTGTTTGTTTTTCCACCCTAGCAGTTTCCTTTCCTGTCATTTAGCCTGGTAGTGCCATCTGTCTGGTATACTGCTGCAGCTCCATTACAATATACCGCACACACACACACACACATTAGTGTCTATATAATCAATTGAACAATGTTGAAAGGTCAATAGTCAGGGCAGTGGTGCTGGGCCAATCATGTGCACTGCTTCTGTTCTGGTCAATGTAAACAGACACACACACACACACACACACACACACACACACACACACACACACACACACAATAACTTCACCTGAATAAGACATAAGACATAAATAAAGACTTTTGTCTGCTGAAGTCTGTGACCGTCTATGGGAATCTATGGAAGCCTGTAGGAGTGTATGGATGTCTATGGCAGTCATAAGTAAAGTCTATGGAATCAATGGAAGTCCATGCAAATCTATTGGAGTCTGCTGAAGTATATTAAAGTTTATGGGAGCCTGCAGAAGTCTATACAAGATCTAACACAGGAGTGTATGGAAGTGTATGGCAGTCTAATGGAGCCTATGGAAGTGGGAGTCTTTGGAAGTCTATAAAAATGTGTGAGAGGTTACGGGTGCCTGTGGAAATCTGTGGAAGTCCCTGGAAGTCTGTGGAAATGTATGGATTTTATGGAAATCTATGGAAGTCTGTTGGAGTCTATGGAAGTCCAATGGAAGTCTGTGGGAGTTTATGGAAGTCTGTGGGAGTTTATGGAAGTCTGTGGGAGTTTATGGAAGTCTGTGGGAGTTTATGGAAGTCTGTGGGTGTTTATGGAAGTCTGTGGGTGTTTATGGAAGTCTGGGTGTTTATGGAAGACTACTGAAGAGTATCGGAGTCTGCGGGAGTTTATGGAAGACTATTGAAGTCTATGGGAGTCTATGAGCGTCTATGTAAGACTATTGAATACTATAGAAGTCTGTGGGAGTTTATTGAAGTATATGGGAATCTATGCGAGGTAAAAACGAATATATTCCTAGTATTGTGCTACATACTTCTTGGTTAATATTAGATATTATTGGGTAAGTACTTTAACAGTCCCACAAATCATACTTCTCAAATTCTCTAGAAAGTACAAAACCTGTTTCTGCTCACTTTCACAGAAGGAGAGCATTTAGACCAACATTACAAAATAAGCAACCATGCTATTGTCCTGTAACCTTATAGCAAAATTTCAAAATATTGAACCAGTGACATTTTCAAACAATGCTTAAGAATTTGAATTTGAATAATTCACAAAAATATTCACACGGAGAAAAAGCTAGTCCACCTTTTGTGATGTGGGGGAAACTGAAAAATCAGAGGAAACCCATACGGAGAAAAGGATCTTAGGATTGAACCTGGTGATAAAATGTAATAATTAGCCACGTTTCAGTTTGTCTCAGGTTTTACAAACGATGTGATGCAACAATAATGAAAGAGTTATTAAATATCACAATATTGTCTTACTACAAATTCTTTCACCATATTACAACATAACAATTGCAAAAAAACAACAAAAAAAAAACATCATGCGTTTAAACAGGATTTCAAACTTTCCCTTTACAGCTTAGAACCATCAATAATCAATCTAAGTTCTTTATGAAACCCTAAATATATTCTTCTCAAACTGTTTTAGAAAAATTTTAAATACTTTATACAGTATTTATGTGATTAAATTGGTTTAAGCTGATACTACTCAAATCTACATGGTTACAATAAGGAAGGATGAACTTGTATTGACTGTAGCAGTATTGATGATACTCACAAGATGAGTCATAATAGAGTATGAAGCCGTTTGGTCTCGGGTTGCTTAAATGTTCGCTACAAACTGTATCTGCTAACTTTATAAGCTCTTGAGACATCCAAGCACGATCATTTCTTCCCTCGTATCTGATGATCTCAGAGTTCATTCTGGAATCAAACTTCTTCAAAAAAAAATTAAAAGAAAAGGAAGTGTTTACATGGATGTAAAAAACCTAAAGCAGAGAAAGAAAAGCAGACAGACAGGCAGGCAGGCAGGCAAGGGAAAAGACAGAGAGGTTGGGAAGGAGGGAGGTGAGAGCAAAGCAGAAGAGAAAGAAGGAGAAACGAAGGAAGAACGAGCCGAAAAGGAGAAGAGATCAACGGTTAAGAAAGAAGTGCATGGGTCCAGAAGTTAGAGGAGAAGTGAAACAATGCGACAGTGCAGAAGCAGTCCGAGATCTCACACTCCCGCATACACACACACACACACACACACACACGCAAGTAAAAACGTTGGTATAGAATTTTCTAGAGGCAGGAGCTTGTAATAAATTTGGTCATACAAATTGATGACCTACACACTCTTATTAGCAGGAGTGTGAAGACCTTGTTATTAATAGCAACACTGGAGCTCGCACTACTTTATATACCACAGCCTGGACTTAGAGCAAAGGGTGTAGCAGAGTGAGTAAGCATCATGTGACCGTACAGTGTATATGAGTATGTGTGTGTGTGTGTGTGTGTGTGAGAGAGAGAGAGATCTTTTGCTTGTGTGTTTTCCATTACTGTGAGGTAAGAGCAAGGAGGAGTTCCCTGAGCTCAGGTTTCAGTGTGGGATCTCCCGAGGCTGTCTCGTCTCGCTCGTGACAGCTACCTCACCTGAGCACATGCAAAACAATGCCAGGCTTTCTGAAGGTGCTCAGAGAAGCCCACGCCTAAGCTCTAACAACAGCCTCGCTTGTTTCATGGAAAATGAATGCAGAGTGACTTCCTTATTCTTAAAGTAAGCTATAACAGGAAGAGATTACATGATTTGTTTTCAGTTTCTTTAAGGCAATCCGAGCCAATTTCTTTAAATCACGTAATCAAGTCAGCTTGTAATATTTTGTGTAAACCATGTCTTCTGGTATGATGCAATAAACAAATAACAAGTGAAATGATCTCGACAGTAAGAAAATGTAGAGAGTCTGATGGGGGTGTGAAACTTACATTGACGTATTTGAATTAGGTTATCCATTCATTCATTCTGTGTAGAGCCTATCCCAGGGAGCTCAGGGGCACAAGCCGGAGGGAGGACACCCTGGAAGGGATGCAAACCCATCTCACACAATCGCACACACACTCACACACCCAATCATACAAAATGACAACCTACAGCGCATGTATTTGGACTGTAGAAGGAAAATCGGCATACCCAGTGAAAACCGCCCAAGCCCGGGGGAGAACCTGCGATCAATCATTCATTCATTCATTCATTCTTTCATTTTTCTATACCGCTTGTCCTGTAAAGGGTGGCATGAAGCCTTTAGTCTATCCTAAGAGACTCAGGGAACGAGTTGTGGTACACATGGGAATGGGTGCTAACACATACTACGGGAAATTTGAGATTAGCAAACTTCGCATGTCTTTGGACTGTGGGAGGAAACTAGAAAACCTGGAGGAAACCCATTTACTTCTACATTTACATCTACAGTATTTGGCAGACGCCCTTATACAGAGTGACTTAAAAATGTAAGTCGCTCTGTATAAATGGAAATTTCCTTATACAGAGTGACTTATTGGCGGGCACGGTGGGTGGTGTAGTGGTTAGCACTGTCGCTTGGCACCTCCAGGGACCGGGTTTGATTCCCGGCCAGGCTCGATTCCTGTCTCTGTGTGCATGGAGTTTGCATTTTCTCCCTGTGTTTGGTGGGTTTCCTCCGGTTTCCTCCCACAGTCCAAAGACATGTAGATTAGTTTAATTGGCTTTCCCAAATTGCCCGTAGTGTGTGAATGGGAGTGTGTGTATGTGCGTGCGCCCTGCAATGGATTGGCACCATGTCCAGGGTGTACCCTGCCTCGTTCCCTAAATATTTATTCCCTCCTGGAATCGGCTTCAGGCCCTGCGAGCCTGAATACAGGATAAAGCAGAGTAGAAGGTGAGTGAATGACTTATATTTTTATCTCATTACACATCTGAGCAGTTGAGGGTTAAGGGCCTCGCTCAAGGTCCCAACAGTGGCAACTCGGGGTACCGTTTCTGAACCGTAGCCCAATGCCTTAACCGCAGAGCTTCACCTGCCCCACCAAGCACGTAAAGAACATGCAAACTCCACAAGCATATAACTTTGTCACACAGGTTCTATTGTAATAAGTGATTTCTTGATTCACCGGGTCTGGGAGTAATCCGGCCTGGATGCGTCAAGTGAAATTTACCTCAGTTTGTCAAAAATCACAGTTCATTCATGATTTAGCGCTTTACTTTTTCACATATGGTCAGGTAGGTTTGGAGAGCTTTTTTTCCCCTTAGTAAAAGAAATCATCTTTTAAAAACAGTATATTTTTTTATTTACTTGGGTAATCTTTGTGTAGGGCGGCACGGTGGTGTAATGGTTAGCACTGTCGCCTTGCACCACCAGGGTCTGGGTTCGATTCCCCGGCCAGGCTCGATTCCCATCTCTGTGTGCATGGAGTTTGCATGTTCTCCCCGTGCTTGGTGGGTTTCCTCCAGGTACTCCGGTTTCCTCCCACAGTCCAAAGATATGCAGGTTAGGCTAATTGGCGTTCCTAAATATCCCGTAGTGTGTGATTGGGTGTGTGTGTGTGTATGTGTGTGTGTCCTGTGATAGATTGGCACCCTGTCCAGGGTGTACCCCGCCTAGTGCCCGAAGTCTCCTGGGATAGGCTCCAGGTCCCCCGCGACCCTGAACACAGGATTAAGCGGTATAGAAAATGAATGAATGAATGAATCTTTGTGTAGTACTAAAATATGTTTGATGAGCTCAATAATTTAAGCATGACAAAAATGCATATTTTTTATGGAGGAAAAAACAAGTTATAAAATGTAAGGTTATAATATATAATGCAGTGTTAACATTTTTAAAGAACATCTACTAAAGAAAGAGATTTCTGTTTATTCATTTCACTTTTTTCTTTCTTTCTTTCTTTAAAACCTAAAACCAAAGAAAAAAAATTAAGATATAACAGGTTATTTATTTATTTTTTTTTAATATATGAAATAACTTTTATATGGGCTAACTTTATATTTAAAACAAAACAAAAAAAAACTAAAATCATGTGGACTGAAAGGAGAATGGTAATCGCCACGCCTCTTTTTCCACCTGTGGAAACGTCACGCCTCATCACCATGACGACTCCCAAAAAATCGCCACCGTACTAAACAACCTGGGGATGAAAAATGCACGCTAGTTAGTAGGCTAGTGCGCGCTGCTTCCGCGTAGCCATGGAGACGCGCGCGGAGCGAGCCGCTGGTAGCGTTCTAAATCTCCGTACTGTAGAGTACGCTAGTATGCGGTTTCTGGACGTGGCCAATGACTATGACAGCGGGGCGGGTACACACACACACACACACACATACAGAGTCTCTCTCACTCCCTCTTACACACACTTCCTTAAACACGGCGTGTGTTCTGTACTCGGGTCAGCGGCACAAGAACGGACTTAACGTGACTTTCTCAGAGCTTGTTTCCTCCAGAGGTGAGTTCTGTTTAAAGATTGAGAAACATTACTGCAAAAAAATTTTTTTTTTTTTTTTAAGTTTAATGTAACTTTTTTTTACTTTGATGTTTAAAAGAATACGAATGCGCATGATCAATAGAACGCCTTTAATGTTTAAATCATCAAATAATGTTAAAAAGCGATAACACAGCAGGCAACTCTTTGAAGTAACGCCGCGTTGTCTTTTCATCTGTTAGTCACAAAGTAGCGAGTTTCGGTTAAACCGCCGGTTAACAAAGACTGCACGTTTGGACAGGAAGTAACTCGAACGTGCGCGCGGATCCACTGTTGTAGCCTCTACGCCGCAGGAACGACAATAAAAACACGTCTTTAATGTGTGTGTCAGTGCTGTGAGCTAGAACCGTTCTAGATCTTCGGAGGTTTAGTGGAACGCAGAACGCTGGCGCGGTTACGTAAGCAAATCTCGCGGGACTTTCGGTGTACAATCTCTTCTGTTCTATGCTTTAATCCTTTTTTGTTTGTTTAGAACATGTATCTTTTATGTTGAAAAGTTGCTTATTATGGCTTTAATCACGTAACAAAATATTGTAGACAAACATTCATTAACTTCATATTTGTGCCTGACAAGACAGACTTTTTTTTCCCCCTTTCTTCTTCTTATCAGTATTTGCTACCCTTGAAATGAACCATGCCACCTCAGGTCATAATCACATCTAGGTCAGTGCAGCACTGTGCCAATTCAATTATGTGTGTGTGTGTGTGTGTGTGTGTGAGCGAGACAGAGCGTGGTGTTTGGAACCATACATCAGTATGAACAATTAGAGTAGACCGTAAGAGAAAATGTGTTTATTGTGTCTCAATAAGTTATCCAATATATGAATATATTCTCCTTTTTTTTTAATTTTATTTAGGAAACACCTTTTCCAGGTGGACAGCACAAATTAAAAAGTAACGCTTTACTGACAAAGAAAGGTAAGGTACAATTTTATTTCTTAATATAGTTTTTCCCTATTCATACTGTAATTGCGTAACACCGGCGCTCTCGCCTCCTCTTTGCCGCACCTTGTTTACAATCACTTATCTTATTTCATTCATTTGCTTCTTTCTGTCTTTATTTTCTGCTGACAGTTCGATATCCTCGAGGCTACATAAGTCAGAATCAGACGTCTGTCAGATCTGTACGACTTCCCTCCGGATAACTTTTCAACTTTTTATCCGGCGCATGATATTTTAATTATAGTCTGTTGGTTGTTTATCATTGTGGGGATTTATGAGATCATAGATGAAGGATCTGTCGAATCAAGACGCTCAGGCTGAGTGGGTAGATATTACAGACGTGTAGTTTAACATGAATTAAAGCCTGAATCAGAAGTTTGTGTTGACTTAATAATGATCATTTCTCAAAACTTTTATCACGTTATCATGTATATCGACAAACTAGAAGCTTTCATTGTGAAGCTGCGGTCAATCCGTAAGGTGAGTTGGATTTGGAATTATGGTGATATGTAGCTGTTATTTCGGTAATTATGTTGATTATTATGATTATTTTAATACCACAGTGCTGCTCAGTTCTCCAGTCCGATCGAGCTCTGATCTCATAGTCTAATAATAAATGAATGACATAAGGGGAACAAAAAGTGTTGATATTGTGAAATTTTATATAGAGTAAGGAGTCTCCAGTGTCAGCACTTTGTCCTAACAGTGCAAAGCTAAATCTAGTAAAGCTGTCTAAGTTTTCCTTTTTTTTTTGCATGTTTTTGTTTTTTTTCTGTTTCTTATGAACACAGAACTGCGTCCTATAGCTACTCTTACGTGAGCAGTAACGGGAACAAACATCATCACCGAACATAGGGATAAACATAATTAAAAAAACACTTTTTTTTTGTCTATCTGTAAAAATGATAACAAATGTATTAAACCTCATAAAGTTATTTCATATTTAATAATTCCACATGATATAAAACCCTAATCTACTGTGCACGCACCGGAAATATTTTCCGTACTATCTCTGCGCGGCGACGATCTCTTTGTTTACATTTTTACCGTAAACGACTTGCATCATCACTTCCCTTCATTTCCTTTAAATCTGGATGCACTGGAGGTTTTAATCCAGCGATCGTATGCGGTGGCACAAGGACACGTCAGCTCTCATCCACGGAACACTTGCACACTCTGGTCGCGTCCCTCGGTGTGGTCTGCTTGGTCGACTCTGACTCATTTTCCAACAATTTTTTTTTCTCCTACTCATCTCTTTTTCTCACCCAGTCTTCCGTAGTTGCTTCTTACTTCTCTTTGGCACTGAGTCGATGTGACCTGGATGAAGCAAGAGGTAGTGAACACACCCTACTTTGTTTGCCTTAAAAGAGCTTGTATGCTCTGCCTCGCAGTATTTAACCTGCTGACCACAGAGCTCTGCTCTAGCATGCACAATGCCTCATCCTCTTTTTGCCATGCAAGCACGTTGACGCTGCAAGAAATGTGGTTTAATTTGTTCCTGTTATCTTTCTGCCAGTCTGCGGCGGTGGTCCGTTCATTCATGCTTTCATTCGTTGTTTACGTTAGTAATCAGCGCCCAAGGCTGTGTTTATGAAATTCGGCGAGGCTCTGAGGAACAGGAACAGCTAATGTGGAACAAAACCTGAGCACTCGCAAAAGAGCCGTGTAAGCGCTACGTATGTAGCAACTACGAGAGATCAGAGCACTCGCATCTACTGTACTTCTCGCGTTGCTCTTAAGTACTGTAGGTATCACGTAGCATGACTTTGCATATATTTCTTATAACTCTTGTTCAGATCCCATTTCATTGATCTCGCTGATGTGCTTGCGCAGCTCTCGCACCTGTCCCAGGGCAGCTCTCGCGCGTACCTCATGTTTGCTTCTTGCTTAGAATTGTCGTTCATGTACTTCCTGGTTCTTTCATTCACAACCTGCGCATCTCTCACACAACTCTCGCTTTTTCGGATATAATGTCACTCTTGCACGGATGCCCTGTAACTCTCGCACAGACATCGAGTCGCTCTTATCGCTTTCACACACGACCCGTTAACCTCTCTCTCATTCACGGCATTTCTAGTTACTTTCTCGTGACGCTCTCGCATGTCACACAGTCCTCACCATAGCCTTGCACGGATCTAACTTGGCTCTCGGCCAGCTAAAATCTAGCTCTCGCACGGATCTCTCGCAGCGCTAACAGCGCCGATGTAGCCGGCGCACAGATCTCGCATAGCTTTCGCACGGATGGAGCGTACCGTAGTCGCGCACGGATAGTGTGTAGCTCTTAAATAGCTGGCGTAACTCAGCGCATTGTGCTTTTGTGGTTTCTCCAGTTACAGTATATAACAGTGCAGGGTTAGGCGTTTGCCTTTAACAGCTTGATGTAAATAAATTTTTTTTTTTAACACCTTTTGAGCGGCATGTGTTTATTACCAAACGTGTTCTGTGTCACTTGTACACAAGAGCGCACGGCTGACACATCCCTCCTCACTCAGAACACACACACACACACACACACACACACACACATGTCGCTGCTCTTTGATGGTGGTAGACAGACAGGAGGTGCTCTGAGTGCAGCGGGAGGTTAACAAAGTCGTGGTGAAGTGTGTACAAAGCAGAAATGGACACCAGGCTTGTAATGCACCGAGAGACAAGAGCAAAAGCCGTTTCACCTTTAGGGAGACATGCCAACACACACACACACACACACACACACACACACACACACACACAGTTTTGAGTTACATTCGAGTTAACGCACATCTAAACCTCATGGACGTGGACGGACCTGTTCTCATTCTTTGTCAGTAATGATTGACGGGAAATAGTAGCTCAGCAGGTTTGACTGTGCCCTGGTTTCTCTCTCTCACACACACACACACACACACACACACACACACACTCATGCACGCATAGTACTGTACATGTGCAAACAAGGAGTTTAAATATAAAACCTGTCCAGTTTTGAAGAGAAATCAGCATTTCTGCACTGATTTTGTGTGTGTGTGTGTGTGTGTGTGTGTGTGTGAGTGTGTGTGTGTCAGAGAGAGAGAGTGAAAGAGACAGGGGCTCCTGTTTCACAGCCGGAGGGAAGAGAGAAATCAATTGCTTTCTGAAATGAGTCTCATGGCACCTATCTCGCCATTGACCTTGAACTCTTTCTTTCTTTCTCTCCTACTTGCTTTGATTTCCTCGTTATTTCTTTTGCAGTTTGCTTAACAAGAAAACCTGGCATTTGATTGACTTGCATGCATTGACTAACATCTTCAATCAGACCTCACATACCGCACCCCTGGTTTAATTGTTTCTTTTTTTTTTTCTTTCTGTCTTATTTTTTTCTTTTCTTTTTTTTTGCCTCAAACCAAAACCGATCCTGTGGATCAAATCAGCGCTTTTGCATCACATCCATCCGTTTTAAATGATCTCCTGGAAGTAGGAACGTAGGTCTGTGGTCAAGAGCACCGCCGCATTGCGAGGGGATCCGAAACGATAAGGTCGTCTGATCGTCGTCCATCCATTAGAGCACTTAGTAGGACTTGAAACTTTTCACAAGATCCCAGTGTCGTGTTTCTGCTTCTGTTTTTGCTCCGTTTCCAAGAACCTCGACCTGTCTGGAACTCGATTGCGATGACCAGAACGTAGACACGTGACTCACGTGTAGCAGTGAAACAGTAAAATGTGACGTAAACATCGCACGCCGTGAGTCAGGCAGGATAAACGGGTTTTCCGGCTTCATCTTTCTGTCAGGTCATTTTTCTTTCTGATCACCTGATGACGTGAGCGGACTCTTCGTGACGAGACTCGAACAACACTCGGTCGGAGGCCTGCTGAAATCCGGGATGGTGTTTAGCTCAGCAGGTGGATTTAAACCGATTGATCATCAAAGTCACATCGCGATTATTTACTGATTTTATACGATAAACGATAAGTGCATCATTTTGTATTAGAACTTAATGATGGCACAAATGATCGCATTAAGAAGATGTTGGCAATATTTATTTATCAAAATTATTTAAACAAAAATAAAACAAAGAAAAATATATTAGATATATATAATATTAGAAAAATAAACAAAACTCTACATAAATTCCTGCAGCCTTTTGTGCAGGGCCGTATTGCGATTATTATTATTATTATTATTATTATTACGTTGTAATAAACAGCGACACTTTAAA
>CM060123.1:6755253-6757753 GCA_030522415.1 Channallabes apus
CCCTTTTAGGCGTTTCGTTGTCCGGCTGCTGCTGCTGCTACCAGCGCTACGTTCTGATGTAAACACGCTTTATCAGTGGGTGCTGCAGTATTAGCTTTTTGTCTCATCGCTTTGGAAAAACCTCGGTCTTTTCTGCTGTTGTAAAATGTGCTCAGCTGAAAACTTCTTGAGCTTAAGAGCTTTTTGTGAACAGAACCGAGACGTTTCGGGTTACAGGGAATCTGATCTATACTAATAAGGAAGTGACAGTTCTGGCAAAAAAATGCCGTCTGGAATATGCCGCTCATTCGTCACGCTGTCCTCACCATGGCAACGGGGAAAGAACCCAGAACTCGTTGACTGTTCTAATTTAAAATCAGTTCGAGTCCCACTAAAACGCACGTCAGTATAAATGAGAGTCAACTTCTGAGCTGATCTGGAATCAGTGTCCAATTTACAGCCGATCTGGTTGAGGGATCAGCCTCCATTTGATGTTGTTTTTCAGAACTGATCCGAGATCAGCTTCTTACATTATCTACACTGTGATTTGAATCCGGTGTTAATCCAGTGTCTAATGTTAGTTTAAAAAATCTGGGATCAGCCTCTTGAAGTTTGTTTGTCATGTTAGTCAGATCTAAGATCAGCTTCTTACAGTGTCTTTACTGTGTATTTTTATACAAGTGAAATACAGAACAGATCTGAGATCAGCTTCTTGCAACATCCATGCCTTCGGATTTTCATGCTAGGTAAATAAATAAATATACAGCAGAGCCGGGATCAGCGTCAACAGCAGATCTGAGATCAGCTAATTACAGACTGCATCATGTTGTTTACATGCTTTTTTTTCATGCGAAATTCAGAACAGATCTAGGATCAGCTTCTTTGAGTGTCTGAGGTGTTCATTTTCCATGTTAAATTTACCCTGATCTGAGATCAGCTTCTTTCAGCGTCTGTGGTTCTTTTTTTCATGCAAGTGAAAATCGGAACAGATCTGAGATCAGCTTCTCACAGCAGTTGTACTTTGTGTGTAGTTTGAGCACAATGAAGCTGTTCGAGCTCACTTTTTCCAACTTTACCTATGAACATGTGAGCTGACCTGGGATCAAATTTGGTCTTCTGGCTTTATGTGCAGCGGATGTGTGAGCTGTTCTCAGATCAGCTGAACAGGTTTCAGCTAGGAACAGCTTCCAACAGCATACTGTGTATGTTAGTGCCTTTTGAACTCTCGAGCTGATCCGAGACCAGTGTCCACGCTGTTACTTAAATGAACATGAGAGCTGACCTAGGATCAGCTTCCTCCGCTGCAAGCTGTCCTTTTTTTTTTTTTTTTTTTTTTTTTTTTTTTTTCCTTCCAGTTACAAGTCAGAGCTTCCAGAATGCTTTCTCGTTATTACCGACATCCAAATTCACCTTGTAAATTCCCTGAGTCATAAGATCCCTTATGATCATACAGTACGAGTAGACGATTTTGGCATGCTTTGCATATCTGACCTGTAATCTGTGTCGTTATGAAATGGCGTAAAAGGCCGGTTGTGACACGTTACGGCTGTGGAATTACTTAAGCATGTGCACTTGGCGTGCGTACAGGTGTGGTTTGAGCTTTAATACCGTGAGGAATGCAGATCAGTCCCACTTTGGTTGCATTACACATTTGGAAAATTCTGTCTAAGAAACGGAAGTTTCTGTAGCCGTTTGTTGAATTTGATGTATTATTTATTTTTTGTTCATTCAAGGCCATGAAGCTGATGCAAACACAGGAAAAAGTCTTTCAGGCAGATTGCAGAAATGTGTGAAATTTCTCTTTTCACAAAAGGAAGAGGAACAAAAACATGACGAAAGGCCGCATCAACCCGAAATGCACATTGAAGTTATACTTGCTAACAGATTTACATCAGCATCAGCGCCTTGATTTTTTACTTATTTATGCGCATTTCTGTCATAATCTCATTTTTCGACTCTGCAGGTGATGTACGAGGGTCTCGTAGATTTAGCTGATTCTTCCATCGTACGTCAAATGAAGCGCATCAAACGTACAGTTAATCCACGGCTATCATAAAGGAAATGAAAACCATGGCTTTCGCTGTCGTGTGAGCGGCTCCTGCGTGGGCTGATCTAATGTGGAAGTCTCTCTCTCTTTCTGTTTTCTTTTTCTTTTTTTTTCCCCTAAGACATCTCCTGTGCATAGTTCCAGCTCTGCTCACAGCTGTACGAACATCTGTTTGACCTCTGCGTCTCTGTTTCAGGTGCGCGCTCGCCATGGCTCCGTTCCTGCGGATCGCCTTTAACGATTTTAATTTGGGAAGCCTCCCTCCTATGACCGAGACACCGTTCTGTGCCATCAAGATGAAGGAGTCACTCAGCACGGGTCGGTATACGTCCGAGTAAAGCGAACGTGCATAAACCGCACGAACACACATACACATACTGTATATATTTGATTAAACCTCCTAATTGATAGCTGTGATACTGTGAAGTACTCGTAGGATTTTTTTTTTTTTTAATGAATGGCATCATCATGATT